>CM024597.1:43761105-44132887 GCA_014182555.1 Eucalyptus erythrocorys | reverse complement strand
TTTTTTTATGTTTTTTTTTTTATTTTTATTTTTTATTTTGTGTTGATGCTCTTTCATCAATTCAATCCAAGTTGTTGTTGCTCCGATCATTGATCCATTCATCGCTTTTGGTTGATTAGCTTCTCATGACAACGGTGGCTTCTCGAAGAAGTTAATGGTTTTTTTGGACGATGTTTATGTTTATGATTTTTTTTTTTGGTTGTCATGGCCCATGGGAGAATTTTTGGGTTCGAGAGCGAGAGGAAGTGGGGACGTCCGAAGTTTTCATGAGGACCATGGTCGACGGCGCGCTGATGCTCGGATGGAGTTAAATGATGCGGCTTCGCGGCACCTGGAGGTGCAGCGGTGGCTGCAGGGGCGTTGGGCGGAGGCAGAGGCATGGGCTAAGTGGGGAGACAAGTCATGGTTGAGCTAGGAGGGCGAGTTATGAGCGTGTTCACGGGGCTGACTAATGAGATTGTCATTTTTTCATTTTCCAAATGTGATCTAAACAAAGAAAACTTTTGATCATATATCATCAAACAGAGGAGAGCTAACCATTTTCTCAATATATATTTTTCCAAAAGTATTTTCTTTTATCACGGAGTTTTCTCCCAAATAAACATACCCAAAATTTTAATCCCCACATTATTTTTCCAGTGATTCATTTGAAATTGCAGCAATCAAAGCCTTAAAGAGTTGATGTTATCATTTATATTAAAAAGTCCAATTCAAAAACTTAAATTGATACCATATGTATAAAAGTAGTAATTTAACTAAATTTTTAAGTCAAGGGATCTTAGCTATTTTTACATTCCTTCTCATAGGCAAGGTGGATTAAGAATGATACATGGAATTTGACAAATGGTCACATATTTCTACATTCCTTCTCACAGGCAAGGTAGATTAAGGGTGCGTTTGGCTGGGGCTTTGGAAAGAGCTTTGGGCGTGAAAAGCCCCTTGGGCCAAATAAAAGGTGTTTGGGAGCCAGCTTTTTAAGGCTCTTAGGCTGAAAGCAAATGGTTGCAAGGCTGAAAGCCCAAGGCAGCCTTGGGCTTCTCAGCATTCTCGGGATGCTGCTGGGGGCGAGAGAGAGAAGAGAGGCTGTTCATCTTCTTCTTCGTCAGGGAGGCCAGCGAGGGGCAAGAGAGGCCGGCGTGGTCGCGGCACCTCGGCGACCGTCGTCGACCAGTCGCGTCACTCAGATCTGGGTCGTGGTGAGGTGGCGAAGGTCGCTTGTCGCGGAGGTGGCGGAGGTCGCTTGTCGCAGAGGTGGCGGAGGTCGCTGGTGGCGGCGGAGGTCGCTGGTGGCGGAGGTGGCGGAGGTCGTTGGTCGCGAAGGTGGTGGAGGTCGCGCGCCTAGGTCGCGGAGGTGGCGGAGGTCGCGGAGGTTGCCTAGGTCACGGCGCGCGACCTCCGCCACCTCGCCGCGACCTAGATCTCGGGTCGCGACGCCTCCGCCGACCCGGATCTGGTTCGCGGAGGTCACCTAGGTCGCGCGCCGCGACCTCCTCCACCTCGCCGCGACCCAGATCTGGGTCGCGACGCCTCCGGCGACCCAAGACGTCGCCGCGACCTAGATCTGGTTTGCGGAGGTCACTTGAGTCGCGTGCCGCGACCTCCTCCACCTCACCGCCATCGCCTAGGTCGCGGCGGTCACGGAGGTCGCCGGGGTTGCGACAAGCCGTCGCGCGACCTTTGGCGACCCACGACCTTGCCGCGACCCGGATCGTGTCGCGGAGGTCGCCCGGGTCGCGCGCCGCGACCTTCGGCGAGGTGGAGGAGGTTGGGCGCCGCGACCCGGGCAACCTTCGGCAACCCACGACCTTGCCGCGGCCCGGATCCGGGTCACGGAGGTCGCCCGGGTCGCGGCGCCCAACCTCCTCCACCTCGCCGCGACCTCCGGCGACCCATGACCTCGTCGCGGAGGTGGCCGGAGGTCGCCTGGGTCATGGCGCGCTACCTCCTCCACTTCACCGGACCGCCTGCTCCTCGCCGGCGACTACTGTTATGGCCGGCCAACTTTTTTTTTTTTTTTGGAATAACAAATGACTTTGCAAATAGAATTTTCCCAAACATCATTTTACTCAAAGTACTTCACAAAGGGCTTTCAAAATATAATTTACCAAACACAGTTTGCATTTTGGAAAACATCTTTAATTCAAAAGTATTTGCATTTTCCTAAGGTCTTTTTCCAAAAGTGGTTCCCAAACTCACCCTAAGAATGACACGTGGAATTTGATGAATGAGACGAAGGCACACATGAAATTTACTTAGACAAAGCCTAAGTTTGCATATGATTTTAGAAAGTCTAACAAAATAGCTTAAGCTAATAGATAGAGAGAAATCACGTGTATATAAAAATTATATAAATTTTAGAATCAATGGACGTAGGATATATCCACATCTATATATCGGCATCTTTCTACGTCAGCGCATGCTTAGCATACAAGATGCCATAGAGACAAATTTTGTAAAGGGATAATTACAAAAAGCATGAGGATTGCAAATAATATTAAAATACCTCCCCTTTTATGTTACAAAAGCATGGGGTTCTGTTGTATTTTTTGAAATAACTAGCCGATAAAAAATGACAATAATTTATGTGTAAACATTTTTGTAAATAATGTGAATATTTTTTGTTCATTTATTTTTTTAAATTGATGTAAGTGATTATTTTTAGAAAATGTGTCCAAATCATCTATTTTTTTCGCTAAATAAATGGGGCCTAAATGTAAAGTTGAAGATATCTTTTACAAAACTTGAATATATTGTTCACGATCATCCCTTTTGTAAGCGATATGGGGGCATCTAGTATTTTCTTTTCTTTTTTAATCAAAATCTTGCAACTCACACAATTTGAATATTTTTTTTAATTCACAAGATTAGAAATCGTCATAGTATATAATTGTTGGCACGAAAATTAATGTATGTATTTTTCATAACATTTTGACATTTGAATAACATTTTAAGTTTTGATGACAAAGAGAAAAAAATGTTTGCTTTTGATTAAAGGATGAGTGCATTGAAAGTTCTCAAACTTGTCGTGAAAATATAATTGAATATTAAAACTTCTTAAAAGCGTAATCAAGTTTTAAGACTGGACGAATTGGTACAATTGAGTCCTTTTATAACATTATCAATTTGTCTAAATGTTAATGGATGCCTCGATTGCACCAATCACAACAATTATCAATTATTTTAGGATTTGATTGTATTTTTTAAAAATTTTAGGACTAATTATAAATTTTAAGATTTTCAATACACTTATCTCTTACTTTAATGATTATGAAATTTGGCAAAATCTTTGATGACGATGTTTAGCTTCTAAACTTAAATATGATTCACTATGATTGATTATCGAACTGGCCGAAAAGTAATTCATAAGCGTCCTTAGAAACTAAATAATATATATAAGAAATGCATTACAAATTACATCTTCAATTGCATTATAATCATCAGTAATTTTAATAATATATTTGTACTTCATAATATTATGACTGATTTTTCTTTATCACATTTCATATAAACAATTCCCAGTCATTTTCTCTTTTTACCCGGCATGTGCGTCAATCGATATAAATGTTTCCAAAGAGATACTATTTGATTCATAGTTTTATTGAGTAGTTATGTATATACAATATTCCAGATCCAGTTTTATTTTATACATTGCACTCATATCAAAATATCTCCATGTTTCAACCTCTATCGGACTGATAATTTAACCTCACATAAGTAAATTTTCAACAGATTATGTCAGTCGTTCCCTCACGCATCAAATATACTTCGATCCCGAGAAGACTAATTGTGAACCAGACTAAAAAGAAACAAACCAATCTCACCAAAACCCTCAGTCTCAGGGAGCTCCATCGTCGTTCCAGCAACACCAACAAAAACCCAAACAATGAAGGAAGCAATCGTGCTTTATCCTTCAACCGCCATCTGCCACCTCGCACCTTGGTGGAGCTCGGCAAGCCCCTCCTCACCCACCGCCCTTCCCTCTCCGTCCACATCCTCAGCACCAATCAAGCGTACGACGCCGGCTCTTCCACCGCCTACATCGCCTCTGTCTCCGACACTGTCCCCTCCATTGCCTTCCACTACTTCCCTGGCACCACCCTACCCCCGGACTTCTCCACCACCTCCCCCAACTATGAGACCCTCGCCATCGAGCTCCTCTGCCTCAACAACCCCAATGTCCGCCGCGTCCTCACCTCTATCTCCGAAAACCATGTTGTTCACAGTCTCATCATCGACTTCTTCTGCGTCACTGCGATCGCCATCACACGCAAGCTCAAACATCCCCTGCAACTAATTCTTCTGCGATGCCACAAAATTCATCTACCTTACAATTGTAGTCTGATTCAGCTCCTGAAGAACCAGTAGTTTTTACTCGCACCACTAAAGCATCAATTGAGATCATCATCGACCAAGCATAACAAAATCCTCCACTTAACCCATAAGGTACAATCTCTATCCATCCTATGCAAACCCGACTAAAATCTAGCATTGTGAAGCCAAATCCTAGATATGCATGCTTGGCTGAATACAAAGTTCCTCGTGAGCCATGATCGCTAAATCAGCCTTGGCAGATGAAGGTTGGCGAAAAGCAAGTCTGGATGAAATGGATGCTCTGCATGAAAATTAGACATGGACATTAATTCCCGAACTAACCAAATGAATGTCATATGATGTAAATGGGTGTTTAAAACTAAGTTAGCACCCGATGGAAGTCTTGATAGATTGAAGGCTTGGTTAATGGCTAAGGGATTTCACCAAGAAGAGGGAGTTGATTTTATAGAACATTTAGTCCTGTTGTCAAACATGCCACAATCCGTATAGTACTCTTTGTAGCAATGATGAAGCACTGGCCAATATATCAACTTGATGTTAAAAATGCTTTCTTACATGGAACATTAAATGAGATAGTATATATGGAGCAGCCGCCTGGTTTTACACATCCCTAAATGTCTCAACATGTATGTCTTCTCAGGAAGTCTTTATATGATCTTTGTCAAGCTCCGCATGCTTGGTTTGAAAAGTTTAGCAATTTCCTTCTTGAAGCCGGCTTCTTCTGTAGCACAATTGATCCCTCACTCTTTGTGCTTCATGATGGAGCAGATATAATTCTTCTGTTGCTCTATGACGATGACATTGTATTAACTGGCGGCTCAGATCAGCTACTAGCTAAACTGATCAAGTCACTAAGTCGCCATTTCCACATGAAAGACCTAGGATGTCTCCACTATTTCTTAGGTATTGAAGCCAAATGTACCTCTCAAGATCTTGTCAAACCAAATATGCAATGATCTTCTTACAAGAGCCAACATGACGAATGCAAACCTATTTCAACTCCTTTGTCACTAAGACCGCTTACCATGACAAATGATGGTATCTTGCTCGCCAACCCACTTGAATACAGAAGTCTAATTGGCGATCTTCAATATTTAACAATAACTAACCCTAATCTTGCTTATTCAACAAACCTACTATGTCAGATATTGCAGCAGCCAACAGTTGGAGATTTCCATTAGTTAAAAAGGGTTCTTCAATATGTTAAAGGAACTGTTCATCTTGGTTTTTTCATCCATTCTAACAGTTCAATGACCTTATACGGGTTTTCAAATGCTAATTGGGTTGGTTGCATTGACATCAGATGCTCAACTACTAGCTTCTGCACCTATCTTGGTTATAATCTCATTTTATGGTCAGCCAAGAGGTAACCTATTGTGTCTCGTTCCTCCACAAAAGCTTAATATCAAGCTCTTGCATCTACTACTGTTGATCTTACATGAATCAGTTTTGTTCTCCATGACATTGGCCTATGTCTCTCCTCACCGACACTTCTGTTTTGTGATAATCAGTCTGCCATTTCTCTTATTGCAAATCCTATCCTACATGCTTGAACCAAGCACATCAAAGTTGACTTTCACTTTGTTCGGGAAAAAGTTTTATCAAGCTCACTAAGTGTTCGTTATGTCCCTAGCACTCGTTAGCTTGCTGATATTTTTACCAAATCGTTATCATGATTAGATCACTCTACTATCATAACCAAATTGGGTATGGGCTTCAGACCCCACCCCAATTTGTGGAGGGATGTTGAGACTCATCCCGCACAGCCTATTGCTGTTTCAACAAGGAAGAAAAGAAATGAAGATGCTACTGTTGTAACAAAGACGAGAAAAATGAAGTGAGCGAATCATCAGCTATGTCAGCTCTGCGTATGCCTGGTGTTGCTGCTTTGACTAGGAAAAAAAGAGATGAAGTCGGTGGTGAATCCTCTAGCTCTACATGTCAAACTATAAGTGGTGCCCTGCATAACCGTTTCTCTGTTTTGTGCTCTTAACAGAACAAGAAGTCGAGCAACAGATTGGGATCCATGATCCTTCTACTTTCATTTTGTTCTCTTCTGTTTTCTATTAGTTTGTTTTCTCTGTTAGAGGAACTGTAAAACTACCTTTGGCTATTCTTTAGATCTAAGCATGTAATATAAATAGAGAACAGAGCAAGCGAGTGTGCAAGCTCTCAGATGAATGTTTTCTTTAGAATATAGAGAGAAGAAATCATGAAAGCTCAAATTCTTTGTCTACACTTATCACTCTTCCTCTCATTCTATTCATAAATCTTCTCAGCCACTCTAAGTGGAGCAATGGCATAGCAGGGTGCTGCTGGTGCAGGAGATGAGGATTGCCCTGCCGGTGGACGAGTCGGAGGATGGGTCGGTGAGGTCAAAGGAGGTGGAGAAACAAGTAAGAGAATTGATGGAGAGTGAGGATTGCAGGGGTAATCGTTTTCCAGTCCGACCAAGTTCCACCCAAGAATCGAAAATCAGATCTAGAATACCAGTTCCCAATTTTATTGTGGACCGGACCAGCTAGTTCTAGAATTGGGAACTGGACCAGACCGGTTGGTCGGGTCTGGTTCCAATGGAGAAAATCACTTTTTGTCATTACATTGAAAAGAATATATATACATCCTCTAGTCTTCCAAATCAAGAGCTCTCTTCAATCAAAATTTACAAAGTAACGCGATACTCTTTGAAAGGCGTTGATGTCTAGCACGAGGCAAAGGCATTGACGTCGAGTAAGGTGGGAGGCGAGGCCGTCAGAGGGAAAGGCGTTGATGTTGAGTCTTGAGTGACTCGATCGGAGTGAGGCATGAGGTGAGGTTACGACTGCGGGAGTAAAAAACGTTTGACACCCAATAGATGCTACGAAAGGGAGACTACTCGCGCAAGGAAGAGCACGCGTGCAAGGGGGAGCATGCTGCTCTAGAGAGGACGAGAGAGAGAGAGAGAGAGAGAGAGAGAGGATTCCAAAAAGCAACTTCAAAGAGGCTCTTTCTCAACTTCTGATGTAAGCGTAAAAATAAAACAAAAGAAGAGGAGTAAAAAGAGAGGATGTCAGACAGCTTCCTTTTTCCTTCTTCTTTGGTTAGGGAGCAGTTGCATGGCAAGTCACATCTTGTTTCAAAATTTCTTCTCTTCCCCGTAAAAGATATTGGGTACGCGACACTTTCGATTTTCCTTTTGTGCAAACCCGTTAATAGGGTTGCTCAGAAATTTCTTTTAAAAATTAGGGATAAGTGCATTAAAAGTCTTAAAACTTATCAGGAGAATGTAATTAAGTTTTAAAACTTTTAAAAAGTGCAATTAAGTTCTAAAATTTATTACGAAAGTTCAATAAAGTCCTAAAACTTTCAAAATATTCAATAAAGTCCTAAAACTTGTTTCAAAAGTGCAACCAAGTCCTAAAACTTGTCTCGAAAGTGCAACCAAGTCCTAAAACTTTCTAAAAGTGCAATCAATAGAAGGACTTAGATTGAACCATTTTGATAAGTTTTAGGACTTGATTGCACTTTTGAAAGTTTTAGGACTTAATTGCACTTTGTGACAAGTTTTAGGACTTAATTGCACTTTTTAAAAGTTTTAGGACTTAATTGTATTTTCATAACAAATTTTAGGACTTCCAATGCACTTATCCCTAAAAATTATATATGATCAGTTTGGTCTTTTATTCCGATTCTCACCCTAAAATTAATAATCGGACCGTTCCGGTCACCCGTTCCAAAAATAGGAATTGGGGACCAGACTAGGACCCCCTAGAGCTGCCCAAAGCCACTTAGTCCGGTCCAGTCTGGGCGATTTTCGGTCTAAGCAGTTCCCATTGCACACCCTGAAGAGGGTAAGATGGTGAGAGTGAGTGCTTGCCATGAAAGAAGAAGCTCAGGCTGCTTTGAGCCTCGGCGGGTCGTTTCGATCGGCATTGGCCGGACTTATTGAGTCATGGAAAGGTCGGCTCAATCGGCCGTCCGTTGATGAATTTTTCTGTCATCTTTTGGGTTTGCAATATTCGAGGGAGGTGAATCGACGCGCGTTACGAACAAAGTGGCCTGTCCTTTAATACTCCACGTGCAAACAAAATCCTTTATTTAAATAAAATCTCTCTTGAATTCGTTCTCTCGTTTTGGATTATCTATCTCCATTTTCGGGTGGTTTTGCAGACAACAACTGTATCATTAGGAAATAATCCGAGTTACGCGATTTCGATATATCACTGGTTACAACTTACAACACCTCTAAAATTATGATAACTTTTGAAAAATATTTCATTCAACTTTAAAGTGCAGCTGCATTTTAAAACAATATATTAAAAATACATAATTCACGGACATTTGTGGAAATAGCTAACTAACGTAGATAATATTGGAATATGATGTGGATAAAACTTAGCCAAATAAATAGTCTTGTGGATGTTCATATTAGAAAAACTTTATCCATGTCTCATCATAAATTTTGCAATGACACCTTGGCTGGATTTAATATATGGATTTCATTTTAAAGAACGCTAAAGTACAATGACGAAAATTTATCTTTTTTAGAAAAGAAATTTATTTTGTCTCACG
The DNA here is from genome assembly GCA_014182555.1 of Eucalyptus erythrocorys. NCBI lineage: Eukaryota > Viridiplantae > Streptophyta > Magnoliopsida > Myrtales > Myrtaceae > Eucalyptus > Eucalyptus erythrocorys. The sequence goes on along the minus strand of CM024597.1, from coordinate 44,124,004 downwards.
AACTAATCTGTACTTTTAAAAATACTAGCGTGCATTTGATGTTCCTTTTACTTCCCCAAATTTTTAATTTTTTCCAGTAAAATCAAATTATCATCCACATTACGAAGATAACAAAAATCATATTTATAAATGTACATGGTTATTCACCCACAAGCACATATAAAAAAAAAAATTGAGTAAAAAAATCAATATGTGTGCACCTCAAATTTGGACAAAATAATTTGAAAGTAAATCCAAATATACTTCTAACACTTACACAATGGCAAGGTTTAAGTCTAAGAAAACTCACGTACACATTGGCGTAATACATTTTTATTGGATGTTGAAACGCATCTTTCTTATATGAATAGTCGCTTGAGCGCTTGATCGTATTGCCTTGCCAAACAATGTTACAATCAAAATTTCAATACCTCATATTATTTTGCCAGTGTTTCATTCGAAATTGCAGTAATCAAAGGTTTGAAGAGTTGGTATTCATTCTCAATCATTTATGTTTGAAGAATCGATATTCATAGCCTCCTCAAGCTACCCCTTGCTGTCCCTAACGTGCCGACCTTGGACTTGAGACTGGTAATGGTCATTGCCTCAAATCTTGTCTTGGTCAAATTTGGGGGGTTTTGATTCGGAAGAGACGCAATCTAAAGATTCTTAAAAGTGATGAAGGTTTTTGATACGTAAGTGTAAACTTGAAGTTATTTTCTACAATTATTTCTTTTGTAAAAGATATAGGGGGTCAAGTTCAACTTTTTGCTTTTCTTTTTCTTAATTGACATCTTGCATTTCATATAATTTGAATTTTTTATTCATAAAATCGCAAAATTGTCATGGTATATAACTACTGGCACGTAAATTAGCGCAAATGTTTTTTTCATGGTATTTTGACATTTTTATAATATTTCGATTTTGATGGGAAAGAAATAAAAAATTTTCTGCTTTTGAAAATGGCGAAAAAAAAAAAAAAAAAGGAGGCCCTAGAGTATTCGTTGCGTGCTATTGTTTCGGCTTTACCGAGACGCACGTGCACTACCTAACCAGCAGGTGATATTACCAAACTAGTCCATTGTATGCTAATGCATCACTACGACTTATGAACGAGAATCGCCATTTTCAATAATATTGGGAAAATCTTAAATGAAAATGTTTTGCTTCTAAACTTCAATATGATTTTGGTTGCTAGTGATTGACCATTTCAAGGAATGGGCGTCCTTAGAGATTAGATTAATATGTACATAAAAATTACGTTACAAATTACATGTTCAATCCTATTGTAATTATCATTAACGTATTAATAAATTCGTATCTTAAAATATTGGTGTTGGTTTTTTATAGCATTTTCTATAGATTTAATATTTTAATATTTATTTCGATATTTTTATTTGTATTTCTTTTTATTTTTCTTTCTTAATTCTTCACTCTCTTCTTCCTCCGGTTGGTTGTCGGCTTGTAGCCAACTAAGCAAGGCCAACGAGGTCTTGCTAGCCTTGCCTCTGGCTACGAGTCGGTGACCGGCTACAGGAAGAAGAAAGTAAATAAAGAACGAAAGAAAAAAGAAAAAATATTAAAATATGTCGCGGCCTGAAAATTTCCGGCGTACCACCTAAACTTTAGGTTAATGAATTACTAAGTTTTAAAATTAGCTCGATTCATATCAATTTACGACTTAAGGTTCAAATTTTTTTAAACATGCAGATGAATTTTATGAAGAAGTCACCACTAATCAATTTTTGATAGGTCGATTAGACACCTAAGTAAAATAATAAAAAAATATTTTACTCCTACGAATCAGAGATTATGGGTATGGGAACTTGGTTACGCTAGATTATTTTAACGCCCTTTCGGTACCTTTTTATTTTAATTTCAAAAAAATATTTTGTGGGTAGTATTGATTAATTTTAACCTAAGCTAATAACATGCAAATGGTGGTCATGTGATGCACAATCAATGAAATAACATTCAATAAATCGAAGTGATAAATTATTAACTACAATCTTATTGAACACTTACAAAAATGCTAATAAAAGTGCATGCCCTAAACATGATTTTCTAAATGACATGACACTTAATTTTTCTTTTTCCTTTTTTAATATTAACTAAATGTAATCTTAACTTAACTTGATATGCATGAATTTTATTTTAATGACATGCGAGATGCAATTCATATGGCATAACTTGAACTATCACTATATGTATGCAATCTAATTTATATAATCATAAATATACATGCATTTCATGATATGGGATGAATGACATAGTAATTTTATATGCATGTTCTTTTTATATTTTTTTAATGTTTTTTTTTATATGCAACCTACACTAAACAATGATGACATAAAATGAGATCAATTATGAACTAACCCATTAACTAACCAAGTAAATGACCTTTGTTTTTTTTTTAAATGACTTAATTCTTATTAAAAAGAAAGCAACATAATGATGCAAAAAAAAAAAAAAAAAAAAAACTACACCATGGGACTACTAAAACATTAAACTATGATTCACTAATTAAAGCGCAACATATGGTGTACATATTATGAAATCTATATGACCTAAATAACATTTTTTGTTCTTTTTTTTTTTTTTTTTTTTTCCCAGTTTTGGTTTTATTAAACAAAAATTATCTTAATTCTATATGAATTTTAAAAATCAAAATGCGTTGGTTTAACATGAAATGTGTGACATAATTTTAGTAATAAAAAATTCTAATTAAATAAACCTATTGTGCAAATTAATTAACATGTACTTAATATTTTTGGATTTTTTTATTGAAATTCGGAATTAATAAAAGAACCTAATTAAACTATCTAAAGTGAGTAATTTTCTAATTTATTTTAGGGAACTTTAACTTAAACCATATCCCATCTTAGAAAAATATTTCTTTTTAAAAATATTATCAAGACATGCCAACATTTTTAAAAATTAATCCTAATTTAACAAAAATCACCCATCTAAAAGTGCAATCTAAAAATTGTAATCCTAAAGATGCAGTTTTAATTTATTAAGCCTAAAAATGCTTTGATGCAAAATTTGGACTTTTTAAATACTTTTTGATTTTTTAATGTTTTTTAGTATTTTTTATATCTTTCCAAAACAAGTAATTATTTTTAAAAATTAAGATAAGAATTAAAATAACCAAAAAAATCCGTCGTCTAACTAATTAAATTAATAATTATTTTAACTCTATAATGATTTAACAATTAAAATATCATCAAAATATCCAAAAATTAATGTAATTAAGAAAACTTACGCATCAAATTAATAAATACAATAATTTTGGGTAAAAACATCTCCAGTTAATGCCTACAAAATTCATGGGTATTGACATTCAATATTCCAATTTGAATAGCTAAACTTAAAAAATAAACAAAATAAAGTAAAACAAGGTAAATAAATAAATAAATAAAACTACCTAAGGCTTGGAAAAGGGGAGTAGCGACGGTGGCAGATGGCGTCGAGCGGAGGGTGGCCGATGTCGGAGTTCCGGTGAGGGTGGACCGGCAGCGAGCAAAGGCGGCAACGAGGTGACCAGCAGCCAAAGGGAGTGATTCGGACCTACAAGGGACAGCGTTCGAGCTCCAGGCGGCGACGGTAAGCAGCGCGGAGGATAGCAAGGGCGACTGCTACGGGCGTTGGTGAGGAAACATCGGGTTGGAAGGGCACGGGGTGGCAATAGGCGGCGAAGGCTGTTAACGTCGCGAGTGCAGGGAAACTTCGATGGCTGGCGCGGCGGCCGACAGAGACAACGGCAGTCGGGGTGACAGGCGAGCAGGCGAAGGCTTCGAGGACACGGGCAGAAGAGGACGACGCCGAGATCTCGCGGGTGCTATAGGGGAGCGACAGTGCGGCGGGGGAAAGAAAAGCTGCTAGCGTCGGGAGGGTTCAAGCGCGGTGGTCGGCGGGCGGAGAGACAGGCGCTCGGTATGGCGAGACGGCGGCGCAGACGGAGCGGTGGTGGGGCGGGGGGACCGGCGGCGCGGAGGGTCGGTCATGGCGGCGAAGGACCACGCGAGGAAGAAGCACAATATTTTCTTATTTTTTGTTCTTTCTTTTTTTCCTCCTCTTTGCTGAGCAGTCCCCTCACGTCTTCTCCCTCTGCTCTCTCTCTTGTTAGAATTTTCCTAATATGTGGACTAAATTAATTGACATTATTATTTACCGTTTAACGTTTACCGTTTTACGGGGTTTGGTCTAAGGTGAGATAGAAGGTTTCTTAATTAGTCTAATATGGGGGGTCAGGTTAGTGTGGGCCGAGTTGAGCTCGGCCCGTAATGAGGGGACCCGGGCTGGAAACTCTATAAATAGTGCTCAAGTCTCTCCTCTAACCCTAATCTCACATATCCTCACCTAAGGGGCGTTATTCTAACGCTAATCATGAGGGGCCGCCTCATTGAGCCAGTGACTCAGAGGGTAATAGAGGAGAAAGATTTGATGCATGGATAAACCCCTTGAGTGTGGGTAATCCCTTTCTGCTTCCGCTTTCAAGAACAAGATCCTAAAACAGGTACGTTAATCTTCTACTATTGGGTGTGTATTCTTGTTCTAGTTATGGAGATCTTGGGGTTGCGCAATTTGCGTCCTACATCTCTTTTCTCACGTCTTCTCTCTCTGTTACTTTCACCTCTCCTCTCCTCCTTCTCTCCACTTTTTGACTTTTCTTTCCTCTCTCCCCTAAAGAACCGTAGCCCCTTTTTCTACTTCGTGTTCTTCTTCTTTTTTTTTTATTCTTCGACCCCCCTAAACCAAAGCTTTGCGTCCTGTATTTATAAAGGAAAGACTCAAAGTTGTTGAAAACTTTGCACATATCCACTCAACTTCTCAATGAAAAAGTGATTCCAAAATCATACGACTATTAAATTTTTGAATTTTGAAATGAGAAGATATGTTCAATAATCTAATGTTTTATTATTCAAAAAATTTTCAAAATTTCTCTCCATAATCAAAATTTTTCTTATTAGTTGTTAACAAAATATTATTAAAAATTATTTATATCGACATTGATGATGTCATGTGAAACGGTTGACATCTAAATCAACGCCGATTAACTTACGGTCATATAAATCTACACATTTGGCATCTCTAGAAAATTTTTTTAAATAATTATGAACATTATTGGTAACTGAGACCAAATCACATTTAAAAATAGATCTACAACATTATTGTGCAAGAAGTTAAGAAAGGTCGATTCTATTGTTCTTATTGACGTCATACTGGTTAGGCTGCTCTTTGTCAACCCACTTCCTTGGGAACTAAGAGTCAACCTATTGGCTCACTAAAGGAGAGCGGTTGATCGAGCACGATCAATGCTTTTACAATGAGTTTATAGACCATCATGATGTGGATCAATAGTCTTAACAATTAATTATAAATGGGGCTCCCCATAACGCCTACATCATTGATAAAAAAATGACTTTAGGCTATAAAACATTTTTTCTAAACCAGCCTATAGTATTCATTTGAATGGGACACCATGTTTTAGAGCAAGTGGCCCATGAATATAAGCTGAGTATTCATTCGAATGTGGATCTATACAAAACTAAATGTAAACGCTTGGATTTGGTCGACCCATCATTTTCAATGTTCCAGATTCAATTTTCTATCGACATTGCACTTATCAAAATTTCTCCATGTTTCAAGCCCTATAGGCCCAATAGTATTGGGCCACTACTTTGACCTCACATAAACAAATTTGCAACTGGGTTGTGTCATTCCCCCACGCATCAACGTCATCTCGAGAAGATAAATTGTGAACCAGACAAAAAAGAAACAAACCAATCTCACCGAAACCCTCGTTGTCAGAGCGCTTCATCGTCGTTCCGGCAATTCCAACAATCCCAAGCAATGAAGGAAGCAATCGTGCTGTATCCGTCGCCGGCCATCGGCCACCTCATCTCCATGGTGGAGCTCGGCAAGCTCCTCCTCTCCCACCGCCCTTCCCTCTCCATCCACATCCTCATCACCAACCAAGCTTACGACGCCGGCTCCACCACCACCTACATCGCTTCCATCTCCGACACTGTCCCCTCCATTACCTTCCACTACTTCCCCACCACAACACTCCCCCCGGACTTCTCCACCACCTCCCCCCACCGTGAGACCCTCGCCCTCGAGCTCCTCCGCCTCAACAACCCCAACGTCCATTGCGCCCTCACCTCTATCTCCGAGAACCATGTCGTTCACGGCCTCGTCATCGACTTCTTCTGCGTCGCTGCTGTCGCCGTCGCGCGTGAGCTCAACATCCCCTGCTACTACTTCTTCACTTCGGGGGCCGGTTTCCTCAACTTCTTCCTATACATCCCAACTCTTCACGACAAGTTTGCCAAAAGCTTAAAAGACTTTGCCACCCCCATAGATGTCCCCGGCACACCGCCAATACCGCCCTCCGATGTTGCGGATCCGATGCAGGATCGCTACGATGAGGCCTACAAGGGCTTCTTAGAATCGTCCTTGAAGATGCAGACTTCAGCCGGGATCATAGTCAACACGTTCGAGAAGCTCGAGCAGAGAGCGATACGAGCCATCATGGACGGCCAGTGTGTGCCCGGTGGACCCACTCCGCCGCTTTACTGCATCGGGCCACTGATCTCGAGCAGAGGAGGCGACGATGGTGGATCTCCAGATTGTCTGACGTGGCTGGACTCGCAGCCAAGAGGGAGCGTCGTGTTCTTGTGTTTTGGGAGCTTGGGCGTCTTCTCGGCGGAACAGCTGCGGGAAATAGCGACGGGGCTGGAGAGGAGCGGTCACCGGTTCTTGTGGGTGGTCCGTAACCCATCAGAGGACAAGAACCAAAAGGCCTCCATGTTTGCGATGCCCACCCCAGACTTGGACTCGCTGCTTCCGGAGGGCTTCTTGGAACGTACCCATGAGAGGGGGCTCGTGGTCAAGAAATGGGCCCCGCAGGTGGCCGTGTTGAGCCACCCGTCGGTGGGCGGGTTCGTGACTCACTGCGGGTGGAACTCAGTCCTTGAGGCAGTGTGTGCAGGCATACCGATGCTGGTGTGGCCGCTCTATGCGGAGCAGCGGCACAACAGGGTGCTGCTGGTGCAGGAGATGAGGATCGCCCTACCGGTGGACGAGTCAGAGGACGGGTCGGTGAGGTCGGAGGAGGTGGATAAGCGAGTCAGAGAATTGATGGAGAGTGAGGAGGGCAAGATGGTGAGGGAACGAACGCTCGCCATGAAGGAAGAAGCTAAGGCTGCTCTGAGCCCCGGCGGGTCGTCTCGGTTGGCGTTGGCCAGACTCGTCGAGTCGTGGAAGCGCGAGTGAGAAGCGCCGGACTCATTGACTCGTTCGGCCGTCTGCTGATGATATTTTGTCGTCGTCTTTTAGGCAGGCAACATTCGAGGGAGGCGAATGGACGGAGATCACAGACGAAGTGGCGTGTTCTTTCTATGCATCGGTTTTATCAGTAAACGTAAGTAGAACGTGCGCATGGTCGAGTTTTTTCTTGTATGCTGCGCTTTGATTCCCCCGTGCAAACAAAGTCCTTTGCTTTATGGGTGAAATAAAATCTCTCTTGGACTGTATACTCCAAATCATTCTCTCTCTCTGTTACCTATCTCCATTTTCGGGCGGATTAGCAGACCGCAACGGTACAAAATCTTGGCACCAAGGTTGCACTCTCTAAGTTATGGCAGCTTTTGAGGAATCATTTCATTCGGCCATGAAGCGCTCCTACTGTAGAACAACCCAGTTACCCATTCGTCGGCAGCACCTCAGACATGTTCTCGTTTTTCTTTTTTTTTTTTTTTTTTTTTTTTTTTTCGGCCATTGACTTAGGCAACCAATGAACTGTTAAATATACAGGTTGTCGTATTCGAAGGGTCTACATCCGACGAAATTGCCTACGTAATCTCTCTATGCACAGGCACGCGGGTGAGGAGGACGGTGTTGCAGGCGGTTCCAGCATTAACGCTATTGTCGAACGCGTGTCCAAGCGGGAGTCTTTAATCTCCATCACCTACATCCACAGCCCAATCAGCTATTTTCAATTATGAAAGTTAATTTCATGATTATGGCATTTGACAAAATCTTAAATCACGATATTTATTTTCTAAACTTACATAGCGATTCAGTACTGAAATGGTCAAAAATCAATTCAAGAGCATATTTAGAGATTAGATAAATATACATACCAATTGCTTTACAAGTTACACATTCGATCATATTATATTTATCATTAACGTATTAATAAACCCGTAACTTAAAATTAGGGCTAAGTATCGGTTCAAAGTTAACCTTAGACCAACCCTAGATTAGCCCAATCGAGCTAGTCCTAATCCTAATCTAGTTCCCATGGAGACTAGATCGATCCTTAGTCTTAGGATCCCCGAACCTCGCACTATATAGGTTAATCCTCTATCCTTGAAGTTTAGAATTAGTCTAAATCGGACCAACCCTATATATATTTTATAATATAATAGATATATATATTAAGTATAATATATATTAGATATATTATATATTATATACTTTTGTCTATTCTAAATTCTAACACCTTTTGCTCTATCCTTTTCACAGTTCAGTTTGTCACATAAATTAAAAAGCAAAAAGGAGCCCTGATTCAACCAAAATAAAAAATAAAAACCCTCTTTGCTCACCTCGACCTCGCTCACCTACTCGCCTTGATTCGCTCACCTCTGTCCACTCGCAAGTAGTCTCTTTTCACTCACCTCATGTATTCATTTTTATGGTTTGTTTCTTTTAGCAAGTATGAAATTTCTGTTGTTATTTTTTCTTATATTTATGTTTGATATGTGATTATGTTCTTAATTTGGTTACTCAATGTCGCATTATTTATGGATATATAATTTGCAATGGTACATCTGTCCTTTTAAGGAATACAAAAAGTGAAATAAAAAAATAATCAATTAGTACCAGACCCATAGGATCAGTCCGATACTTGGTCCTAAACTCAAAAGAGTTGGTCCTTGGTTCAAAAATTGAGAATTAATGCTATGCATGTTGGTCCCTATGTTAAGTTCGGATTGGCCGAATCCGAATCATGCTCATCCTTACTTAAAATATTATAATTATTTTTTTATTGCGTATTCTCTGAACAGTTTCCTGTCATTTTCTTTTTCTACCTAACTTGAGCATAATGAAATCTAAGGAAATACTAAATTGAAGCAAAATTAGTTACGCCAAAAAGAAAGGGGAACAAAGAAAAGGAAAAGAAGCATGCAGTGTTCCGATAATCCTTTGTGTTTTCTCTCTCACCTAAATCGACTCCACGGATTTTCGTATGTCTTATAATCACCATTGGAAATTTCTTGGCCCTCGGTTAAAGGAGCTGCAATGTTAACGTAATGCGCATAAACATAATTTGCGTCCGTACAATCAATGATCGTTAGAATGGACAGTGCCGAATTTCCACGTTTGGCATCTCCAGACTCTAGCTTAACACAAAGAAAAATTATAAGTCATATATTCCGGACATTATTGATAATTTAGACCGAATGACATGTAAAAATAGAGAATTGCTATATGCACATGTACTTTCTATATAACTTCATTTATTGAAAGATTTGATAACGTAGAATTGAGTTTTCAAATAAGTCAATTACATGGTGTTTTCTCGATGGTGTTTTCAAATAAGATGCAATGCTCGATTTGTAATTTTAGCTAATCAAGGAGGCATTCAAAATGGCGAATACGCTAATCGTGCCTTCATTCCTCATTGTCGAGGATTACGGATTGCTCCAGATCCTTCCTCTAACAATGCCCGGATGCTACATTCGCCTAGCCGGATTAGCTGTGTTGCTCAAACAATCCTTTATTATTGTGCTTGTGACCAGATCCACGACATTATTGTGCTAAAAGTCAAGAAATGCCAGTTCTGTTTTACTTAAGGAAGCGGTACAGGCTCAGCTGCTCTTTGTCAAACCATTCCCTTTGGGACCAAGAATCAAACCCATCGGCGGTCCAAAGAAAGGAAACTGGTTGATAGAACACAATTAATGCTTTTTAAAAAGCCCTCTCCAAAGTTGCGTAGAAGTCCCACTAATTTAAGAATGGACCCTGCAAATATAACCATACCGTTGTCTACTATAAATAACGGTGCCATAATGACCACAAATTCCCGTCGGCAAAGATTTGGCAATAAGAGTCAAGGAAATTAGAGAGAGTTTTTGAAGACCATAACTACAGTAATATAGAAAAGCAAATTGTGGTATCATTATTCTATCATAAAATGACAAGATTTTGGAAAATTGAATTTGGAAATTTTTTTAAAACTTTTTTTTTGTCATATTATAGTTCTGTTTAATGGCATTAAAAATATTTTCCCTTATCATGCTTCAAACCAAATCCCAAAGAAAAAAAAGAAGAAGAAGCATGGATTATGCATTGGACAAAAATATTCTCACTTTTAAAAGATCCAAAAAATTCTTGAATTACTTAAGGGATAAAATAACCTACTATTGAGTTTTCCATCTACAAATTAATAAATTCGCTAAAAAATCATCAATTTGGAATCCTAACTTTTGGTTTGGGAGCAAAGGAACTTGATTCACTAGCCTTAGTTCTTTCAATTTGGACTACTATTTTTTTTTTTCCTATTTTCTCATTAAAGCAGACAAGTTCTTGATTGAAAAACTATAAGTGTGAAAAATGTTCCACATCGATGCTATTAGTAATTCTACATTTATTTTCTCTTGAAATGAAAATGTTTCAATCATTCTTTTTTGCACTTAATATATATATATATATATATATATATATATATATATCTATCTAACACTAATAATGTTAATAAGTTTCTTTTTTATTCTGTTATTTTTATTTGGGTTAATACCTTGAAAAACTCCAAACTGGTACACTTGTGACAAATTTACCCCAAACTATTTTTTTGACCATGAAAAACCCCAAACTAGTACACCCGTTATAAATTTACCCCGACTAATTATAAAAAATCCTAAACTGGTACGTTTATGACAAATTTACCCCAAACTAATTTATTCAACAAAAAGAAACCCTAAACTGGTAAATTTGTTACTAATATACCCACTGCTAAATTAGATTAATACAACAAAAAAATCACAAAAATTGTAAACTGTGACAAATAGAGTGTAAAATCCCAAATTGGTATACCGGTTAATTGTTACGTGCCATTTAACTTTATAATTTAACAAGAAAATTTAATTAAAACTAACAAAGGGTAAATTTGTCACAAGTGTACCAGTTTGGGGTAAATTTGTCAAAGGTATACAAGTTTGGGGTTTTTGGTGGTCAAAAAAATAGTTTGGGGTAGATTTGTCACAGGTGTACTAGTTTGGGGTTTTTCAGGGTATTAACCCTTTTTATTTTGGCTTTTTTTTTTTTTTTCTATTAGAAGAAATCTCAGTCGATGGGCTATAAAACCCACTAAGTGGGATTCATGATTTTCCGATAGAATCAGGTATTCCCTGGTAAAATATGTGGTGTACACGAATATCCTCCTTTCATTTTCCCTTAAAAAACAGTTACAAGGAATGATCGAATGAATGAAGGATCTAGTGAAATGCCAGCCCAAACCAATGAGAAGCTATTATACATACAGTATAGGTCATGATGTGGATCAATATCATCTTAACAATTGATTATATATGGGTGTCTTCCATGGAGCTGCATTATCAATGATTGGAATGAGTTTCAGTCTACATTATCTTTGTAGACTATAAAATATTTATTTAAACCAGCCCATAATTCCACATCCAATCTTGCAAATAAATTGCACTTACATCAAAATTTATCCGTGTTTTAAGTAAGAATGAGCAATACTATCACCTTACACCCACTTGGTGATAGTTGGGATTTACTACTTCATCACCGAGGGAATGAGTTCGAACCTCCGGATACTTGCAACTTAAGTGATAGTCTTATGAGTGATTTACTTGGACAGTCCCTAAGGATTTAGGTTTAAATAGTGATTTTGGGTAGTCCCTCGGTATCACCTCACATTAATCAATTCTCTATTTGTCATGATTGTGTCGGTCATTAACAGAGCAATATCAGCAAAGTTGATAAGACGTCGATCTCGAGAAGATTACTTGCAAGCCAGAACAAAAAGAAACAAACCAATCTCACCAAAACCCACAATCCCAAAGAGCTTAAACGTCGTTCCAGCAACACCAACAAAAGCCCAAGCAATGAAGGAAGCAATCGTGCTGTATCCTTCACCGGCCATCGGCCACCTCATCTCCATGGTGGAGCTCGGCAAGCTCCTCCTCACCCACCGCCCTTCCCTCTCCATCCACATCCTCATCACCAACCAAGCTTACGATGCCGGCTCCACCACTGCCTACATTACCACCGTCTCCGCCACTGTGCCCTCCATCTCCTTCCACTACTTCCCTGCCACCACCCTCCCGCCCGACTTCTCCACGACCTCCCCCCACCACGAGACCCTAGCCCTCGAGCTCCTCCGCCTCAACAACCCCAACGTCCGCCACGCCCTCACCTCCATCTCAAAAAACCATGTCGTTTACGGCCTCATCGTCGACTGCTTTTGCTTTGCTGCCGTCGCCGTTGCGCGCGAGCTCAACATTCCCTACTACTACTTCTTCACTTCCGGCGCTGGCTACCTCAACTTCTTTCTTTACCTTCCCACTCTTCACGACAAGTTTGCCAAAAGCTTAAAAGACTTTGACGCCCCAATAGATGTCCCAGGCACACCGCCGATACCACCCTCCGACGTTGCGAAGCCGTTGGAGGATCGCTATGATGAGGCCTACGAGGGCTTTTTGGATTCGTCCCTGAAGATGCAGACTTCGGCCGGGATCATAGTCAACACCTTCGAGAAGCTCGAGCCGAGAGCTGTACGAGCCATCAGGGACGGTGAGTGTGTGCCCGGCGGGCCCACTCCGCCGCTTTACTGCATCGGGCCGCTGATCTCTAGCAGGGGAGGCGACGACGGCAGACCGCTGGAGTCTCTGACGTGGCTGGACTCCCAGCCGAGAGGGAGCGTCGTGTTCCTGTGTTTCGGGAGCTTGGGCGTGTTCTCGGTGGAACAGCTGAAGGAAATAGGGACGGGGCTGGAGAGGAGCGGTCAGCGGTTCTTGTGGGTGGTCCGTAGCCCGACACAGGACAAGAACCAAAAGGCCGCCACGTCGGCAGTGCCCGACGTGGACTTGGGGTCCCTGCTTCCGGAGGGCTTTCTGGAACGAACCAAAGAGAGAGGGCTCGTGGTCAAGAAATGGGCCCCGCAGGTGGAGGTGCTGAGCCACCCGTCGGTGGGCGGGTTCGTGACTCACTGCGGGTGGAACTCGGTGCTCGAGGCGGTGTGCGCTGGCGTGCCGATGGTGGCGTGGCCGCTCTACGCTGAGCAGCGGCACAACAGGGTGCTTCTGGTACAGGAAATGAGGATCGCCCTTCCGGTGCAAGAGTCAGCGGACGGGTCGGTGAGGTCCGAGGAGGTCGAGAAGCGAGTCAGAGAGTTAATGGAGAGTGAAGAGGGAAAGATGGTAAAGGAGCGAGTGCTTGCCATGAAGGAAGAAGCTAAGGCTGCTATGAGCCCCGGCGGGTCGTCTCGGTCTGCGTTGACCGGACTCACTGAGTCGTGGAAGCGCGAGTGAAATGCTCTGGATTTTGCAGGTCGTCTCCGTCAGCCATCCGTTTGTTGAACTTTTTTTGTCGTCTTTTGGGTCTGCATTATTCCGAGGTAGCCCAATTGACGTACGTTTCGTCGTTTACGTTACGGACAATGTGGCATGTGCTTCTCATGTTTTTGTTTCTTTGGAAACGTAAACAGGAGGAGCATAGTTGAATTTTCTCTGGTGGGCTAGGCACTGGGGCATATGCAAACAAGATCCTTATTTTCTGAATGAAATAAAATATCTCCCGAATTTTTTTCTTCGGAAAAATTTCTCTTGAATTGAACTTGCAAAAGTATTCTCTCTTTTGGGTTATCCATCTCCATTTTCAGTTTTTTTTTTTTTTTTTTTTTTTTTTTTTTTTTTTTTTTTTTTTTTTTTTACGGGCATATAATAACTGTCCTAACCAAAAGATAAGACGTCGCTGTTGCAGCTTCCCCCCAGAGTCTATTTGGAAGAAAACGACACGTCATTTTCACGCCACGTCAAGTGGGGACCGGAGGGAAACGCATACGGAAACGCTGTTTTTAGGCCATTAGAAGTGGCCGTCTGAGGTGGGTTCGGAGCTTTTCCTGAAAAGTCAATATTGAATCAGAATATATTTTTATATTTATATATTTATATATGACATATAGCTTTTGATACACAGTACGTTCACCATGAATTATTAGTTTCTTAGTAATTAGGCTCGATTGTACTCCTTTTGGGTCTATTAATTTTTGAGACAGGACGGAACATTTAATTGGCGAACATTATACATCATACACCTTATTTCAGTTGTGCTAGTCGAGAGCTCTATTCAGTCTTTCTGGGTTGTAGAACCAACAAGGCGAATTCAAGCTTTCTAGCAATAGTGAAATCAACTAACCCCCAAGCTTTAATTGAATCCTTGGCATCTTAGATCACATTGCTATGTAAACTCGAGTTCAAGGCCTTAAAATTTTGGATGAATAGAGCTTATCTTTAAATAAAATAGGATCGGACTTAAAGCTTCCCCTTGCGATCTCTTGTAAAGATACACAGGGCTTTTGTCGCGCAAGCGGTAGGACTTGTCCAAAATAAAAAATAATTCCAGCATTAACATTGCTGTTGTCGAACCGTGCGCGCATGCAAGTCTTAATTATGAAATCGCTTACGTGTACATCCATCGCTCCAGTGGAGGCCAAGAATTTTTTTTCGAGCGAGGTCACTGAAAAGTCCACGATTGCTTTGGATGAGAAAAAAGTACTTTCTTGATTATGAAATTTGGCAGAATCTTAAATGAGGATATTTACCCTCAAAGCTTAAATAAGAATAGCTATTTTTAGTAAGCAAAATTGTTTGCATGATAATGAAATTTTACAGAATCTAAAATGACGATATTCGACTTCTTAACTAGAAATGATTTTGGCCCATGGTGACTAACTACAGAAAATTGTCCAAAAAAGTTATTGCATTTTTAGCAATTCAATCTTAAATATTTTACTTCTTACTAATTGAGTCCATATAGCTAATTTTGATCGAAAATTGCCAATATGGCTGGCTGACACCGACGTTGTGCTTTTTGATAATTTTTCAATTTTTAATTTAATTTTTTATTATTATTATTATTATTATTATTATTATTATTATTATTATTATTATTATTTGGGTTTGGCTTTAGGGCCAACCATAGGGCAATGGTCAAGTGCTTTGACTTTGTCTATCGGACCCTTGCCAGCCCTAGGTGAGGGCCCCGAGCAAGGTTGCTATCTTTACCTAGCCAAATCTAGTGAGGGTGGTGACGGCCCTCACCGAGTGCCGATGAGGGTTAGCCAACCCACGCCTATAATTGGTGAGGGCTATCGGCCCTTGATTGTGGCTAGGGTAACCTTGGCCACCTTAATGCCAAACCCCCAAAAAAAAAAAAAAAAAAAAAAAAAAGTAAAAAAAAAAAAAAAAAAAAAAAAGGGGGAAAATTTAAAATTTAAAATATTATTAAAAAGTGCCATATTAGTGCCGATGGGTCATGTCAGTAATTTCCAGTCAAAATTAGCCGCATGCACTTAATTGGCAAGAGGTAAAAATGTTTAGAACTAAAATTGTAAAATTGAAAGGTTTATGGCTAAATTGATAAAAGTGTAATAAATTTAGAACTTTTTGACAATTTTCCCCGATTGACTACTAGAATGGTGAAAAAGTAATTCAAAAGCATCCTTAGAAATGAGGTGCCATTACTAATATATATATAGGAATTGCGTCACAAATTACACATTTCATCGCATAATCATCATCCTCATCATCATTATTGACGTATAAATAAACTTATATCTGGCAGCACTATGATTGATTTTTTTACCACACTCTTCATGAACAATCCTCTATCATTTTCTTTTAGAACCATCCTCTATCATCATTTTCTTTTTCTACCTACTGCGTGCTTTGGTCAATATAAATGATTCTGAAGAGATGCAATTTGATTCAAAGACCGCGCATCGAACACTGTGAAATTTAAAGGAATACTCAAATTGGAGCACAACTAGTTTGACCAAAATAGGAAGGGGAACAAAGGAAAAGAAGTACACGGTGTTTGGATGCACCTTTGCATGTTCTTCTCCTCTTGAATTGAGGAATACGCAAATTGGAGCACAACTAGTTTGACCAAAATAGGAAGGGGAACAAAGGAAAAGGAAAAGGAAAAGAAGTACACGGTGTTTGGATGCACTTTTGCATGTTCTTCTCCTCTTAAATTGACTCGATGCATTTTCAAATGTCTAAAATCACTATTTGAAACTGTTCAAAAAAAAAAATCACTATTTGAAATTTCAACCTTTGGGCGAGAGTAGGTGCAATGTTTACGTAATCTACATGCACATAATTTACATGATCGTATAATCGATAAATCGAAAGAAAAGACTCAATTTTCCACGCTTGGCCCAGTATGAATTGAGCTATCAAATAAGCCCATTGCGTAGTATTTTTCGGTAGCCAGGTTCTAAGTTAGAAGCGGCAATTCCACTTCCAACAATTTACAGCTCTCCCGCTCTCCATGGGGAGCTGAGTGCCCTAAGGGAAGAAAGATTATGCATCGCTCTGTTCTTTCCTCTAATGATGTCCTAATGCTACTTTCGCCCGGTCGGTGAAGTTGTGTCCCTCAGGCAAGCCTTTACAATTATGGTCACGATTAGAGATCTATCGCATTGTCGTGTTGGAATTACAATAACATCAATTTCTTCCCTTTTTTTTTTCAAAAAGAAGTTGTATGAGCTTAGCTATTCTTTGTCACCCTTACTCAATCAAGAATCAAACCCACCATCCATCTAAAGAATGGAGATTGGTTGACACGATACAATCAATGCTTTTAAAATGTCCTTTCTAAAATTGTGAGGAGTCTCACTAGTTTAAATAATCATTACAATTTTATCAAATCATTTAAAATAAGAAAAGGTAAAAGATCTTAATACCGTTAACATAGCACTCAAAATATGATGACAAAATGACCAAATTTACGAAGGATTTGAATGAAATGCTAGCCTAAACTAATGAGAAGCTATTCCATATATAGTCTATTCACTCACATAGTACTTTTGATCGGACAATCATCTATGGTTAACTAATTGCCGGGCTTGAGGAATAGTCGAAGTCATACCCAATTGGAAAAGGATGTTATCCAAACATATTTCAAGTAATTGTACCATCATGCTAAAAATAACCAGGATTTCCGGAAGAAGATGCCATTCATTTGATGAGAAGGCTACAAAGACTAATGCACCAATTGCAGTACAATAGACAAGAGCCTTTAGAATTGGTGCCCCTATTTTTGAAAGGGGTCCCTCATGTTTCACACATCACATGTGGATTGGGGGATTTCTTATAGTTGGTGTTGCCGCACATGCAGCTATTTTTATGGTAAGCGATTATGATATGGAAAAAAGATATTATATGTATCGATATCACCTAAGAGAAAAAGGCTATATATAGATAATGAAGAATCATAAGACCGAATTACTTGGGATGCCTATGCCCAAAAGAAATCGCGGAGCTGGTTCAGAATAGACTATTAAATACTGTAGCTATCATTTCTCTATATCATTTTAACAATTAAATATATACGGGTCTTACTACAGGACCACGTCGCCAGTGTTTGGAATGAGCGCCTAGTCCACATGATCTATATTCATTGAAGCTGATACATATCCGAACAATATTGGGCCCCTACCATACTTTGACCTCACAAAAATAAATTGCGTCAGCCATTTCGTCATGCATCCGACAGTATTGGAAATTTAGAATTACGAGGGAGACCATACCGTATGATTCCCCCTCTATGGACCATACTGAATGATTCCCCCTAGATGCCAGGAGTATAGAACAGTCCAATCTCCCCACAACCGTCAGCCTCAGCCTCAGAAAGAGAGCTTCAACGTCGTGTGAAAAGAAGATCAACAAGCCCAAGCAATGAAGGAAGCGATCGTGCTGTATCCATCGCCGGCCATCGGCCACTTAATCTCCATGGTGGAGCTCGGCAAGCTCCTCCTCACCCACCGCCCTTCCCTCTCCATCCACATCCTCATCACCAACCAAGCTTATGACGCCGGCCCCACCACCGCCTACATCGCCTCCGTCTCCGCCGCCGTCCCTTCCATCGCCTTCCACTTCTTCCCTGCCACCACCCTCCCCCCGGACTTCTCCACCACCTCCCCCCACCGCGAGACCCTCGCCTTCGAGCTCCTCCGCCTCAACAACCCCAACGTCCACCGCAGCCTCACCTCTATCTCCACAGACCACGTCGTTCACGGCCTCGTCATCGACTTCTTCTCCGCCGCCGCCGTCACCGTCGCGCGCGAGTTCAACATCCCCTGCTACTATTTCTTCACTTCGGGCGCCTGTTTCCTTAACTTCTTCCTTTACCTCCCAACTCTTCACGACAACTTCGCCATAAGCGTTAAAGACTTTGACGCCCCAATAGATGTCCCCGGTACACCGCCTATACGGCCCTCCGATGTGGCGAAGCCGTTGCAGGATCGCTATGACGATGCCTACAAGGGCTTCTTGGATTCGTCCCTGAAGATGCAGACCTCGGCCGGAATCATAGTCAACACCTTCGAGAAGCTCGAGCCAAGAGCCATAGGAGCCATCAGGGACGGCGAGTGTGTGCCCGGCGGGCCCACTCCGCCGCTTTACTGCATCGGGCCGCTGATCTCTAGCAAGGGAGGCGACGACGGCAGATCACCAGAGTCTCTGACGTGGCTGGACTCCCAGCCGAGAGGGAGCGTCGTGTTCCTGTGTTTCGGGAGCTTGGGCGTGTTCTCGGTGGAACAGCTGAAGGAAATAGGGACGGGGCTGGAGAGGAGCGGTCAGCGGTTCTTGTGGGTGGTCCGGAGCCCGACAAAGGACAAGAACCAAAAGGCCGCCACGTCGGAGGTGCCCGACCTGGACTTGGGGTCGCTGCTTCCGGAGGGCTTTCTGGAACGTACCAAAGAGAGGGGGCTCGTGGTCAAGAAATGGGCCCCGCAGGTGGAGGTGCTGAGCCACCCGTCGGTGGGCGGGTTCGTGACTCACTGCGGGTGGAACTCGGTGCTCGAGGCGGTGTGCGCTGGCGTGCCGATGCTGGCGTGGCCGCTTTACGCGGAGCAGGGGCACAACAGGGTGCTGCTGGTGCAGGAGAAGAAAATCGCGCTGCCGGTGGACGAGTCAGAGGACGGGTGGGTGAGTTCGGAGGAGGTGGAGAAGCGAGTCAGAGAGTTGATGGAGAGTGAGGAGGGCAAGATGGTGAGAGAGCGAGTGCTGGTCATGAAGGAAGAAGCAAAGGCCGCGCTAAGCCCCGGCGGGTCGTCTCGGTCGGCGCTGGCCGGACTCGTTGATTCGTGGAAGCGCGAGTGAAACGCGCCGGACTTTGTGGGTCGTCTTCGTCGTTTGCGTCGTTCGTCCGTCGATATATTATCGTCTTTTTGGTCTTTCGCAGTATTCAATGGGGGCGAAACTGACGTACAACGAACACAGTCGGACGTGCTTGATCTGTCTCCTATAAATTCCTAAGTGTCCACAGGACGGACGAGCAATGTTTGAATCTTTTCTTGAATTGTATTTGTATCTCCACTTTCGGGTGGTCGTCTTGCAGGCCAAAACTGTACCCTTGCGGAGAAAAACTTAGCCTCAACAGAAATCGTCTCATTCGACTCTAATGTACTACAGTTTCAAAATATATATAAATAATAAATGATTACAGCACTTTATAGCACAGTTACAACATAACTGATAACACTATTAAATCGAAATTGTCGCTATATGTGTATATATATAATTTATGTAGGTATTATTGTAGTTTTGGGTCGCATGTCCACCCATTACTCTGAGGGCTATAATCATCTCTCGTCATAGGATCGAGGCCTGCTTTAGGGTTGAGAACGACACCTGGTTGATGGACAAAGGGCAAGTGGTGACGTGGACCACAGAAAATGGCCATCAGGTCCATTGGGCTGGAAAGAGCGTGCCCGTGGGTCGGTGAGTTGGGTTTGGAGCTTAGGATTTTGTACTTCGCTATTTTCCTCTCTTCTAAATTGATTATTATTTTTCTGTTCGACCAAAAAAATAATCAATTTTTTGGATCAGGTATTTTCTTATCTATTATTTAGCCGTAGAAATATCATGTTAGTCTCATCTTATTTTAGTAGAGCAAACATAAGATCAAAGTAAAATGAACGTTATCCATTCTAAATCTTATTTTAGTTGGGCCTTGATTACATTTTTTATAGGATTGTAAAATCGACAAGCCTAATTCAAGCTCTCTAACAATGGCGAACTCAACTAGCCCAAGAGCTAAATTGAATCCTTAGGATCTTAGATTAAATATGTTACATCATTAGTACGTAAACTCAAATTTGAGGTGTTAAAGCCATGAATGGCTAGAGT
Organism: Eucalyptus erythrocorys; assembly: GCA_014182555.1. Lineage (NCBI taxonomy): Eukaryota > Viridiplantae > Streptophyta > Magnoliopsida > Myrtales > Myrtaceae > Eucalyptus > Eucalyptus erythrocorys. The sequence goes on along the minus strand of CM024597.1, from coordinate 44,103,569 downwards.
TTTTTTTTTTAATAAAATAAAATCGGACTTAAAAGTTTCGTCTTGCGATTTCTTATTATCACACACAAGGATTATGTTGTACAAGTGGTGAAACTTATCCAGAATTACGAAAGTGGATCATGCATTGAATTAAACTAACCCAGAAGACGAAGGTGCTCAAGAAATATGCAAAGTGATGAGGTATGCCATGAATTCAGAGATAATCTCTCTGAACAAGCGTAGTCCAAACATCAAACCGACTAAACTTATTTAATAAAGACCACGTAAAACGATGGATTTCATTATCAAAGTGACGGAGTGAATCCGCAATTATTTCATAATATATCCTTCACGTGCCGTGGCCTCTGATAGAGATCTAACTTCATGCTGATATGCACCGACTGGAAATTATTAGTTCTCTTCGGATCATGAGGCAGCGTCACTGTATTGGATCTAATGGTGGTGGCAGCGTGGTGGCCCAGACAAGTCGTATCGCCGCTGAATGGACAATCTGTAAAGCCGAAACCTCAATAGTCAGACCTAACCATCCATCTTGCACTGAATTTACCTAACATTCTCTCCAACCATTGCACTTGATTATTTTAATCCAGATGGAAAACTCTTGAAATTTTCCAGATGGGCTTAACATCTGTCATGTGTTAAAAGCTAGATAACGCGACCGCTTGTTTCGAAAAGTTTCATGCCGCCGGGAAAATTGAGCTGCACGTTAGTAGAATAAAGGAAATTTACGATGGGCAAATCGAATTTCAAGACCGGAGCCCTAATATGAAGAGTGTGACTGCTTATTGGTCGAGTCCTACAAGATTCACTTCATGCCTTCTTTTTTGCTCCGGAAAGTATTTCTAAAGCTACCTTTCTTCCCAACTTACTTCAACTTTCCCCACGAAGTTGACAGATAGGCGACTGAATACCAGCTCTTTCTCACGACTCTATTATTTGTAAAGCAAACAACAATCTCATCGCAATCACCATAACATAGGAAATGCCTAAATGGGGCATCCGCAAAATAAACAAAAGCAAGAAAACAAAGATGTCTGTGTATTTTAATACGAGCTTTTACTTTCTGCAGTGGGTTGTCACTAATTTTCCGGTTGGATCTATTAGGGACATTCCGTGAATTCAACGCAGCATCGGCTCATTCCATTTTTGTATTGGTTATTTTATTCGGAACAAGAGATAAAGGATCGCGATCCGGTGTGAACTGGGGAATGATGTTACTTTCGGCAGAAATTAGATTGAAATTTACGAAGGCGATGGGAAACAACCGAACATGTTTGAAGACGATCATGTGCTTGAGGAGTGGGGTCTTGTCTTGGGGTACCCAATAAAGTTGGGAAAATTATCAAAAGAGACACAAATATTTTGTTTGGATGCCAAGTTAGTTCTAAATTTTCAATTGAACCGATTCAATCTTAAATATTTTGACGATATGTCAATTTAATCCTTCCGACTAATTTTGACAATGAAAATTATTAACATAAACGCCAATTGTTCTATGTGGCACAACCACTATTGATGTGGATAATATTTATAATTTTTGATAATTTTAAAATTTTTTCCTTTATTTTCTTTTTCTTGTTTTCCTCCATCAGTCTGCTGTTTTGGTGGTAGACCATAGGCGAGGGCTAAGATGCCCTCATCATCCCTCACCCGGCCCAAATCTAGTGAGGGCATGCAAGGGGCCGTGAGCCCTTGCCTAGTGGCCGGTGGGTACTTCAAGTGAGTCATGATACCCTCGCCTATAGTTGGCGATGGTAAATAAAGAAAAGAAAAAGGAAAGGGGAAAAACTATTAAAGAATTGTCACATCTATTCTCCAATTCCCAATATTTCTAATACAACTTACATGTGTATCTTAATAAATTTGGACCCAAATGTTTATCTGTAAAATTTGTGTTATGACTAAACTTGGTCAATACTTTAGACCTGATCTTCCGGATCACCTCGAGCCGACCCCTTTGCATGGCCTAAGAAATGGTGATGTCTCGTTGCTATATTTGTACTCCCGTGGAAGCCCCACATCCATTACTCTCAACAGTAGTCAGATTGAAGTCCCGATATTTTCAACAAATTCGGAGGATTCCATGGTCGAGAATCGATTACCTTGGAATCACAAAACTTCAAATCTTTGAAACTTTTGCAGTATCCAAGGATTCATTGAAAGCTCTTGAACATAGGGAAGCTGGATTAGCCGGTGACGGCAGATCTTCGTTCCTTCCACGGGGACAAAAAACCAACGCAGGAGTTGGTAAAGAATACATACGCATCTAGATTTTGATCCTTCAGGAGTGAGCCCTACGAAACCAAAGATTACCTTGAGTTATTGAAGAGATCATTTCTAGGCATCCTTCGTCGGCCACACCCGGCATTCATCAACGTTGTAAAACCACAATCTCTATCATCATCATTATTGCCTGCATGAAATCTCTCTACACCGGCATTCATCAACGTTAACTACATTAACAATCGAGGTTGGCTGGTTACGTGATTGGGGCTATTTTGCTTACAAATGTGAGGAATGCAACGGAACTGAATCAAAATTCTCTTCTATCCAAATGCTTAATAGCAATAATTAGGATTAAAGAATAAATCATGCATATATTTTATCGATTAATGTAACATTTAATTTTAATGTTCCCATCCTAATGGTTGGCACCAATTCTCTCCTGTTTTTTTGCTCAGTTGACCTTTGTTGCCTTTCTCAGAGAATCCCCTGTAGCCGTGCTTTCTGCTGCTACTGAGTCTAGGAGGTAAAGTGGCTTCTTGCCTTTATCAGCTTGCTTTGCCATGGTTTCCGGTGCTTCTATACAGCGATCCTCTTCTGATGGGTGTTCTGCCCTTTTTTTTGCTACCAGTAGGTTCTGCTACAACTTCCATGTCGCCAACCATCTCAAGGGGGGTTTCAGGTACGAATTCCTCTCACTGGGCAGCATTCTATGGCACTATAACACCTATCCCAGAGTGTGAGGAATTCGTACCTGAAACCCCCCTTGAGATGGTTGGCGACATGAAAGTTGTAGCAGAACCTACTGGTAGCAAAAAAAAGGGCAGAACACCCATCAGAAGAGGATCGCTGTGTAGAAGCACCGGAAACCATGGCAAAGCAAGCTGATAAAGGCAAGAAGCCACTTTACCTCCTATACTCAGCAGCAGCAGAAAGCACGGCTACAGGGGATTCTCTGAGAAAGGCAACAAAGGTGAACCGAGCAAAAAAAAGAAGAAATCATGCGATTCTAGACTGCAATTACTAGAGAATATGGAGCTGTTGGATGCTCCAATTCAGATGGTGACAGAAGGCAATGACTGGGCTCTAGTGGCTAGCCCTAATAAGCCACCAGCGACACCATGAATATAATAAGCTGGAACTATCAGGGGCTGGGCAACCCCCTGACGTTCCAAGAGCTTAGAGCCTTGACGGCTCAGGAAAGGCCCGCTATGGTGTTTTTAATGGAGACAAAAAATAAAGCAAGTAAATTGGAAAGGGTGAGAAAGCGACTTAACTTTCAGCAGATGTTCCTGGTGGAGCCAATAGGGATCGTAGGTGGCCTCGCACTCCTCTGGACAGCGGAAATGCAGGTGACAGTGAGGAATAGTTCCAGCCATTTCATAGATGTGGAATGCCAAGATCCAATAAGTGAGCAACTAATGAGGATCACCTTACTTCATGCTCCAACGAATTATCCCGAGTGACTTCAGCTGTGGCAACAGTTAAAACAATTCCATGAAGGAAACCATTTACCATGGATTTGCTTGGGGGACTTTAACGATACCCTCTACACTTGGGAGAAAGAAGGCAAGAGGAAGTCGAACTTCTTTCGTATGGCAGCTTTTTGAGAAATGCTGAATGACTGCTCACTTATGGACATCGAAAGCAAAGGATGTATGTTCACTTGGGCCAACAACCGAGAGGGGGATGAACTCATTAAAAAGCGTCTAGACAGGGGAGTATGTACAATGGACTGGCGCATTACCTTTCCTCTTGCAGAAATATATGCCTTGCCAGCTGTAGGGTCGGACCACAGTCCCCTTCTTCTATCCTTAGCTCCTAGAACTCGGAAAAACAGCAAAAAGGTGTTCAGATTTGAATCATACTGGTTAGAGGAGGAGGAATACAGGGACATAATCAGAAATGCCTGGACCACAAACCAGGCTGAGGAACACATCCTACCACTAAAAATATAGCAAGTCAAAAGGGCACTAGTGGCTTGGAGCAAGCAGAAGTTCTCTAACGCTGCTTATCAAATTAAATTGCTCAAACAGAGACTAACAGAAATCACAAACAACCACCATGAGACTTCTACCAAAGAAGAAAGCCAGAGATTGAAGGCAAGAATTGACCACCTATGGAGGCAAGAGGAGATGTACTGGGCTTTACGCTCTAGAATTACATGGCTCAAGTGGGGGTATAAAAACACGAAGTTTTTTCATGCAACCACCATTCAAAGGAGACAAAGGAATAAACTTACCATGCTGAAGATAGATGATCAGCACTGGACCAGAAGCCCCATTGATATACAGCAGCATGCCCAGACCTACTTTCGTGAGCTCTATACATCGGTTGGTCCAAGAAACCTGCAACCCATCTTGAACAACTGTCCAAGAGTAGTAACAGAGGAAATGAATCAGGTTTTGCTGATGGAAGTCACAGAAGCGGAGGTCAAAGAGGCAGTTTTCCAGTTGGGTGCCATTAAGGCCGCAGGGCCTGATGGCATGAATGGTCAATTCTATCAACACTCCTGGAATGATATCAAGCAAGACATAGTGCAGATGGTCCAAAATTTCTTTCAAACTAGTAAGTTTGATCCAAAACTCAACCAGACTTACATTGTCCTCATCCCTAAAATCAGCAACCCAGAATATATAACCCAGTTCAGACCGATCAGCCTATGCAACTTTAATTACAAAATTATCTCCAAAATATTAGCCAATCGACTGAAACAATGGTTGCCACAGATTATATCCCAAGAACAAAGTGCCTTCGTTCATGGGCGTCAAATACAGGACAACATCATTATTGTTCAGGAAATGCCGCATCAAATGAGAATCAAAAAAAGAAAGAAGAAATTTCAAGCTATCCTGAAACTGGACATGCAAAAAGCATATGATCGCGTGGAGTGGGACTTCCTAAGTATGAGCATGCTGAAGATGGGATTTTCAGAGTATTGGGTCCAGCTGATTATGCAGTGTGTCTCTTCTGTTTCTCTAAATGTTAAAATCAATGGAGAGCAAACTGAGTTCTTTCGGCCTACCCGAGGCATACGTCAAGGCGACCCCCTATCCCCCTACCTATTCATTATGATGACCAACGTATTATCATGGATGATACACAAAGCACTTGACGATGGTAGTCTAAGAGGTATCAAGATAAACAGGTACTGCCCAACTCTAACCCACCTATTGTTCGCCGATGATGCAATTTTCTTTATGGAGGGCTCAATCAATGAATGTCAGAGCTTAACAGCCATACTAAATCAATATTGTTATGCTAGGGGTCAAGCAATAAATCTCAACAAATCAGGAATGTTCTTCAGCGCAGGCTGCCCACCAGACCTCAAAAGAAACATGACTCACGAAATGAGGGTGCCAGCCATTAACAAAACAGGGAAATACCTAGGACTACCATCAGATTGGGGGCAGACAAAGAAAGAGATGTTCTCATGGATTCTAGCTAAAGTAAACACCAAACTAGCAGGGTGGAAGGAGAAGTACCTGTCTAAAGCCGGGAAAGAAATACTGGTTAAAACTGTGGTGCAAGCTCTGCCACAATACGCCATGTCTATCTTCAAAATCCATGTTTCAATTTGCAAGGCAATTGAGAAACGAATTGCAGAATTTTGGTGGCGGCAAGCAGATGCAAAGAAAAGCATGCACTGGAAAAACTGGGAAACTCTGAAGAACAGAAAAGACCAAGGAGGAATGGGCTTCAAAGATTTAATATCCTTCAATCTAGCTATGCTAGGCAAGCAAGCCTAGCGTTTATCCCAAACCCCCACAGCATTATGGAGCCGATTTCTTAAAGGGATATACTATCCTCAAGGAGATCTATGGTCAGCAAAAAGGGGCACTCGACCCTCCTGGGGATGGCTGAGCATAATTAGAGGGCGAGATACTATCCTACCAGACATCAAATGGAGAGTACGCGACGGGCAATCCATTAAAATTCGCCAAGACCCTTGGCTATCATATGGAATTCTACACGGCCCAGCAAACAGAAACTACCCTTGTATGGTGGCTGAACTACTAGACCGACAAAAAGACGCATGGAACGAGCCTTTGCTACATCAGATCTTTGATCAGAGAACCGTCAACGAAATCCTGTCGACCCCCATTGCACAACCACATAGAGCAGACTCGATCATATGGACAGGTAGCTACAACGGCCAGTTCACAGTCAAAAGTGCCTATAACAGGGTGAGGGTAGAGTCCTTACCACAAAACCTGAACAGAGCCTCGTCTTCTTATAGCCCACCTAGAAGCCTGTGGACAAGATTATGGAAGCTCTTAATCCCACTGAAATAGAAGGTTTTCTTATGGAGCCTTTGCCAAAACGCCTTACCGACAAGGGATAACCTTTACCGGAGGCACATCATACAAGACCCGCTTTGCCCTTTCTGCTCCAAGTATCCAGAGACGATCGAGCACGCCTTTCTCCACTGCAAAAATATCCAGAAAATCTGGTCAGATGGACGGCTAAGTCTCGGCCATGTTACACTTCCAGCAACTCGGATGGATAGGTGGGTGGAGGAAAACCTCGCAACTAAGAAACCTACCTCGGATCCAACCGTGCTAGCCGAAGTCCTTTGACAGATCTGGAAAAACCGCAACAACCACATCTTCCGGAACGATTCCACAGGCGCCACCAACCTGATTGATGTCGCCCTTTCACAAAATAGGGTCTATCAACGCTGGGTTCAACGAAACCGAAAGGAAGAGGGGGCGAAAGACCCATTACCCGAAAGCTGGAAGGGACCGCAGAAACCAGATCTCAAACTCAACGTGGACAGCTCGTGGACAGAATCGAGTAGCTCGGTCGCTGGGGTTCTGCACAATGCCAACGGAAGCACGATCGACGGCTTCGCGAGGGAAGTTCACACCATCTCGCCTCTGTAAGCCGAAACCCTAGCCATTGTCCACGGTCTGACGTTTCTAAGAGAGAAACAGGGGTTGCACGTGGGGGGAGAAGTGAAACTCAGCCGAAGTCTTCAGATTGAAAGTGATAGTTGGCTTAATGTGAACTTCGTCATGGGCCGAAAAGAGGCGCCCTGGCCCATTCAACCTCAAGCGCAAGAATGTCAAGATCTGCTGGCCCACCTGCCTGAAACAACGGTTATCTGGTGTCCAAGGGAGGCAAATGAGGCGGCAAATTGGGTTGCGAAGGCTTGTCGCAACAATACACTTCCTCATAATTGGCAATATGAACCACCTGCCCTGTTGCTCTCTATCTTATGTTATGATGATGATCTATCATGTAAGGTTTTATGTTCGTAATGAAATATGCACCACTATTTTCGACAATAAAAAAAAAAAAATCATAAGCGATAACCTCAGGAAAAATACGAATTAAGTTCTGCTCGTCTTTTGTCGGCTAGGACGATAAAGTCAACATGAATTGACTGACTGATGCGGATGCATGCAATTACAATGGAATTGACCATGACCCTGAGCATAAAAAAGAAAGTGCAAGGCTGCAGGGCCACGCGATCAGCAGGAGAGATTGGAGAGTTTGACGTCTAATCCTTCAATCCCTGCCCTGTGGCCACAACTGCAGCCATGCACAGGACGACCGAGCTCTGAAGCTACAACACCTAAAACATTTACAGCCATTTCCAAACACCCACCAACACATTTCGTGGTCTGTTTCCCTCCTCTCTAGGTTCAATTGAGAGCATCCTCTAGGGCAATTGGAGCTCAGACGTACTGCCCCTTCTTTGAAACAGTCATGGAGAAATGCCAAAAACCAAAAGGAATTCACAAAGAAAGAAGAAATCCCTTGTCCAGACAACAACAGAATTACAGACAAGTTTCGATTTTTTAAAACCACTCCATTGAAATGTTATTCCATTAGCACCATAAACATGCACTTGGTTAACGTTCACACACAATAATACCTCAGCAAAAGCAAATAAAACCAAATCCTCTCCTCGAATTATCAACAAAAAAGTAGTCTTTATCAATGTTAGAGCTCGTCCCAGGTACGAATTATAAGCACCAAATAACATCCGACTACAATTGATTTTGTTAGAACATTTAAATAATAAATCATACATTCATTTAACAGTTTAAGCTTTTAAAAATGTTAACCATGGTTTCATCAAAATCTCACATGATATTAAAGCTGGAGGTTCTAAATTCGAATATCTCTAGGTCAATTTGTCTCCCCAATCAAAATCTCCACGGTTAGTACTAGATAAAAAGACCAAATTAAGCGTGAGAAGGAGTTTTAGAATATTTAGATAATAAACTATGCTTAATTTAAATTTTTAGAACAGTTGGTAATAATAGTCCTATCAAATTTCACATATCTCAATATTTTAATATTTCCTCACCAACATCGCTTCGTGGATCGTGCCCCTTGGTGTCTTTGGTTGTAGTCCTAATCAAGTTAGGTATAAGGTGATTCTATGTGGGTATTTAATTCTATTAAATAATTTTAATGCAAGACAGTGAGACTATAATGCCCTAGGCTATCTTATATTATCTCATTGCATTAATAAAGTTGTCAGGTAGGTTTGTATACTAACACAGTCTCGTGAGTGAACTTTATGATTGATTGAATATTTTGATTTTTGATTGCTTGGAAGCAGCATGTTATTGGACGAGATTGATGAATTTTAAATATAGCATGCATTTCAATGCGTCAGGAATGACAGTATCGTTGTCAAGGCTTGAAGGAGGAAAAATAGAAAAGAAAGGAAAAAAAAATCATAAACTTAAAACATTGCAATAATTTTCTATGTCCACATAGGATAGTCAATGCTGATAAAACTATCATCTAAGTGATTTCTGATTAAAATTGAAGATTATCAAAAAATTTAGGGGTACATAGACTAAATTAATATAATTGAAAGCTTATAATTGAATTGCTACTATATAATAAATTTAAGCTTTTTTGAATAATTTTTCCTGACTAATGTTTAGATTTATAAAGTGACAAATTTGCAAACAAATTCGGAATTTCACGACAAAATAAATCATGTTTCTTTCACGATCTCTTTTTGCTTTTACATGTACGGGTTTTCTCCACGTTAGAGTCCTGTTTCTACCAACTTACTCGACTAATTGTTCATGCGACTAATACAACGTAGCTAGTGTTATCTCTAAGGATAGAAGACTCAAAATATTCAAATAGGATAAATGCACTACAGTCCTAAAACTTATCATGAAAATGCAATTTAATTCTAAAACTTTCAAAAAGTACAATTAAATTTTAAAATTTGTCATGAAAGTACAATCGAATTATAAAATTTTCAAAAAATACAATCAAATTCTAAAACTTATTAGAAAAATGTATTTGGGTTCTAAAACTTTCAAAAAGTGAAAGCAATGAAAGGATTGATCAATTTGACAAGTTTTAAATGATTGCTCTTTTTGAAAGTCTTAAGACTTTATTACACTTTTGTAAAAAGTTTTAGGATTTAATTGCATTTTTAAAAGTTTTTAGATTAAATTGCACTTTCGTAACAAGTTTTAGGATTTAGTGCTTATCCCTATTCGAAATCAACCAAACTATATTGCGCCATCAAGAAAAACTTCTTCTTTAAATATAAGGGAAATTTATCCAAAAAATCATTAGTCTATTGTACTTTTGGCAATCCAATCATAAATCTTTCAATTTTATCAATTCACTTGAGGGCCCTCAGCAAGGTTGCCGCTCTCGCCTAGGGCTTGTGAGGGCCTCCACGCCCTCGCTTGGCCAAATCTGGCTAAGGCGTTGTAGTCCTCACCGTTTCTAAGTGAGGGCTCTTTGCTTTGGTCTCGAGCCGGCAAGGGTTGATCAGCCCTCGCTTGTGGTTGGCGAAGGTTGGCCTGTAAGGGTTGCTAGCTAGATACGAACCCCCCCCAAAAAAAAAAAAAAAAAAGGAGCAAAAAGTAAAAAGAAAAAATAATTAAATAAAATATTATTTAAAAAATGCCACGTCGAACTAGTTGTCAACCTCAGTAATTTCTAACCAAAATTAATCAGAGGAACTGATTGGCAAGAAATAAAAAGATTTAGGATTGAATTGATAAAATTAAAAGATTTATGACTGAATTTATAAAAGTATAATTGATGTAGGACTATTTGGACAATTTCCCAAATAAAAGCGGAGAGTAGTTCAGTATTTACGTTTCAAAAACTTGACTGCTTCTTATTCTCAGGCGACAAGAAAATAACTATTGAGATACTTCGAAAGTCGTCAACTAGTTGACGGAACGAAGATTTGCTGTCCACATATATGTGTTGCATGTACTCCTAATGAATGGCACTTCAACAGTGCACGGTACACTCGCTAACACCAGAGAAAAAAATTCCACAAGACAACAAAAGATTGACTTTACTAAAGATCGAAAATCCATCAGTGATCCTTCCGATTTAAATTCTAGAGATTGCTGTATATCCACGAACGGGGGGACCATCCCACATGCGCAAGCTTCTTAGCCCTCGAATTATTTCTTTCTTTCAGAAATCCTAAAACCACAAGGAAACGACACTTCAAGTGGAGATCGTAACTGTGCTGGCGCCGCCCACATCACCGCCAACTCCCACGGAGCTCGTGACCAGGTCGTGAACATCCACCTCGCTCGACCCGGCCTTGATCGACCCAATCAACTTGGCTAGGGCCGATAGGGACGACCCGCCCTTGTTCAGCGCGGCGGTCGCGGCTTCTCGCATGCCCAGGACTCGATCCCTTATTGCTCTCCCTTTCTCCGATCGCATCAGCTCATTCACTCGCTCCTCCAGCTCATCCGCCGAGACAAGCCCATCCTCTTCCTCCGACTCGGTGACGGACAGAGCCAGCTCCATCTCCTCCACCAAGTAGACCCTGTTCACCCTCTGCTCCGCGTAGAGAGGCCAGGCCAGCATGGGCACGCCGTGGCACACCGCCTCTAGAATCGAGTTCCACCCACAGTGCGTCACGAACCCGCCCACCGAGCCGTGGCTCAGCACCTCCACTTGTGGGGCCCACGACTCCACTATCATCCCCCTCCCTCTCGTCCTATCCACAAACCCTTCGGGCAGGAACGACTTGGCGCTCGGCTCCAGCTCAACTGACGTGCGCCAAGCCTCGTCGTGTGGCGGCGGGACCCGCACCACCCACAAGAACCGCACTCCGCTCCTCTCCAACCCTATTGCCATTTCCTTCAGCTGCCTCGTCGAGAAAACACCCATGCTCCCGAAGCTCAGGAACAGCACACTTCGGGACGGCTGTGAGTCGAGCCAGCCCAAGCACTCGTGTCTCTCGCTCCCGCCTTCGATTCCTCCACCGGACGCCACCAGTGGCCCGACACAGTACGTCGGAGGAGTGGCTCCATCCGGCACGCAGAGGCCGTCCCTCAGAGCCTTGAGGGCGCTGGCTTGGAACGAGTCGAACGTGTTGACAATGATGCCGGCTGAGTTAGCCATCTGAATCGCCGTGTCCAAAAAATGGCTGTAGACCCTGAGGCTCCGGTCGCTGATGACCATGGGCATGTCTCGGGGTGAGACTGGAGGGAAGCCAGGGACCTGAATGGGCACGTTGAGGTCTTTGAAGCCCTCGGGATACTTCTTGTGGAGAGCGGGAATGTAGAGAAATAAAGCCAACCCGCTAGCGCCAGAGGTGTAGTAGTAGTAGGTCGGGATGTTGAGGGAGGCGGAGACGCCGAAGGCAGCGTTGCAAAAGAAGTCGATGACAAACGCTTTGATGGCGGAGGACCTGGAGAGAGAGCCGAGCGTCTGGTGGAGCGTCGGGTTTAGAAGGCTGACGATTTCGAAGGTGGAGAAGATGAAGTTGGCGGGAGAGGAAGAGGAGAGGTGGTCGGAGTTGGGGACGGTGACGGCGGGCAGATGATGGAAGGTGATTGAAGGGTGGGAGGCGGAGATGGCGGCGACGAAATGGGTGTCCGGAGGTGGGGTGGAGAGGAGGAGGACGGTAACGGAGAAGGAAGGGTGGTGGCAAAGGATGTGCTTCGCGAGCTCTACCATGGAGGCGAGGTGGCCTCTTCCAGGAGAAGGGTAGAGGACGATGGAGCCGTCCATTTTGGTGGGTCGAGAATGAGGGACGCGACGGCGGAGATCCGGCGGAGGAGGAGGAGGCAGTGGTGGCGGACTAGAGAAGTGGTCTTTGAGTGGGTGGAATGACGTTTAACAACCCCATGGAACCACGATATGTTCCGTGAACTAGTGGTGCAAAACCGCTTCACGACTCTCGATGATTTATTGTCTCGATGTAATATTACATCTCCCCCTCTTGATGATTTATCGTCTTATATGGATCAAGTTATAATAAAATAAGTCATAAATATATTGAAATTGTTCCAATTCTATCGGAAGTGTGCGGAACCCAACGAGCAAATACAGATGCTCACATGCAATCACATCCGACGCTCCCCTGCTCCCGGTGCTTTGATGAGAACTTTAGATCCAGCACGATTTGTCTTTCATATTAATGAAAGTAAATAGACTTTTTATATTGATGAAAGAAAATAGGAAAGAAAACTAAGGAGCAACGCTCGCTTCTATCTAATTCTACGAGTTTTCCGATTCTTATTACTTACCCTTCCGGTTCTCTCTTGCTAACCCAGTGACCCTAACCCTTTTTGCTCGCTCAACATCAACGTCTTTTACTCCTGCAGTCGCAGCCTTGCCTCACGCCTCGCTTCGATCAAGGCCCTTGAGCCTCGATGTTTACGCCTTTCCCTCTTGCAGCTTTGCCTCTCGCCTCGCTCGACGTCAATGCCTATCCCTCTCATGGGCTCGCCTCCCGCCTCGCTCGACGTCAATACCTTTCCTACTCTTGGTTTGGTTCCCGATTCTTGGATGGAATTAGACCAGACTAAGAATCAATCACCCCTAATTGTAATAAGTTCAAGACTTTATGGGAATTTTCCTATCTTCTTTGCGTGTGTCTAAGAATATATAATATTTCATCTCCCACTCATTGTTAGAAAGAGTTATTTTTTATTTTAGATTTTTTGTATTTTTGTATTGTTGAACGTGTTACATGATTTTTCAAAATAAAAAATAAAAATTTTTAGTAAGAAAGTAAAAAACTGAATTGATTTTTTAAGTGGGTGCATTTCTTACCACGCTTTAGCTTTACAAGGGAATTGGCAACGTGATGGATCAAGACATGGGGCAAATTAGTAAAAACCCTCATAGAAAATTCCTAGATATTCGATAATATTTCTTTTTTAAAAAAAAATTTTTGAAAAACACCAAAAAGGAAACATAATTACTGCTTCAGAAGTTTATAACAGTTTGAATAAGTGCCTAAAATTCGGCAAACCAAACAAAGAGTAAATATTTAATGTAAAACTCAATTCTTTTGTACTTGCAAAAACATTTCCGCCTATTTTAGATATAGTGAAATTAAATTAGTATACCGCACATGAATTTTCACATAATTTAATGAGATTTTTAAAAAATACCAAACAGGTGAAAATTTGTACATTGCAATAAGTCTCTTTCTGGCATTTGTTGAACTTAGAAAAAATACATACTTATCTACTTAAGTTATTTGGAAATGAAAGTTGACTAGCATGATGAAAAAGTAGAGTCATGAAAAATATGAGGTAAAAAATTTAATAAAAAATTCAGTGTACTCTAAATTTTCAAATATTTTTCATTCTTTGGCTAATCACAAGATTCTAATTTGGATTTTCGAGTTAAATTGGATTGTTATGGCTAGAGCTGAATTTATCGATGCTTTAAGCTGTGTAGATTAGGTATTGCTATTACTAAACAAATAGCCGTAAGTAACATTGGAAATCATATTCGAAGAATTTGAAGTTAAGAAGTTTGTGATTTATGGCATGTTGCTATTTTTCTCGAGGTGAACCACCAAAAGATAGCCAATGGATTATTAGGCGGCACAAATGATTACTTATTAAAGAAAAGAGATGATATTATTGCCTAGCGAACTCTCCAAGTCCATACCAATCGCAAATTAGGGTTTTCTTTAAAATGTAATTCAATTTATTTTGGAGTCACTACCAATCGCTTATGGGTCAATTTGACATCTAAGTAAAATGTAGAAGTTCATTTAATTTTGTGAACTAGAAATTCATGGATATGAGGACTTTATTATTAATCCAACACCTTTCATTGCTTTTTCTCATTATTTTGAAAATATTTTGCAAGTAGTCTTAGTCAATTTTAATCATAAATCACTAATGTGTGAGGGCTGATAATACGAGTGTACAAACAGTAATGTAACACCTAATAATTAGCAACGTTAAATAAATTAGTTAAAGAGATGAAAGAATGTGGATGCACCAAGCAAACAAAGGCGAAGCTTCCTTATCATCCAGTGAAATAAGGATTCTACAAACTTTGCGCCAAATTGTTCATAAATTCCTAAACCTATTGTGTGGAGATCTATTTTGTCGTAAACTATTCAATTGTGTTAATTTAGTCCGAAAACTTTAATAATTTGCCAATTTGATCCTAAATCTTGAAATTTTGTCAATTTAATACTAAACCTTTTAGGTTGTGTTTGATTGTCCGAATTTTTGACTAAGACAAGACTAGATATGATATGATATGATATAAAATTCATGGGATTTTGCTATATCTTATTCATTGTTTGGTGATTACAATAATAAAGTCATATATATACACATCATATTATATATTTTGTTTCATAAAAACGCCTATATGAATCACACATTTAACAAATGGAGATGATAAAAACCTCTCGCAACACTCTTTTCTATTTTATTTTTACTTTCTTTTTTTGTTTTTTTCCCTTCCATCATTCTCTAATAAAATTTTATTAAATAGAAAATTGTACTAATATACCTAAAATACTAAAACACCTAAAATGTGTAAAATATATACTTATTGAATTTATATTATAAGATAGAATTAAATTCTAATATATAAATAAAAATAAGATTAAATTAAAAAATAATTTTTTATTTTATGTTATTTTGAATTTCTTATATTAGAATTTAAGTATTATTTATATTGAATTATAATTATAATTTGTTAATTTGAGAAATTCGTTATTTGAGAAAAAAATTTCCTATTATGGATATTGGAAATTATATCCACCTTTATCACACTTTTTCCATGAAATAATTTTATCGATTTATATAGGGGTGTGCAACTGGACTGAATCTACCCGGGAATCGGACCGGCCCACTCGAAAAATAGGTCCAAGAGCCACTTCCCATTGAAACCTGTCTGGGTTCCCAAAATTCAGAATTGGTTTGAGTTGGTCCGGGAATCGGTCCGGAGTGGATACCAACTTAAGAACTTGATTGATCGGACTGGTTTGGGAACCGGTTTTATAAGCCCGGAAGTCTAAAATCCTATCTTTTTTTCTCTTGATTTCTAATCTTAGAACTATGTTATTCCTTTCGCACGATGCTCCTCCTTCATCGTTCCTCTTCCTCGCCAGCTCACGGTGATATCATCCATCACATATGATTTTTTCTTTGCCTTATGATGTTTGTTTATGATTAATAGCCTTGTGGATCCTTAATTTCATTTAGTCAAAAAGTTCATATACTTATTGATTATATTTTTTTTCATATTTCAATACAAATTAGGAAGATTACGTTACTTTCTCGTGTATTAATGTAAAATTCAAAGTTGTATAGAATCTTGAACGGTTGCAAATAGGTTCCGGTGGAAACGGAGTTTACCCTAGAAACAGATTGGAAAAATAGGGTGATTCTAAAATGGGGTCCAGTGCAAACAGTATTGGGTACATGGTCTAGGTTTGGAATCTAATCACCTTGAACCGGATCACCCCTAGGTCTATATTTCTCTTATATCCTACTTTATCCTGTCTTGAGCAGACACCAAATGTAGAATATGATAAATTTTATCCTCTCCTGAATTTTATCCTTACTGCCAAATGCAGCTGTAAGGTTTTCAGCCGTCATGAAGGAAATTGGGGCTTGGCCAAATTCTTCACTTTATGGGCTTGATCCTGAAAATTGAATATGGTTTAGGACCTCCCTGCTTAAACTCATATGCATTTTTATAACCACATCGATTAAAGTACAATTCATGGGAACCTGTTTAATGTTCATAATATTTGTAATGCAAATGTAAATTATGCTAATGATACTTTAGTTTATGGATCTGGATCGATCCCTAATTTTTCATGTGATAAATAAATAATTATGATGGCAATAATTTTTTTTTTTTTTTGATACCAAGGATTTGCCCCGGCACACCTTACAGGTGCTCATGGCCCCCGCCGAACACCAACCAAGGAAGACCAGCGACTATACCTTGAGAGGGACTAGCACGGGACCCTACCACCTATGGTCCCCCACTTAAGTTGCATGATGGCAATAATTTAGTTGCCAACATGGCAAAACAAATTTAAATCCGTATTTCTTTCCTCAAGTTATTGCGCCAATCTAGGAAAGTGGAAACCGGTGAAAGAAGTGACCCAATTTCCGGCTTTAAATAGGTGGTTGATGCATCTCTATCACTCTTATGAGACTGACGGAGCCGTTATCCACTCATTTATCTTATATAAAATAAGTCAAATTCTTGATTGATATTCAGTCACCGTATTATCTTTCAACTATATTGAATATTTAGAATAATGACATGAGCTACAAACTTTTCTGGAAAAGTATACATTAGAAGTAAGGCTGCCTATACGGAGTATTACATTCACCTCCACACGATAACTTACATATAGTTTTGAACAATTTGGTATCTTTATATTGGCGACACATCCATGCTGTATCAATGGGAGACAAATAGATTACTATTCACAGTTTCACTTCTTGCACCAATATGATCTCAAAAACTCATTTCAGTCTCTCTCTCTCGCTCTCTCTCTCTCTCTCTCTCTCTCTCTCTCTCTTAATGTATAATCTATGGTTGATCATTAGATTTACAAAGTGACAAAGCTAGGAGCAAAGTCCACGATTTCACGACATATGAGTAGCTTTCCCTCCACGTCAAAGTCTTGCTGCCGCTCACTCGCTTAAGTAATTTTTTAAGCGACTAAAACAAATTGATGCCGTCGTTTGTCCGAAATGTCCAGACCGTTAGAAAGCGAAGCCCGAAAGCATGACCTTAACCCTAATGCGTAAAGAAGCTTTTCACCGTCTCGAGCGTCGGCTGGCCAGACTCCGACAAGGTTGACCGGTAGGCGATAGATTTCCAACTCTTTCTCGCAACTATCGAACGGAGAAAGACCATCCGGCGGGAACATGCGTGTATATCTTAAATTATGGCCGTTATTCCATGCACTCGACATGACGTCGACTTATCTGAAAATTTTTTAGGTTATCTTGTTCGCAGCATGTTGAGCTGTGGTATGATGTTGCTTTCGGAAGAAACCCCTTTGAAACTCACAAAGCAAGAAGGAAACAACCAAACGTAACTTAAGTTTGTGCATATGCACGAGGAGTGGGGATGGATTTCATGTCAGCAATTCCGGGTTAAAATTGATCGAAATGACTAAACTGACAAATTAATAGAATGTTTAAAATTAAATTGATAAATTTTGAAATGTGTAGAATTGAATTGATTATTGTGTAATAGAAAAATATATATTTTAAATATTTGAGAGGTGTTTATTACCATGACAGTGGTGTCCGAGGACACAACACTAAGTAGAGGTGATGGATGGGCTTCCTGCTCGGGCTCAAAAGACATTCTAAAGGTTTGGGTAATATCGTTACATGGGAAAGACCGGCCTGGAGATTTCGATCTAAACGCTTATTAGGGCCAAGCTCCAGCGATACTTTAGGTCCTACTTTCACGATCACCTCTCGTACTTCATTGATTGTGCTCTAATAAACTAGTCAAAAGCTACGAAATAGACTTCATCATCCTCTTTGCATTGTACGGCATCTCACTGGTCCCTCGAGGAGCAATCCTCGACATATCCTAGATGCTCATCGCACTATTCTCGTGGAGGAGGTTGTCTCTTTACCGATACTTGATCGATGCATTAGCTAGGTTAGCTCTCAAAATCGAGCCCGCCCCTTTCCATGACTAAAGGAATGGTGCTTTCTCGGGAAGCCCCAGGTCCATTGCTTTCAATACTAGTCTTGTCCCCATCTCGCAGATGTAAACTAGACTGATTATATCACACCACTGAAGTCGGTGCATTTTTACAAATTCCGTGTCCCCGACTATCGAGATTCGATGATAGTCGCATCATAAAAGATCAAAATCTATTTGGGATATTTTGTGTAAGACATACTATAAAAATGTATTGGCATATATAATGTGTTTAGAATGATGAATCGGTCTCTCAAAAGGCTATAGAAATTTCACGAAAGTAATACACGGTTCATTGTCGAAGGAATCTTCTTCCCAAGGCCAAAATCTCCTCAAGTTTATAATGGAACTCATGTGGTTAAAGTATCAATTTTTTTACAGTTGCATCTAAGCCATTTAGTAGTTTGTCATGCATCAGAAGAAATTGCACCTATATATTGGAGAACTTTCTATCGTGCAAAACAACCCGGCTGAAAGAGAGTTTCTAGTAACTATTTATTTTATTTGTTATTCTCGCATATTAAGAGAGTGTTGGTGTGATTTTTCCGATTTAAACAATAAGTTTTACCAATTACATATGTACTGTCTAATAATTGAATTTGAATTCATACAAAATCTCGAATCTTTCAAATTCCAAATATATGAATTTTAATCATTGATCATATAACTCACTAACAATACTAGATCATGACGGGTTATATTAATATTTTACTATATTTATCAGAATTTAATATCATGAAAAACTTCAAGCTGATATATTTGTAACAAATTAATCTTTAACTTATTTTTTACCACAAAAAACTTTAAATTAATGCACTTATGACAAATTTATCCTTAATTCATTTTCCGTACATTTTATCATCAAATTGTCAAGTTGGATGGCACATGACAATTTATAAGAGTACCGGTTCAAGATTTTACCCTCCGTTTTGTTATTGATTTATCAGTTTGTGGTTTTTCTTCATATTAATTTGATTTAACAGAAAGTAACAAATCCACAAATGCAATGATTCAAACTCATATTCAGGTGTAAATATAATATGATCTGGGACCACTATTCTTTTTTTTTTGGTCGGAAACTGATACGATATTTCATTATATGCACGAAGCTTTACAAGATAAGTCAAAGTCAGAGCATAATATAGATAACATCTGGTTCGGTGGGTAACGAAGCCAACACAAAGGAAGCATTTGGAGGCGATGGTGTTTAGCCGCCCAATCCGCCGCTAGATTTGCCTCCCTCGGGCAGTAACATAGGGATGCTCTAGGGAACCGGGTTAAAATCTGGTGACATTCCCCTATTTGGACTCGAATGGGCCACGGTGCTAGTTCTCGGCCCATGATGGAGTCAACTACGGGCCGGCAGTCAGACTCGACAACTAGCTCCCTCACGTGCAGAAAGCCTCCCGCAGAAGTCTTCCACTTAAACTGCCCTGTCACGTGTGCAGAGCCGTGTTCGGGACTCTTCCTCTCCCACACTTCCCCTTCGCCCGATCTATCTTCCACTTCCAAGCGTCTCAGTCCGTGTAGGAGTGCTAGGGTTTTTGCCTGAAGGGGAGAGACGGCATGGATCTGGCCGGCAAAGCCGTCGATCAAGGCTCCATTAGCGTCCCTGAGAATCCCGGCGGCCGAACCTGGTACATCCGGCACAACCCAGGAGCTATTGACGTTAAGTTTCAGGGCTTTCGGCGGCGGGGGGCTCCAGATCTGAGGTAAGGGTTCCTCCATCCTCTTCCTCGAGTTGTTCCGAAGCTTGCTACGTTGGTAGGCCTTTGATTGAGCGATGGCTTCTTCAATTAAAGACTGAGGCCGTTTAGATTTCTGTCTAAATATGAGTGCCTTGCGATTTTTCCATATTTGCCATAGAATCTCCATCAGAAGGCTATTGTCTGAGTCGGGTTTGTTGTTCAGGAGGTGTTCATCCACCCATTTATCCATGCGGTTGGCTGATGAAGTGGCGTGGTGCAGCTTGAGGCGCTCGTCCGACCAAATTGGTTGGATCTTGCGACAGTGAAGAAATGCGTGTTCCACTGTCTCAAGGAATCTCTCACAGAGTGGGCAAAGTGGGTCGTCAGTAATCTTTCTCCGGTAAAGTTTGTCTTTTGTCGGTAGCGCGTCTTGGCAGAGGCTCCATAGGAACATTTTTTGTTTCGGCGGACATAACATCTTCCAAAGTCTTGTCCACAGGTGGCGAGGAGGACTGTAGGATGAGGAGGCTCGATTATCTTCCGAAGGTAAGGATCTCGCTCTGATCTTGTTGTAGGCACTCTTGACCGTGTATTGACCAGTAGCGTTAGCTTTCCATATTATCTTGTCTGCATGAGGTTGTTGTGGAATAGGCAGTGATAGAATTGCATTTACTGTTCTCTGCTCAAACATCTGATTTAACAATGCTTCCTTCCACTCTCTTCTCTGATGATCAATTAAATCCGCCACTATGTTGGGGCCATTTAAACTTGCTGGGCCATTTAACATACCTGTGGGTAGCCGCTGATGTTGATAAATGCTTGTGGATTTGCCGTCACCAATAGTCCAAAGAACCTTTGGTAGAATAGTGTCACGCCCTCTAAGGATACTCTGCCACCCCCACAATGGTCTAGTGCCGCCTTTAGCTTGCCAGAAGTCGTGTAGAGGATAGTAGAGCCCTTTCATTATTCTGCCGCATAATGTTGTAGGTGATTGGGACAAACGCCAGGCCTGCTTACCTAGCATAGCTAGGTTAAATGAGATTAAGTCTTTAAAGCCGAGTCCCCCGTTGTCTTTCCTGCCTTTCAATGTTTCCCAGTTTTTCCAGTGCATGCTTCTTTTGCTTCAGTTTGTTTCCACCAAAAATCTGCTATGCGTTTCTCAATTGCTCTGCATATTGAAACAGGTATCTTGAAAATTGACATTGCGTACTGTGGTAAAGCCTGCACCACTATTTTGAGGAGTATCTCTTTGCCCGCTTTAGACAGGTATTTCTCTTTCCAGCCTTCTAGTTTCATGTGCACTCTGGCTAAAATCCACGAGAACATCTCTTTTTTTGTTTGCCCCCAATCCGATGGTAGCCCTAGATACCTCCCTGTTCTGTTTAAGATAGGTACTCGCATTTGATGAGACATATTTCGCTTGAGATCAGGAGGACAACCATTGCTAAAAAACATACCAGATTTATTTAGATTGATTGCCTGACCGGTAGCATAGCAATACTGGTTTAAGATGTCTGCTAAATTCTGACATTCGCGAATTGTCCCATCCAAGAAGAAGATCGCATCATCAGCAAACAGTAAATGAGTGAGGGTGGGACAGTACCTGTTAAGTGTAACGCCTTTAAGAGTGCCTGTAGTTAGTGCATTTTTTATCATCCTTGATAAGACATCAGCCATCATTATGAACAAATAGGGGGGTAAAGGGTCGCCTTGCCTGATACCTCTTGTAGGGGAAAAGAACTCTGTTTGCTCTCCATTTACTTTGACATTTAGAGTAACGGATGTAACACACTGCATTATCATCTGCACCCATTGCTCTGAAAATCCCAATTTCAGCATGCACTGTCTAAGAAAATCCCATTCCACCCGGTCGTAGGCTTTTTGCATGTCTAGTTATAAAATGGCCTGAAATTTCCTTTTTCTTTTCCTGATTTTCATTTGATGCAGCACTTCCTGAACAATAATGATATTGTCCTGTATTTGACGTCCGTGAACAAAGGCACTCTGTTCTTGTGAGATTATGTGGGGCAGCCATTTTTTCAGCCGATTGGCCAGTACTTTAGAAATGATTTTATAGCTATAATTGCATAGACTGATCAAGCGAAATTGACTGACCTGTTCTGGATTTTTGACTTTGGGCACTAGGACAATGAACGTCTGATTGAGTGCTGGATCAAAGGTTCCAGACCTGAAGAACTGCCGGACTGTCAGCAGAATATCGCCTTTAATTTCATCCCAGAAGTGCTGGTAGAATTGTCCATTCAATCCGTCAGGTCCTGGCGCTTTAAGGGAACCCATTTGGAAGGCTGCTTCTTTTATTTCCTCTTCCGAGACTTCCTCTATTAGTAATTGATTCATTTCCTCTGTAATTATCCGTGGGCAGTGATCGAGGATTGGCTGGAGGTTTCTCGGGCCGGCTGATGTGTAAAGCTCCCGGAAGTAAGTTTTGACGTGTTGCCTGATTTGGCCAGGATTCCTTATCCAGTGCTGCTCATCAACCTTCAGCATGGTAAGTCTGTTTCTGTTTCTTCGCTGAATAGTAGTAGCGTGAAAGAACTTCGTGTTCTGATCGCCCCATTTGAGCCATGTAATTCTGAACGTAAGCCCCAATACATTTCCTCCTGCTGCCATAAGTAATCGATGCGCTCTCTGATAAGTTGACTTTCGGTTTTGGTGTTTTCACCAGGATGGGCATTAGTTAGTTCTATGAGCTTCTGCTTCAGCTGCTTGATTTGGGTGGCTGCATTAAAAAATTTCCTCTTGCTCCAGGTTAGTAAAGCCTGTGTGACTTGCTTCAGCTTTTGTGGGAGATTCCTGTTGTCCGCATTTGTATTTGCCCACGCTTTGCTAACAATCTCTTTACAATCCTCCTCTTCCAACCAGTATGATTCAAACTTAAAGTCCTTTTTTCTTGTTCCTGAACCAGGATACAAGGATAGGAGAAGAGGGCTATGGTCCGAGCCAACGGCTGGTAGAGCGAAGATTTCAGCATTGGGAAAGGTAAGGCGCCACTCCATTGTACAAACCCCTCTGTCTAAGCGTTTTCTAATCAGTTCTTCCCCTTCTCTGTTGTTTGACCAGGTGAAACGACAACCTTTGCTTTCTATTTCCATGAGTGAGCAGTCAGTTAGCATCTCCCTAAAGGTTGCCATATGGTAGTAGTCAGATTCCCTTCTGCCCTCCTTCTCCCAACTATATAGGGTATCATT
The DNA here is from genome assembly GCA_014182555.1 of Eucalyptus erythrocorys. Taxonomy (NCBI): domain Eukaryota; kingdom Viridiplantae; phylum Streptophyta; class Magnoliopsida; order Myrtales; family Myrtaceae; genus Eucalyptus; species Eucalyptus erythrocorys. The sequence goes on along the minus strand of CM024597.1, from coordinate 44,080,504 downwards.
AAAATCCCCTATGCAGAGCCATGGTAAGTTGTTTCCACCGTGAAAGTCTTTTAGTAGTTGCCAGAGTAACCTTCTGTCTTGATAGTTAGTCGGGGCATGGATGAAGGTGATCCTCATAGGCGCGCCACTCTGGGGAACCTGACACTCCGTGTCTATAAGGTTTTGGGAGCTACTTTTCACGCTAACCTGGATGTCCTCATTCCACAGCAGTGCGAGACCGCCAGCAATGCCTGTAGGTTCAACCAGAAATACCTGCTGAAAGTTAAGTTTCTTTCTCGTTTTTTCCAGCTTCGGTGCTTTATTTTTGGTCTCCATTAAGAAGACTATAAAGGGCCTTTCCTTAGCCACAACAGCTCGAAGCTCTTGGAACGTCAGGGGGTTACCCAGCCCCTGACAGTCCCAGGTCAGTATATTCATGAGGTGGCTGGTGGCTTATTAGGGCCAGCCACCAAAGCCCATTCAGTTCCCTCTTCCGCCAACTGCACAGGGGTTTACATCAACTCCATTATGTCGAACATCTGCTTCTTTGTTTCGTCTATTTTCTTCTATTTTTTGGCTCTGTGAATTTTCAGATCTTTTCTTATTGGAGCCCCTGAGACAGTGCTTCCTGCAGCATTCCCCTCTAGGAGATAAAGCAGCTGCTTACCCTTAGCAGACTTTGTCACTGTTGTTAATACATCTTCTCTGTTTTCCTCATCGGAGGGATTCTCATTTCGTTTTTTGCTATTGTTAGGGCCTGTTTCTTTCCCTGGGGATCTGCGAGGAATGTGGTTGGATTGGGTGGGCGTCTCAGGTACGTATTCCTCAGTAGGTATAACTGCCCCATAGAATGCTTCCCAATGAGGACTCTTTCTCTTGGTTTCAGCTTTTAGCCATGTTCCATACGGCCCCACTTTATTTCCTTCCCAATCTGACTGTTTGTAGGGGATTACCGCACAGTCTGGAGCAAAGTGTCCCATTCTACCGCAAGCAAAGCAGAATCGAGGAAGGCGTTCATACTTAAACTCAACCCAAAAGGTCTTCGGCCCCAGTCGAATAAGGGATCCGGTCTGCAGAGGCACTGTGAGATCAAGCTCGACACGCACTTTCCCAGGTTTGGTATAAGCATTACCCTGCATTTCCAGCTGAATTTCTTTGACTGTGCCTAACTGACTTGCCACCTCCTCATAAATCTCCTCTATGTTCCAGCCCGGTGGTAGCCCGAGAAGATGAACCCAGAAGTCGCAACGGGTAAAATCATAGCAGTGTTCAGGTACGTCAGGTTCACATTGCTTCAAAATCAGTAGATTGCTTGAGAAAGACCAAGGTCCCTGACTCAAAACCCTTTCCTTGTCTTCGTAGGACTCGAACATAAAGGAGAAAAATCCCGGTTCCTTTTGAGTGATCAGGACCGTGTTTGTTCTCCAAGACTTCTTCATCGCTATGCTAAAAGCCTCGAAGTTCACATTGGGGCGCGATAGAAGTTTCCCATACAAAGTGTGTTGGCATTCAAATAATTTCTCAGCAGGTATATCCTTCTTAACAGTGATAATTTCTTGTTCAGACCATAAACGCCCTAGACTCTTGCAAAGAGCAACAACGCGGATCTGATTCTCTGTCTCTTGATCCATAACGAGGGAGAGTGCAAAGAGCAAAGGACAGGGCCGAATCTATCGGAGAAAGGAACACTACAAGCAGTTGGATTCAGACTCTTTCTCGATTGAAGGGAGCTCTGTCAGATCTTGTGGAGAATACTTCATCGCTGGACTCCGATCGAAGATCTACTCATGGGATCATCGGTGGAAAGGATAGTTAGGGTTTGTGTGTTTGTTTAGGGTTTCTATCGGGAGCTATTTACGGTATGATCTGTGTATGTTTTGAGGGTATTGTTGTGTAATGGAGGTTGGGTTGTGAGGAGGAAGAGATTCGTGAGGAAGGGAAGTGGGTATGGAGACGAGGAAAGACTATCACCCGAAAGGGATAGAGGGGAGCTCCATTGTCGGAGGGAGAACTCTACCAGAGTAGAGAGAGATATTCTGGGACCACTATTCTGGCTAAGCTATTTTGCTTACAAATGCAAGCAGAGAGAGAGAGAGAGAGAAAGAGTCGTTTTTCTATGATTAACAGGAATTGCAAGGGAATCAAATTGAAACATTTTAGCACTTAGCGTTGAGTGTGTTCTCATATTAATTTTCATCAGCAATCCTCTACAGTGAAAAAACAATCCGTAATGCTTTTAGGAGAAGTTAATCACACACCAAAAAGTTTATATTTACTGTATCTGACCGCATAAAATAATTTTCTCCTTCTCAAAGGGCCTATAATATTCCTAGCTCATAAAAGAAAGGACATATCTCGCCAGTTCATACACGTAGGCCATTCCCTTAATAAAATCATTCTCGATTGGATCTAGCCGATCGGGTGCAAATACAATGGATCTGGTCGTAACCACGAAAGGGAGACCTATCACTACATCTTAAAATATATAGTGGAGTTATTGTGAATGGATATTTGTGTGTTCTTGCTGCCATCTCGTGCTTTCAGCTTTGGATGATGTGCAAAAGAAGAAATCTGCGTTGTATTTGCACGACAGAATCCTGATCGTATCACCAATGATGATCAGATCTTGACAGAGAAGCTATCAGTAAAACTCGAATGCAGCTTCAATCTGCTGTGACTTTGACATTTTTGAAGATGATCTGTGCTCTTAGGATAGCTTTGATACCATGTGAAAAATAAGAGAAAAGACAAGTAAACAGAGTCGAGAGAGGAAGAGTCGAGAGAAAGATGGAATTCTATATTCAATGGATATTGAAAAGTTCATCTGAGAGCCTTACATCTTGCTTGCTCTTCAATTCTATTTATATTACAAGCGGTAAAGTTCAACTAACTAAGGAAAAACTGATTAAGAGAAACAATAACAGAAAGAAAGCAGTTACAAAGCTCAAAACTGAATGTCCATTCTGCAATGGACACGTGTTGGTGCTGTAGATTCCATCATTGACTTTATTCCATTTGTTCTTGTTCAAAACAACATAACCAAGCTCATTGACTTTATTTCGTTTAATCCTGGTTGAATCAGCAGCACTCAACTCACTTTTAATCGTGGTTGAATCAGCAACACTCTACTCGCAAGGCTGTCTTGCTTTATTTCCTCTGTTTTCATCGGAACCAGATTCTCTGGTAGCACAATGTGAGTTCATCATATATCCCTTTAACAATTATATACTCCACGAGTGGGAGACAAACCCCACGGACACAAACTTCTTTTCCTCGAATTTGATCCTTTGCTATGAAAGACTTCTTCACATCAAAACCCCGCAGAAAAACAACAAGAAAACAACATTCATGGGGAGATCGTAATTGTGCTGACACGGCCCACATCACCGCCAACTCCCACGGAGCTCGTGACCAGGTCGGGAGAATCCACTTCGCTCGGCCGGCTTTGATCGACCCGATCAACTCAGCTAGGGCTAATAGGGACGACCCACCCTCGCTCAGTGCAGCAGTCGCGGCGTCTCGCATGGCTAGGACTCGATCCCTTATTGCTCTCCCTTTCTGGGATCGCATCAGCTCATTCACTCGCTCCTCCAGCTCATCCACCGAGACAAGCCCATCGTTTTCGTCCCACACGGTCACGGACTAAACCAGCTTTCCACCAAGTAGGTCCTGTTCAGCCTCTGCTCGGCGTAGAGCGGCCAGGCCAGCATGGGCACGCCATGGCACACCGTCTCAAGCACGGAGTTCCACCCACAGTGCGTCACGAACCCGCCCACCGAGCCGTGGCTCAGCACCTCTACTTGCGAGGCCCACGACTCCACTATCATCCCCCTCCCTCTTGTCCTGTCAACAAACCCTTCGGGCAGGAACGAATCGACGCTCGGCTCGAGCTCGGATAACATGCGCCGAGCCTCGTCGTGAGGCGGCGAGACCCGCACCACCCACAAGAATGGCACTTCGCTCCTTTCCAACCCGACCGCCATTTCCTTTAGCTGCCTTGTCGAGAACACACCCATGCTCCCAAAGCTCAGGAACAGCACGCTCCGGCTCGGCTGCGAGTCGAGCCAAACCAAGCACTCTTGCCTCTCGTCACCACCTTTGGTTCTCCCGCTGGTAGCCACCAGTGGCCTGACACAGTATGTCAGAGGAGTGGCTCCGTCCGGCCCGTAGAGGCCATCCCTTAGAGCCTTGAGAGTGTTTGCTTCGAAGGAGTCGAACGTGTTCATGATGAGACCGGTCGATTTTGCCATTTGAACCGCCGTCTCCAAGAAATAGCTATAGACCTTGAGTTTCCGATTGCTGATGGCCATGGGCATGTCTCGGGGCGAGACTGGAGGGAAGCCTGGGATCTGAATGGGCACGTTGAGGTCTTTGAAGCTCTCGGGGAAATTCACGTGGAGAGCAGGAATGTAGAGGAACGAGGCCAACCCGCTCGCACCGGAGGTGAAGTAGTAGTAGGTGGGGATGTTGAGGGAGGCGGAGACGCCGAAGGCAGCGTTGCAGTAGAAGTCGATGACGAAGGCCTTGACGGCAGAAGACTTGGAGAGAGAGACGAGGTTCTCGTGGAGCGTTGGGTTGTGGAGGCGGACGATTTCGAAGGTGGAGGGGATGTAGTTGGCGGGAGACGAGGAGAGGTGGTCGGTGTTGGGGAGGGAGATGGCGGGGAGGTGGTGGAAGGTCATGGACGGGTGGGTGGCGGAGACTCAGGGTGTGCAAAATACCCGGGATCCGCTCGGACCGTCCGGAACCGGACCGGAATCGCCCGGAACCTACGGTTCTTGAGTGAACCGGTCCGGTTCCCAATTCCAATTTATGGGAACCGGTGGGTACCGGTCTGGTTCCCGGTTCCATGGGCGGATTTGCCCGCCCGCCCACTCGGATCGAACCAGAACCTTTTTAATATTAAACAAAATAAAATTACTGAAAGAATGTTACATTCCATCTGTTCGTATTTTTTTTAATCTAGGAAATACATTTATAATTGCAACAAATGAATTTTTGTTCCACATACTTAAATTTGGTTTTTCTTTCTTTGACTTGCTTTGATGTCACGTAGTTATTCTATGTTGAAAATCAAAATTTTTTCGCGTCAAGATCGGTTCCATGGATCCACTTGGGAACCGGACCGGACCGACGGTGCGGTTCCCAGGTGAATCCATACAACAAATGGGTGGATCCCGATTCCAATTTTTCGGAACCACTCCTTAACGGGCGGTTCCCGATTCTGGGTTAGGAACCGCCGGTCCAAACCATACACACCCCTAGTGGAGACAGTGTCGATGAGGTGGGTGTTCGGAGGTGGGGTGGAGAGGAGGAGGACGGTGACGGAGAAGGAAGGGTGGTGGTCGAGGATGTGCTTCCCAAGCTCCACCATGGAGGTGAGGTGGCCTCTTTCAAGTGAAGGGTAGAGGAGGATGGAGCCGTCCATTTGGTCGGTGGAGAGTAACGGATGCGACGGAGGAGATAGGGCGGCGGAGGAGGTAGTGGCAGAGATGGAAGAGACTAGAGTGGTTGGGTTGCTTTTTGCGGGCAAGTTTGCTAAGGTGAGCAGTCATCATTTTATGCATGAACTAGTGGTGCAAAACGACTAAATCAACTCATGAGTTTTACGGTTTAATGTTAGTGTTTATCTAAGAAAAAACAGTACTTTTTTTTTATCTCCCACTCGTTGTCAGCAAGAGCGACCTTTTATTTTTGAAAATAATTGATTATAAATGTTATCGAGCATTCTCAATTTATCAAATATCCATATGGTGGAACTTTGAAGAGGTCATTTGAAACTATATATTGAACATGTTTCGTAGGTCTTCATAATAAAAAGTCTTTAGCAAGAAATCAAGAAGAATTACTTCTTCTTCTTCTTTTATTTTGAAATAATTTAGCTCATGTTTATATTATTTTGAAATAATTTTGAAGAATTACTTCTTCTTCTTCTTCTTTTAATAAAAAGTCTTTAGCAAGAAATCAAGAAGAATTACTTCTTCTTCTTCATAATATATTTTTGAACCATAATCACATATTTATATTAATAACACATGTTACGGACATATGAAAATCATACACATTAAGAGTAAGATTGGCCATATGGAATGTTTACGTTCACCTATATACAAAAGGCTTGTATATAGCTTTGAATCCTTTGGTATCCTTGGATTTACTGAAGTTTTCTATCCATGTTATTTTAATGGAAGAGGCAGTATTATTGTTTACTTTCAGAAAGCACTTGTTTGTAGTATTTATTTTTGTAACAATAATATGTCAAATCTCATTTAAGTTTGTGATTTTTTTAGACACGGACTAAGGATGATTAGATTTATAAGTACTAACTAGCAAGTCCACGATTTCACGACGGGTTCACACTCCTTCATTGTCTTTACACGTACAGGTTCCTCCCGCATTGGATCTTGTTACCACTAACCCTCTTAATTTGATTGTTTAAGTGACTAAAACAAAGTTTCTAGTGTCTCAAAAGAATAAAAAGAAGACTCCAAATAATTAAGCATATCCAAAGTCAACAAAGTATATTCCTCCTGGTCCAATTCTTAGTTCTAGGGTGGAACTAGACCAAATCGGGAACCAATCATTGCAAGCTCACAAAATCAAGCCTGCCCCTTCCCATGACTAAAGGAATGGTGCTCTCTCGTGCTATATTCGTACTCCCTGTGGAAGCCCCATATCCCTGGCTTCCAATAGTGGTCTTGTCCCCATCTCGCAGATGTAGGCTAGACTGGTTATAGTCAGATAATCACACCACTGGAGTTAGTGCATTTCTACAAATTTCGTGACCCCGGCTCTCGAGATTCGAAAACCATCGCATCATAAAAAGATCGGAAATCTCTTTATGATATTTCGCATAAGACATACGACAAAAATATATTAGCAAACGATGTTTCTAGGATAATGAATCGGTCCCCCAAAAGGCTATGGACTTTTCCGTGAAGTAATACGCCGCTCGTTGTCGAAGGAATCTTTGTCCTAAGGCCAAAATCTTCATAAGTTAATAATGGAAATTATGTGGTTAAAGTGTCAAATTTTTTACCGGAGGCAAATCTAAGCCATTTAGTAGTTTGTCATGCATTAGAAGAAATTGCACCTATATATTGGAGACATTTATATTGTGCAAAACAACTTGGCCCAAAGAGAGTTTCTAGTGAATACTTATTTTATTTGTTATTCCTACGTATGAAGAGAGTGTGGGTGTGATTTTTCCATTTTAAACACTAAGTTTTACCAATTACATATGTAGTGTCTAATAATTGAATTTGAATTCATACAAAACCTTAAATCTTTCAAATTCCAAACATATGAATTTTAATCATTGATCATATAACTTACTAACCTATACTAGATCATCATGGGTTGTATTAATATTTTACTATATTTATTAGGATTAATATCACAAAAAACCTTAAACAAATACATCTGAAACAAATTTATCTCAAATTAATTTTATTATCACAAAAAACCCTAAATTAATATACGTGTGATAAATTTAGCCTTGTTCATTTTCGTTACATTTTATTATCAAATTACTAATGACAATTAATAAGGATACCGGCTTAAGATTTTACCATCCATTTTTTCACAAATTTATCAGTTTATGGTTATTGTTGGTATTAATCCGATTTAACAAAAACTAATGAAGGATAAATCTATTACAGATGTACAAATTTAAGATTTTTTATGGTCAAAAAATCAATTTTGAGTAAATTAATCATGTGCATATCTATTTAGAACTTTTCTCCATATTAACTCTTTCTAATAAATTATAGTTAAGCAATGAAGAATTTCTTTAGAGCACCATTAGCATGAGTTGCTCCAAACGACTAAAGCCACCAAAATGTCAAACCATTTTTCCAATGTTGGACAAGCCGTTGACGTGAGTTCCTCCAAATAAGCCCGAGACAACTGGGTGGTCGGACTTACTCGAGCATTCGGCTTCTAAAAATTCGAAGTGGGTACGTCGGTCACCCCGTCCACACGGTACATGGCAATAATTGAAGCGCAAAAGGCCGATATCCCGACACGTGATTGCAAAAAGAAAGATTGCAGAATTGCGATGATGCGAACTCATTTTTTCCATGTAAATAATATATGATCCGGGACCGCTTTTGTGGCTAGGCTATTTCGCTTACAAATGCAAGCGGAGAAAGAGTCGTTTTACTATAATTGATGGGAATCACAAGCGACTCAAATTGGGACATTTAAGCACTTAGCGCTAACTGTGTTCTCTTATTAATTGTCATCACCGATTCTCTCAAGCTTTACTAGCATAACAGTCTTTGAGTATTATGAGAATAATAATTTGTTATGAGTCACGAATTCTTGAATAAATAGATTCCATAATAATTTATAATTATTTGTTATTTGATTTTTTATAGCCCAAAATATACTGTGATTTTCACAATTGATTAAAGATTGTCCCGTAATCATTTTTCAATCCTAAGTGGTAAAAGAACAATCCATAATGCTTTCGGGAGAAGTTAATCACACACCAAAAATTTTATATTTACTGTATCTAAACACATAAAATAATTTTCTCTATCTTAAAGGGCCTGTAATATTCCTAGCTCATAAAGAAAGGACATATCTCGCCAATTCATACATCTAGACCATTCCCTTGATAATCTAGCCAATCGGGTGCAAATACAATGGATTTGGTTGTAACCATGAATGGAAGACCCATCACTACATCTTGAGATAATAAAATGGTGTTATTTCTCTCTCCCGGCCCATGCTTGGGTGGAACTGGATTGAATTGGGAACTAGTTACCCCTAGTTATAATAAATTTCGGGCTTTTTGGGAATTTTCGCATCTTCTATGCATGTATCTAAGAATATATAATATTTGATCTCCCACTCATTGTTGGAAAGAGCGACCTTTTATTTTTGAATTTTTGTATATTTGTATTGCTGAACATGTTACATGATTTTTCAAAAAAAAAAAAAAAATTTAGTAAGAAAGTTAAAAACTTAATTGATTTTTTAAGGGGGTGCCTTTCTTACCACACTTTAGCCTTCCAAGGAATTGGCAACGTGATGGATCTAGACACGGGGCAAATTAGAAAAAGAAAAAAAAAAAAAAAAAACCCTCATAGAAAATTGCTAGATATTGGATAATATTTCTTTTAAAAAAAAAAAACTGAAAACCAACGAAAAGGAAACATAATTACTGCTTCAGAAGTTTTTAACAGTTTGAATAAGTACCTAAAATTCGCAAACCAAAAAAGGAATATATATATATATATATATATATATATATTTCTAAATGTAAAACTCAATTTTTCTGTACTTGCAAAAACTTTTCCACCTATTATAGATATAGTGAAATTAAATTAGTATACTACACATGAATTTTCACTCAATTTAATTAGATTTTAAAAAAATACCAAACAAGTGAAAATTCGTACACTGCAATAAGTCTCTTTCTGGAATTTGTTGAACTTAGAAAAAATACATACTTAACTACTTAAGTTATTTGGAAATGAAAGTTGACTAGCATGATGAAAAGGTAGAGTCATATGAGGTTAAAAATTTAATAAAAAATTCAATACACTCTACATTTTTAAATAAATTTCACTTGTTGGCTAATCACAAGATTCTAATTTGGATTTTCGAGTTAAATTGGATTGTTATGGCTTGAGCTGAATTTATTGATGCTTTAAGCTGTGTAGATTAGATGTTGCTATTACTAAAACAAGTAGCCCTAAGTAACATTGGAAATCATATTAGAAAAAATTGAAGTTAAGAAGTTTGTGATTTATGGCTTGTTGCCATTTTTCTCAAGATGAATTTCCAAAGGATAACCAATGGATTATTAGGCGGCACAAATGATTACTTATTAAAGAAAATAGAAAATATTATTGTCTAGCAAACTGTCACATGCTCATACCAATTGCAACTTAGGATTTTAATTAAACATGTAATTTAACTTATTTTGGAGTCACTACCAATCATTTATGAGTCAATTTGACACATAAGTAAATACATTTAATTTTATGGACTAGAAATTCATGGATACGAGGACTTAATTACACTAGATTAATCTCATGCCTCACTAATCTTTCTCATTATTTTCAAAATATTTTGCAAGTAGTCTTTGACAATTTAATCATAAATCACCAATGTGTGAGAGGTGATCATGTGAGTGTACAAACAGTAATGTAACACCCAATAATCAGAAGCGTTAAATAAATTAGTTGAAGAGATGAAAGATCGTGGATGCACCAAGCAAACAAAGGCAAAGCTTTCTTATCATCCAACGAAATAAGGATTCTACAAACTTTAGGCCAAATTGTCCAAAAAGTCCTAAACCTATTGTGTAGAGACCAATTTTGTCCTAAACTTTTCAATTATGTCAATTTAGTCATAAAACTTTGACAATTTACCAAATCAATCCTAAATTTTGCAATTGTGTCAATTTAGTACTGAACTTTTAAGGTTTTCGGCCATCATGGAGGGACTTGGGGCTTGGCCAGATTCTTCACCTTATAGGCTTAGTCCTGAAAATTGAATATAGTTTAGGACCTCCCTGCTTAAACTCATTATGCATTTTTATAACCACACTGATTAAAGTGCAATTCTTGTGAACCCGTTAAATGTTCTTAATATCTTTAATGCAAATGTAAATTATGCTAATGATACTTTAGTTTATGGATCGGGATTGATCCCTAATTTCTCATGTGATAAATGAATAATTATGATGGCAATAATTTAGTTGCCAACGTGGCCAAAAAAAAAAAATTAAAATTGCATTCTTTCTCCTCAAGTTATTGCGCCAATCTAGGAAAGTGGAAACTGGTGAAAGAAGTGACCCATTTTCCTACTTTAAAGGTGGTTGATGCGTCTCTATCACTCTTATGAGATTGACGGAGCTGTCATCCACTCATTTATATTACATAAAATAAGTCCAATTCTTGATTGATATTCACTCAATGTATTATCTTCGAACTATATTGAATATTTAGAATGAGGGATAATGAAAAACGCTAAATTGATACACTCATAATAAATTAACTTCAAACAGATTTTTGACCATAAAAAACGCCGAACCAGTACATCTTTAACAAATTTACCCCAAACTAGTATATTTATGATAGATTTATAATATGTTAATTTTCGTTTAATTTTACTATCAAATTGTTAAATTGAATGATACGTGACAGTTGACTAGTATACCGGTGTAGAATTTTACTCTTTTTTTGCCACAGTTGTATCGATTTTGTATTTTTTTGGTGGTATTAATTGAATTTAACAAGGGATATATTTGTTACAAATAATCAATTTGGGGTTTTTTGTAGTCAAAATAAGTTATACTAGTTTGAGGTTTTTTATAGTCATTTGGAGTAAATTTATCATAGGTATACCAATTTAGGGTTTTTCATAATCAAGAAAATTAGTTTGAGGTAAATTTGTCACATGTGTACCAATTTGGAAATTTTAAGGGTATTAACCCTTAGAACTTTTCTGGAAAAGTATACATTAGAAGTAAGGCTGCCTATATGAAGTATTACATTCACCTACACACGATAACTTGCATATAGTTTTGAACAATTTGGTATCTTTAAATTGGCAACACATCCATGCTGTATCAATGGGAGATAAAAAGATTACCGTTGATAGTTTTTCTTCCTGCACCAATATGATATAAAAAACTCATTTCAATTTCTGTTTTATTTTTTTAATATAAAATCTCCGGTTGATTATTAGATTTATAAAGTGGCAAAGCTACGAGCAAAGTCCACGATTTCACGACACATGAATCACTTTCCTTCCACGTCAGAGTCTTGCTACTACTCACTCGCTTAAGTAATTGTCTAATGCCGTCGTTTGTCCGAAAAGTCGTCAGAAAACGAAGCCTGAAAGCAGGACCTTAACCCTGATATTGAGTGCTTAGATAAGCTTTTCACCGTCTCGAATCTCGGCTGGCCAGAGTCGGACAAGGTTGACCGGTAGGCGATAGATTTCCTGCTCTTTCTCGCAACCATCGAACGGAGAAAGACCATCCGGCGGGAGCATGCGTGTATATCTTAAATTATGGCCATTCCGTGCACTCGACGTGACGTTGGCTCATCTGAAAATTTTTAGGTTATCCTTTTCCGCAGCATGTTGAGCTGTGGTATGATGATGCTTGTAGAAGAAACCCTATTGAATCTCACAAAGCAAGAAGGAAACAACCAAAAGTAACTCAAGTTTGTCCATATGCATAAGGAGTGGGGCTGACTTTCACTTCAGCAATTCTGGGTTAAAATTGACCGAAATAGCAAAATTAACAAATCATTAAAAAGTTTAAAACTAAATTAACAAGTTTGAAATGTGTATAACTGAATTGATTGCTGCACAATAAATTTATGATTTTTTTTATAATTTTCCTCATAATTGGATGACCCAATTAGCTGTAAGCTATCTAATGTCCTTGTGGACTGATTTTCTTCGAAATTTGACCTAGCGGGCTTGCTCCTTTTTATGCAAATAATAAAATAGAGTGAACGATCTAGAAAAATTACATATTTTCATTGATTTATTTTGGCAAAGTAATGAATAGATGTTGTATTTCTCAAAATAAATAAAAGCACAACGCAACAACCTATTTATTAAAACAAAAGTTATTTTAGAACCAGCAAAATAACAACCCAAATGATCGGAATCCTTGATTTTATTTAAGCAGCACAACGACTCTATTTATTGTATTATTCAATGATAGTGAATACATCCTTCATGTTGTAGGCTCATTTAAAATGTGATTTCTTCACATTGATAGATCAATGTGTAATATGATAAATTACGCTTAAATCAAAAAGCTACCATAATTGAAACTAATTTAGTAATTTTTAAGAAAATGCATGTTTGTCAATATATGAGAGGTGGTTATCACGGCAATAGTGATGTCTTAGGACACAACACTAAGTAGAGGTGATTGACGGGCATCCTACTCGGTCTCTAAAGGCAATTTAAAGGCTTGAGAAATATCCTTACATGAGAAAGACCAATATGAGATTTCTATCTAAATGCTTACTAGAGCCAAGTTCCGGAAATACTTACGGTTCTACTGTCGGGATCACGTCCAGTACTTCGATGATTGTGCTCTAATAAAATAGCCTAAAGCGCCCAAATAGACTCATCATCATGTTCGTATTATACGGCATCTCACTTTTCCCTCTTGGGCCAATCCTCAAGAGATCCTAGATGCTCGTCGCCCCAGATAGTCTCTTTACTGACGATTGACGGACCACTTAGGTTAGCTCTCAAAATCAAGCCTGTTTATTTCCATGACTAAAGGAATGGTGCTCCATCATTGCTACATTCATACTCCCCGTAGAAGCCCCACATCCATTGCCTTCAATAGTGGTCTTGTCCCCATCTAGCAGCTGTAGGCTAGATTGATTATAGTCAGATAATCGCGCCATTGAAGTCAGTGCATTTCACTAAGTTCCGTGACCCCGACTCTCGATACTCGATGACCATTGCATCATAAAAAGATCAAAAATCTATTTATGATATTTTTATTAGACACACAATAAAAATGTATTAGCATACAATGTTTTTAGAACAATGAATCGGTCCTCCAAAAGACTATCAAAATTTCCGTGAAATAATATGTTGTTTGTTGTCGAAAGAATTTTTGTCCCAAGGCCAAAATCTACATTAGTTTATAATGGAACTTATGTGGTTAAAGTGCCAAATTTTTTACAGGATGCAAATCTAAGCCATTTAGTAGTGTGTCATGCATTAGAAGAAATTGTGCCTATATATTGGGAAATTTCTATTGTGCAAAACAACCTGGCACAAAGAGAGTTTCTAGTGACTATTTATTTTATTTGTTATTCCCGCGCATGAAGAGACTGCATAGGTGATTTTTCCATCACTAAGTTTTACTAATTTCATATGTAGTGTCTAATAATTGAATTTGAATTCATACAGAACTTGGAATCTTTCAAATTGCAAACATATGAATTTTAATCATTGATCATAAAACTTACTAACAGATATCATATCATAATGAGTTATATTAATATTTTATTATATTTATTATGATCAATATTATGAAAAACTTCAAATTAATATATTTGTGATAAATTTATATAAAATTAATTTTTTATTACAAAAATTCTAAATTAATGCACTTATGACAAATTTAAAAGCCGATGATGTGAGTTCCTCCAAACGAGCCCGAGACAAATGAGTGTCCCGACTTATACTCAAGCATTCGGCTTCTAGAAACTCGTGATGGGTACGACAATCACTCCGTCCACGCAGTACATGGTGCAATAATTGAAGCGCAAAAGGCCGAAATCCCCTCCGACACATGATTGCAAAAAGAAAGAATGCACAAACGCAATAATTCGAACTCATTTTCACGTGTAAATAACATATGATTGGGGACCATTTTTGTGGCTACGCTATTTTGCTTCCAAATGCAAGCCGAGAAAGGGTCGTTTTACTATGATTAATAGGAATTACAAGATAATCAAATTGAAACATTTAAGCACTTAGAACTCAGTGTATTCTCCTATAATTATCATCACAAATCCTCTAAGGCTTTCTTAGCATAATAATTTTTGAATACTGTGAAAATAATAATTTATTGTGAGTCATAAACTCTTGAAAAATTGAGTCCCACAATAAATTGTGATTCTTACAGTAAATTAAAGATAAATACATAATAGTTTTTCAATCCTCTACAATGAAAGGACTATTCGTAATACTTTTAAGAGAAGCTAATCACACACCAAAAATTTATATATACTTATATCTAACCACACAAAATAATTTTCTCCATCTTAAAAGGGCGCATAATATTCCTAGCTTATGAAGCAAGGACATATCTTGCCAATTCATGCACGTAGACCCTTCCCTTGATAATACCATTCTCGATTGGATCTAGCCAATCGTGTGCAAATAAATTGGATTAACCCCGAGCATCAAAGCCAGGAGGTACTAAATTCTGAAAGAAACTTAAGTATATAATAATAGTAATAAATTGTTTAAAGTTTAATTTAGAAAGATCGAAGACCCATCACTACATCCTAAAATATCTAGTGGTGTTATTTACTCCCGAATGGGAGACAAACCCCACGGACACGAACTTCTTTTCCTCGAATTTTGATTTTTTACTAGGAAAGATTTCTTCACGTCAAGACTTACAAAAAAACAACAGTTTAGGTGGAGATCGTAACTGTGCTGGCGCTGCCCCCATCGCCGCCAACTCCCACGGAGCTCGTGACCAGGTCGGGAACATCCACCTCGCTCGACCTGGCTTTGATCGACCCGACCAACCCGGCTAGGGCCAATAGGGACGACCCGCCCTCGCTCAGTGCGGCGGTCGCGGCTTCTTGCATGGCCTGGACTCGATCCCTTATCGCTCTCCCTTTCTCCGATCGCATCAGTTCATTCACTCGCTCCTCCAGCTCATCCGCCGAGACGAGCCCATCGTCTTCCTGCGACTCGGTCACGGACAGAGCCAGCTTCATCTCCTCCACCAAGTAGACCCTATTCAACCTCTGCTCCGCGTAGAGAGGCCAGGCCAGCATGGGCACGCCATGACACACCGCCTCAAGCACGGAGTTCCACCCACAGTGCGTCACGAATCCGCCCACCGAGCCGTGGCTCAGCACCTCCACCTGCGGGGCCCACGACTCCACTATCATCCCCCTCCCTCTTGTCCTGTCCACAAACCCTTCGGGCAGGAACAAATCGACGCGCGGCTCGAGCTCGGCTAACATGCGCCGAGCCTCGTCGTGAGGCGGCGGGACCCGCACCACCCACAAGAACCGCACTTCGCTTCTCTCCAACCCCACCGCCATTTCCTTCAGCTGCCTGGTCGAGAACGTACCCATGCTCCCAAAGCTCAGGAACAGCACGCTCCGGCTCGGCTGCGAGTCAAGCCAAACCAAGCACTCTTGCCTCTCGTCGCCACCTTTGGTTCCCCCGCCGGTAGCCACCAGTGGCCCGACACAGTATGTCGGAGGAGTGGCTCCGTCCGGCACGCAGAGGCCATCCCTCAGAGCCTGGAGAGCGCTGGCTTCAAACGAGTCGAACGTGTTGATGATGAGACCAGTCGATTTTGCCATTTGAACCGCCGTCTCCAAGAAATAGCTATAGACCTTGAGGCTCCGATTGCTGAAGGGCATGGGCATGTCTCGGGGCGAGACTGGAGGGAAGCCAGGGATCTGAATGGGCTCGTCTAGTTCTGTGAAGCTCTCGGGGCATTTCACGTGGAGAGTGGGAACATACAGGAACGCAGCCAACCCGCTCGCGCCGGAGGTTACATAGTAGT
This sequence comes from Eucalyptus erythrocorys, assembly GCA_014182555.1. NCBI lineage: Eukaryota > Viridiplantae > Streptophyta > Magnoliopsida > Myrtales > Myrtaceae > Eucalyptus > Eucalyptus erythrocorys. The sequence goes on along the minus strand of CM024597.1, from coordinate 44,064,249 downwards.
AGGTGGGGATGTTGAGGGAGGCGGAGATGCCGAAGGCAGCGTTGCAGAAGAAGTCGATGACGAAAGCTTTGACGGCGGAGGACTTGGAGAGAGAGACGAGAGCTTGGTGGAGCGTTGGGTTGTGGAGGCGGACGATTTCGAAGGCGGAGAGGTTGAAGTCGGCGGGAGAGAAGGAGAGGTGGTCGGAGTTGGGGAGGGAGATGGCGGGGAGGTGGTGGAAGGTCATGGACGGGTGGCTGGCGGAGACAGCGGAGATGAAGTTGGTGTCCGGAGGTGGGGTGGAGAGGAGGAGGACGGTGACGGAGAAGGAAGGGTGGTGGTCGAGGATGTGCTTCCCGAGCTCCACCATGGAGGGGAGGTGGCCTCTTCCAGGTGAAGGGTAGAGAAGGATGGAGCCGTCCATTTGGTTGGTCGAGAGTAACGGATGCGACGGCGGAGATAGGGCGGAGGAGGAGGCGGTGGCGGAGATGCAAGAGACCAGAGTGGTCGCGTTGCTGTTCGTGGGCAAGTTTAGCACGTCATCATTTTACGCATCAACTAGTGGCGGAAAACGACTAAATCCATTCATGGGGCTTACTGTTTAATATTAGTGTTTATCTAAGAAAAACAGCATTTTTTTTTTTTTATCTCCCACCTCGTTATCGGCAAGAGCGACATTTTGAATTTGAAAAAATTGATTATGAATGTTATCGAGCATTCTCAATTTATCAAATATCTATATAGTGGAACTTTGAAGAGGTCATTTGAAACTATATATTGAACACGCCTCGTAATTCTTCATAATAAAAACTCTAGCAAGAATTAAGGAAAAAAAATTGAAATAATTTAGCTCATGATAGATTGACATAATATATTTTTGATCCACAATCACATATTTATATTAATGACACATGTCATGGACATCTGACAATCATACACATTAAGAGTAAGATTGGCCATATGAAATGTTTACTTAACCTATATACAAAAGACTTATATGTAGCTTTGAATCATTTGGTATCCTTGGATTGACTGAAGCTTCATATCCATGCTATTTTAATGGAAGAGGCAGTATTATTGTTTACTTTCAGAAAGCACTTGTTCATAGTATTTATTTTTGTAACAATAATATGTTAAATCTCATTTTAATTTGTGTTTTTCTTTTTAGATATAGACTAAGGATGATCAGATTTATAACTACTAACTAGCAAGTCCACGATTTCACAATGGGTTCACGCTCCTTGGTTGTCTTTACACATATAGGTTCCTTCCACGTTAGATCTTGTTACCACTAACCTTCTTGATTTGATTGTTCAAGCGGAGAAAATATTGGGTGAGCCGGGCGCTTCACGTCATCGTTCGCCCGCGTTGGTTTGAATTGGAGCGACGTTGGTTTGAATTGGAGCGACGTGGTTTGAATTGGACAAAGGGTGCAGAGAAAAGGACGAAACATTAAATGAGAGAGAGAAGTAGCAAAAATTTAAATGAAAACTAATGGTGGGCCCCGGCTCCAGGTGGAGCCATGTAGAAACATGTGTTGAATCCTGATTGGGCGGGCGCACGGTGACGTGGAGCACCCGGCTCACCCAATATTTTCTGGAACGAAGCAACTAAAACAAAGTTTCTAGCATGTCAAAAGATGACAAAAAAGAGTCTAACTAATTAAGCATATCCAAAGCTTACAAAGTATATTCCTTGTCGAGATAAGATTCTATTTTAAATAGAAGCAAAGAGTGCTACGGTATTCGAATTTTTAAAAATCGAGTGCTTCTTATGCGTAAGTTAAAAGAAAATATTTATCGAAATTCATGTGTGTACACATTTTTTTCTTCTAAAATTGTTCACTTTATTAATGGGGGCAAAGATTTGGTGTCTAAAATAACAAAGGAAAATACCGGTGTCTAAAATGATAAAAGGAAAATACTTTGGCAACCATCCCCCGTCATCAAACCAAATAATGGCCTATTATTCACTGACTAGTTAATTTGCTTGTGGGTTTTACGTTTAAAATGACAAGGAAGAGAGTAAAAAAATTAACATAGATAGTTCAAAAGATCAAATGTCCTTTGGCGTGCGATGCTATGAAGTTCTACACACGTCTGCACAGAGAAAACGCACAAACACTCACTTCACCCATTCTTAATTAGGCCGACGAAAAATCTTGCACGCCCTTTTGTTTTTGTAAGGAAGAATTCTCGCGTGCAATTGAGGAAAGAACAAGCAGTTCTGAAGTCCTTGTTTTGACTCTAGTACAAAAAGCTCAAGCAAAGATTTCTTAGATTTGTGACTCATTTCGACAGCCCTATTAATACAAGCTATAGATACAAAAAACTTAATTACAAAGCAAAAATAACGTGGCAATTCTCTTGTTGGGTACTTGAATCTGACTCATTCGTCTAAACACTTATTTATAGTGCGTGCGACCTATATTATAAACTAGCTTGATATATCCTTATATAATATTCTCATTAAGAATCCCTTTAGGGATATTTTCGCATATTTGAGGTGAAAATTTCACTGCACAAAAGCTTTCTTTCTTGCTTGTACGCAGCAATATTAATGATTAACTAGTGTAATCAAGTCCCCAATCTTAATTTCTCTTATTGCATAAGAGTGAGTATTTCTCCTGATATTTTATTTAGGTTTCTAATTGACCCTCCCTAAATTGATTAGTGGTGACTCCGTTTTAAAATTAACTTACAGGTTAAAAACTTGAACCAATAAGTCGTGAATTTGTGGACTTGAGAGAGTCCGAGCTAAGCCTAATAGACATAGCCGAACCATTAGCCTCCGCGAGGCGCCTTGCCTCCATCGGCGCCGAAAAAAAAGAGGTCGTGACAATTGCTGAATTGGATGATACGTGGACAGTTGACTAATATACTATTGTAGGATTTTACTATTTATTTTTCATAGTTGTATCGATTTTTTTTTTGTGGTATTAATTGAATTTAACGGGAGATATGTTTGTCATAAATATATCAATTTGGGGTTTTTTGTAGTCAAAATAAGTTATATTAGTTTGAGGTTTTTTGTAGTCATTTGGAGTAAATTTGTTATAGGTATACCAATTTGGGATTTTTCATGATCAAGAAAATTAGTTTGAGATAAATTTATCATATGTGTACCAATTTGGGGATTTTAAGGATATTAACCCTTAGAATAATGACATGAGTTACAAACTTTTCTGGAAAAGTATACATTAGAAGTAAGGCTGCCTATACGAAGTATTACATTCACCTACACACAATAACTTGCATATAGTTTTGAACAATTTGATATCTTTAAATTGGCAACACATCCATGTTGTATCAATGGGAGGTAAAAAGATTACCATCCACAGTTTTTCTTCCTACACTAATATGATATCAAAAACTCATTTCAATTTCTATAGCTCGTAGTTCTTGACCTAGCGTGCTTCTATAGCTCAAAGTCCCCCTATCAAATCGGCGTGCTTAAGAGGTATTCTCTCTCAAGTGCATTGACACTTGACTCGGTTGAGCTGTTCCCCAAAGATTTTTCTCCAAGATTCAATCTAATTAAGGCTATCGAAGAAAGGTTCGGGTCCTGATCAGATGATCTATGTTGAAACGCTAGGCGATTGAAGAAAGGTTTAGATCCTAGCCAAGTAAAACCTCAATTTAGGCGACCGTAGAAAGGTACGGGTCCTGAAAAATCAATTTTTTTCGTCAAGACGACTGTAGAAAGGTCCGGGTCCTAGACACAACCAAACATTGCCATATTTGGCAACCGTAGAAAGTAGGGTTGTGCATGGTCTGGGTAGGCAGTTCCCGACCTAGAATCGGGAACCGCCCGCTAAGGACCGGTTCCAAAAAATTGAAACCGGATCCACCCATTTGTTGCATGGATCCATCCGGGAACCAAACTGCCGGTCTAGTCCGGTTCTCGGGTGGATCCATGGAACCGATCTTGACGCGAAAAATTTTTGGTTTTCAACATAGAATAACTACGTGACATAAAAGCAAGTCAAAGAAAGAAAAACCAAATTTAAGTACGTGGAACAAAGATTCATTTGTTGCAACTATAAATTTATCTCGCGGACAAAAAAAAAACTCGAACAGATGGAATGCAACATTCTTTTAGTAATTTTTATTTTTTAATAATAAAAAGGTTCCGATCCGGTCCGGGCGGGCGGGCGGGCGGCGGATCCACCCATGGAACCGGGATCCGGACCGGTATCCACTGGTTCCCATAAATTAGAACCGGGAACCGGACCAGTTCCCCTAAGAACCGCCGGTTTCGGGCGGTTTTGATTCGGTTTTGGGCGGTTCGGGCAGATCTCGGGTATTTTGCACACCCGTAGTAGAAAGGTAAGGGTCTTAGGAAAACAGTTTCCTTACAAAACCACTGCCATACTGGGCGACCGTAAAAAGATACGGGTCCTAGGAAAGCAGTTTCTTCACAAAGTCTTGTTGTTATTTTGGGCAACCGTAGAAAGGTACGGGTCCTACACATATAACACTAACTATCTTGAATCACTCTACCCTCCTTGAAGATAAGATATTTCAGGTAGATTCCTTTGACATCTCCGTCTGGATCTGGATGTCTTAATTCCTTTCGTTAAACATTTCACTTTTGATGTGAATGTTTTTCGTTCTTTCTCGTTATATCTTAGTCTAGATCTAGGTATTTCGAGTATAAAAATCTTGACATCTCATTCTGGATTTGGATGTCTTAATTCTTTTCGTTAAACATTTTACTCTGAATATGAATGTTTTTCGATCTTTCTCGTGATACCTTAGTCTGGATTTAGATATTTCGAGTTCCAAAATTTTGACATATCAGTTTGGATCTAGATGTCTTAATTATTTTCTTTGAACATTTCACTTTGGATGTGAATGTTTTTCGATCTTTCTCGTTATACCTTAGTCTGGATCTAGGTATTTCAAGTTCAAAAATTTTGACATCTCAATTTAGATCTGAATGTTTTAATTATTTTCATCTAAACATTTCACTTTGGATGTGAATATTTTTTCGACATTTCTCATTATACCTTAGTCTGGATCTAAGTATTTCGAGTAAAAAAATCTTGACATCTCATTCTGAATCTAGATGTCTTAATTTTTTTCGTTAAACATTTTACTCTGGATGTGAATGTTTCTCGACCTTTCTCGTTATACTTTAGTCTAGATCTAGGTATATCGAGTTCAAAATCTTGACATCTCAATCTGGATTTGGATGTTTTAATTATTTTCGTTAAACATTTCACTCTGGATATGAATGTTTCTCGACCTTTCTCGTTATACCTTAGTCTAGATCTAGATATATCAAGTTCAAAATCTTGACATCTCAATCAGAATATGAATGTCTTAATTCTTTTGTTGAACACTTCACTCTAGATGTGAGTGTTCTTCTCAGTTTGGATGTCTTAATTTGTTACCTATTACTCTTCAAGGAACCTGAGTGAAAACTGGATACTTGTGGAGTAATTGAGGATTTATCATGTACCTCAAGATGCTCTATCACACTGATTGGTAAGTAATTATAGGTATGTTTTTTCCTTTTGCATCATGCATTTGCATTAGCATTTCCATGCATAATATAAATTGTTTTTTAAAATGAAATTCATTTTTCGGAAAAAAAAATCATTCAAATTGCATTTTAAATTGAATTTATTTTTCGATAAAAATTCATTTAATGCATATGCATAGTCAAAATTTAGGTCTTAATTTGTTTTTGAATGCAACCTCTACGAGCTCACCTTCAAAGAGGGGTAGCTGTTGATACTTAAATTTTGGCGATCTGGTCATTTATTTTTTGCATTTAAAAGTAAGGGTTAATTTTATCCTTAAAAAAAAAAAAATTAATTGCATAGCATGTAAATTTAGGTGCATTTATTTTTAATTTACATTTTTTGCATTTATTTATTGGACCGGTGATGGATGGGTTCGAATTAGTGGTTTTGAGTTTTAACTTGGCGGTGCCGAACTAAGTCCACGAAACGAGCAAATTGGCCCAAGCCCCATTTGTTTTTTTTTTTTTTTTTTTTTTTATGTTCGCAAATTATCTCGTGAAAGAATAATGATTTGAAATTTTTCCGGAATATGATGGAATTTTTTGGATGGGGCAGATGTGACAAAAAATATTGCGTTCGGAAAAGCAAATATTGCGTTTGGAAAAGAAATCTTTGTGGATATGGATTTGGAAAAATTGAAATCCTAATCCTTGGCCTATAAATAGGTTAAATGTAGGGTTTTGGGGGGCCACACATTGAACATACGACCGCACAAGATGGGTTTTTCTCTCGGGTTTTTAGGTCAAAGATTCGAAAAAAAGAGAGAAAAAATTCATTTTTCGTTTCTAGGGTTTTTCTAGTGTTCCAGGTCATAAATTGAACGGAAAAAGCCACGAAAAACCCCAAACTTTGCTCCGAGTGACACATTTACCCCAAACTTTCCAAACGGTAACACATTTACCCCATAAGGGCATTTTTGTCTTTTTAGTTTCTGCTTTTTCCTTTTTCTTTTTTTTTTCTTCTTCTTCCCTCCGCCAGCCATGATGGAGCGGGTGGAGGGAAGCCGACTTCCAGCGAGGGTCGCCCTCGCTAGCGTCGGGTGAGGGGTGGCCCTCACCGGCGTCGAGTAGCCCTCGCCTGCATCGGGCCCCTCACCTGCATCGTGCGAGGGTCGCCCTCACTTGCATCGGCGAGGGCTGCCCTCACTGCGTCGGGCGAGGACGCCTTGCCTGCGTCGAGCGAGGGGTGCCCTCGCGAGATCTGGCGAGGGCCGTCCTCGCCCGACGCCGGTGAGGGCCGCCCTCGCCGGATGCCGGCTTCCCTCTCGCTGGCTCCGCCATGGTCGGCGGAGGGAAGAAGAAGAAAAAAAAAAGAAAAAAATTTTTAAAAATGAAAAGACCAAAATGCCCTCCAATTTTGGGGTAAATATGTCACACAACAAAAGCTCAAGACTTTTGGTGTCACAAAAAAAAGTTTGGGGTAAATGTGTCATGGTTTGAAAAGTTTGAGATTTTTCACGGCACAAAAAAAAGTTTAGGGTAAATGTGTCACTCGGGGTAAAGTTTGGAGTTTTTTGTGGCTTTTTTCCTAAATTGAACAAAAGGAAGAGAAAAACCTTGCTGGCTTTTGGGTTTTTTCTTTTCTTTTCTTTTCTTTTCCCTTTGTTCTTTCGAAGAAAGGAACCAAAAAAAAAAAAAAAAAAAAAAAACGAGGAAAAGGCTGCCAGGGGAGAGAGGAAAAAGCAGAACAGTAGAGTGACGTCAGAGAGAGAGATGAGAGGAGAGAGAAAAAATTAAAGAAGAAGAAGAAGAACATTGTTCTTCTTCTCTGGCGGCTTGCCGCCGTCCGGTCATGCTCCGTCTCCCGCTCGCGGACGCCGCGGCTGTGCCTCACCATGCCACCCAACTCCGTCGTGCCTCCATGTTCGCCGAAGCCCCTCACCGTGCTTTCGCCACTGTTTTCGCGATGACCCCGACGCCCACTGTTGCTCCGTCGCGCCTCCCTCTCCTGACGCCGATCTCGCTCGTCGACACTCGCTGCAACCAAGCCGAAGCCCACCACGCCTGCACCAGCCACGGCTTCGGTTGCTCGTCCCTCGCGAAGACACTGTTCCCTCGTCGATTGCTGTTGCCTCGCTCCTTTCCCTCTGCCCGGCCTGTGACCCGCTTCTGATCTGCCTACAACGAGTTGTTGCTCCTAGTCTGAGCCACTGCTTCGCCTACACCCGAGCGATGCCAGGATTGATCGCCGAACTCCCCTTCGCTCAAGCCTTCCTAGCTTCGCCTCTCTTCTGCCGTCCTTACTGCCCGAGCGCCCCCTTTGTCACCGGTTGCTATTGCCGCCAATCCAACTGCTACTCCAAGCCCTTTGCCAGAGCTCCAATGACCAAGACCTCTAACCCATGGTGACCCATAGCCACAGCCATTGCCCTTGAGCCGTTCCATGCCACACCCATCGTTGGTCCAGATCGGATTTTTGAAAAAAGAATCACATTTAGGTAGAGGTTTATTTTATTAATCAGATTTAGTTTAATAGGAAGATTTACTTTATCTTGTTTTAGTTTTTTTTTTTTTTTTTGTCTCCTTGTTTGATTTATTTCTCGATGCATGGTTGAAATCCCTGATGGAGCATCCAATTTACAACCGCATGAATTTTTATTCCATCTATAAGGCTTTAGATGAAATAATTATTCACGCGGGAGTAATATTGATATCTTGATCTTTAAGGGTTAAGATCAATTTATCGATTTTATTAGCGAAATAATCAAGTTTGGATTTCAATTCAAATGGTGGATAACATTTTTTATGACTATGGATGATTTAGTGTTTATCTCTTAATTGTTTTGTTTATCCCGAAAATACAAAAAAAAAATTGCATTTGCATTTCATGTAGATTAGAATTGATTAGTTATTTTTTAAAAATGCATGTTTAGAAGGCATTTAGAATAGATAGCATTTCATTTTAGTTTTCATTTTAGTTAGATTTTTAGTGATTTTTAATTATGAATTTAAAAAAAAAACGAAAAATCATGCGTATATCATGTAGGATTAAGTTCATGAATTCCCCTCATCTAGTGATCATTGCTAGGTTCATTTAGTTAGAAATTGCTCATCATTAAAATTAGGTCATTTGATTAATCTAGATTGCATATTTAATGATTGCATTTTTTTTAATTTCGAATTTCATAAAAAAAAAAAAATAAATAAAACTTAGAGTTAGGACATTATTTGCACGTCATTGCATACTAGGGTAGATTACATGTTTAATTTTATTTTCTACTTAGTTATAGTAGTCGATAATTTTCTTTAGGATATACTACATGCTTATATTTTATTTACGTCATATAGCTTAGGTCATATTGCCATGTCATATCATTTCATGTTAGATTAGTAGCATGCATTGCATAAAGCATGATTCTCATTAAATAAGTGAAAAGAAAAAAAAAGAAATTGTGTGTTAATTATAAATCATATGTAGGACTGTTGATGTGAATTCTGATTTAATGTTGCAGATACTTTTGTTGCTACAAGGTAAGTCCCGTAATTTATTCATTGCTTTACTGGGTGTTAAATTAGCGGTTTGCGCACTCGCATGATCACTTCACATGTTAGAGAAATAGATTTAAAAACAATCCACGCTGCCTGCAAAAACATTTTTGAAAATAAAAAGAAATTGTACCGAAAGGGCATTAGAAAAGTCTAATGTAACTAAGTCCTTATACCCAAAATCTCTAGTTCATAGGAGTAAAGTAATTCTCCTATTATTTTACTTAGGTGTCTTATCAACCTACCATAAACTGATTAGTGGCGACTCTTAGATAAAATCTATTTGCATGTTAAGAAATTTGAACCTAAGTCGCAAATTAGTATGGGCTTAAGAGAGCCCAAGCTAAGTCTAAGCTTAGTAATCCATTAGCCAAATCTTAAGTGGTTTACTTGAAAATTTGATCATAACAACATGTGATTTCTTCACACTGATAGATCAATGTGTAATATGATAAATTACGCTTAAATCAAAAGGCTACCATAATTGACACTAATTTATTAATTTTTCAAGAAAATACATTTTTGTCAATATATGGGAGGTGTTTATCACGGCAATAGTGATGTCTTAGGACACGACACTAAGTAGAGGTGATTGACGGGCATCCTACTCGGTCTCTAAAGGCAATTTAAAGGCTTGAGAAATATCCTTACATGAGAAAGAAAAAGACCAATATGAGATCTCTATTCAAATGCTTACTAGAGCCAGGTTCCGGAAATACTTAAGGTTCTACTGTCGGGATCATGTCCAGCACTTCAATAATTGTGCTCTAATAAAATAGTCTAAAGCGCCCCAAATAGACTTCATCATCATGTTCGTATTGTACGGCATCTCACTTTTCCCTCTAGGGCCAATCCTCGAGATCCCACATGCTCATCGCACTATTCTCATGGAGGAGGTTGTCTCTTTACTGACGATTAACGGATCACTTAGGTTAGCTCTCAAAATCAAGCCTGTCCATTTCCATGACTAAAGGAATGGTGCTCTATCATTACTACATTCATACTCCCCATAGAAGCCCCACATCTATTGCCTTCAATAGTGGTCTTGTCCCCATCTCACAGCTGTAGGCTAGATTAATTATAGTCAGATAATCGCGCCATCGAAGTCAGTGCATTTGACTAAGTTCGGTGACCCCGACTCTCGATACTCGATGACCATTGCATCATAAAAAGATCAAAAATCTATTTATGATATTTTTTATTAGACACACAATAAAAATGTATTAGCATACAATGTTTTTGGAACAATGAATCGGTCCTCCAAAAGACCATCAAAATTTCCGTGAAATAATATGTTGTTTGTTGTCGAAAGAATCTTTGTCCCAAGGCCAAAATCTTCATTAGTTTATAATGGAACTTATGTGGTTAAAGTGCCAAATTTTTTACAGGATGCAAATCTAAGCCATTTAGTAGTGTGTCATGCATTAGAAGAAATTGCGCCTATATATTGGAGAAATTTCTATTGTGCAAAACAACTCGGCACAAAGAGAGTTTCTAGTGACTATTTATTTTATTTGTTATTCCTGTGCATGAAGAGACTGCAGAGGTGATTTTTCCATCACTAAGTTTTATTAATTTCATATGTAGTGTCTAATAATTGAATTTGAATTCATACAGAACCTCAAATCTTTCAAATTGCAAACATATGAATTTTAATCATTGATCATAAAACTTACTAACAGATATTGGATCATGATGAGTTATATTAATATTTTACTATATTTACTATGATTAATATTATGAAAATCTCCAAATTGATATACTTGTGGTAAATTTATATCAGACTAATTTTTTTATCATAGAAACTCTAAATTAGTGCATTTATAATAAATTTACCTTTCATTTATTTTTGTTACATTTTATCATCAAATTGCTAAATTTGATGACACATGGTAATTAATAGAGATACTAGTTTAGGATTTTACCTTCTGTTTTGTCGCAGATCTATCAGTTGGTAATCTAATTGAAAGAAAACTAATTGAATGTAAATTTATTATAAATACATTAATTTAGGATTTTTCGTGATAAAAAAATCAATTTTAGGTAAATTTATCACGTGCATATCATATTTAGATTTTTCATGATATTAAATATTTATAATAAATTATAATTATATAATAAAGAATTTCTTTATAGCATCGTTAGCATGAGTTGCTCCAAACGAGAAGAGCCACCTAAATGTCAAACCGTTTTTCCGACGTTCAAAAAGCCGATGATGTGAGTTCCTCCAAACAAGCCTGAGACAAATGAGTGTCCCGACTTACTCGAGCATTCGGCTTCTAAAAACTCGCGATGGGTACGACTATCACTCCGTCCACACAGTACATGGGGCAATAATTGAAGCGCAAAAGGCCGAAATCCCCTCCGACACGTGTTGCAAAAAGAAAGAATGCACAAATGCAATAATTCGAACTCATTTTCACGTGTAAATAAAATATGATTGGGGACCATTTTTGTGGCTAGGCTATTTGGCTTACAAATGCAAGCCGAGAAAGAGTCGTTTTACTGTGATTAATAGGAATTACAAGATAATCAAATTGAAACATTTAAACCTTGCGATTGCTAGGTGAGGCGAGCCCTCGTCAGATTCGGCGAGGGGGGCCTCACCATCACCAAGTCTGGCAGGGCAAGCCCCGCCGTGGCCCGTCGCTAGGCGCGAGCTCGCCGACTAGTGAGGCGAGCCTTAGGAGCCGGAAGAAGGAGGAAGGAGGAGGGAGGAAGAGGGAGAGGGAAAAAATTCAAAAATAAAATCTTATTAAAAAAAGCTTGTCAACGCCGGCTGGTCAATGTTAATCGGATGGGTGATCGATTTTAATTGTGAAAGGTTTAAAACTCAATTGGTAAAAAAAAAATAAGTTTATAACTGAATTGGCTCAATTATAATAGATTTAAAATTTTTTTTTTTTTTTTAGTAATTTTCCCATGTTATTTACTCCACGAATGGGAGACAAAACCCCGCGGACACAAACTTCTTTTCCTCGAATTTTGATTCTATACTAGGAAAGATTTCTTCACGTCAAGACTTACAGAAAAACAACAGTTTAGGTGGAGATCGTAACTGTGCTGGCGCTGCCCACATCGCCGCCAACTCCCACGGCGACCAGGTCGGGAGCATCCATCTCCCTCGACCTGGCTTTAATCGACCGGATCAACTCGGCCAGGGCCGATAGGGACGACCCGCCCTCGCTCAGCGCAGCGGTCGCGGCTTCTTGCATGGCCTGGACTCGATCCCTTATCGCTCTCCCTTTCTCCGATCGCATCAGTTCATTCACTCGCTCCTCCAGCTCCCCCGCCGAGACGAGCCCATCGTCCTCCTCCGACTCGGTCACGGACAGAGCCAGCTTCATCTCCTCCACCAAGTAGACCCTATTCAACCTCTGCTCCGCGTAGAGAGGCCAGGCCAGCATGGGCACGCCATGACACACCGCCTCAAGCACGGAGTTCCACCCGCAGTGCGTCACGAACCCGCCCACCGAGCCGTGGCTCAGCACCTCTACCTGCGGGGCCCACGACTCCACTATCATCCCCCTCCCTCTTGTCCTGTCCACAAACCCTTCGGGCAGGAACGAATCGACGCGCGGCTCGAGCTCGGCTAACATGCGCCGAGCCTCGCCGTGAGGCGGCGGGACCCGCACCACCCACAAGAACCGCACTTCGCTCCTCTCCAACCCCACCGCCATTTCCTTCAGCTGCCTGGTCGAGAACACACCCATGCTCCCAAAGCTCAGGAACAGCACGCTTCGGCTCGGCTGCGAGTCGAGCCAAACCAAGCACTCTTGCCTCTCGTCGCCACCTTCGGTTCCCCCGCCGGTAGCCACCAGTGGCCCGACACAGTATGTCGGAGGAGTGGCTCCGTCCGGCACGCAGAGGCCATCCCTTAGTGCCTTCAGAGTGCTGGCTTCGAACGAGTCGAACGTGTTCAAGATGAGACCGGTCGATTTAGCCATTTGAACCGCCGTCTCCAAGAAATAGCTATAGACCTTGAGTTTCCGATTGCTGATGGCCATGGGCATGTCTCGGGGCGAGACTGGAGGGAAGCCAGGGATCTGAATGGGCACGTTGAGGTCTGTGAAGCTCTCGGGGTACTTCACGTGGAGAGCAGGAATGTAGAGGAACGAGGCCAACCCGCTCGCGCCGGAGGTGAAGTAGTAGTAGGTGGGGATGTTGAGGGAGGCGGAGACGCGGAAGGCGGCGTTGCAGAAGAAGTCGATGACGAAGGCCTTGACGGCGGAGGACTTGGAGAGAGAGACGAGGTTCTCGTGGAGCGTTGGGTTGTGGAGGCGGACGATTTCGAAGGTGGAGGGGATGAAGTTGGCGGGAGACGAGGAGAGGTGGTCGGTGTTGGGGAGGGAGATGGCGGGGAGGCGGTGGAAGGTCATGGACGGGTGGGTGGCGGAGACAGCGTCGATGAGGTGGGTGTCCGGAGGTGGGGTGGAGAGGAGGAGGACGGTGACGGAGAAGGAAGGGTGGTGGTCGAGGATGTGCTTCCCGAGCTCCACCATGGAGGCGAGGTGGCCTCTTCCAGGTGAAGGGTAGAGGAGGATGGAGCCGTCCATTTGGTTGGTCGAGGAGGAGGCGGTGGCAGAGATGCAAGAGACTAGAGTGGTTGCGTTGCTGTTCGCGGGCAAGTTTAGCACATGGGCGTCATCATTTTACGCATCAACTAGTGGCGCAAAACGACTAAATCCACTCATGGTGCTTACTGTTTAATATATAGCATTTTTTTTTTTTTTTTTTTTTATCTCCCACCTCGTTGTCGGCAAGAGCGACATTTTAATTTTGAAAAAAAGTTGATTATAAATGTTACCGAGCATGCTCAATTTATCAAATTTCTATATAGTGGAACTTTGAAAATGTCATTTGAAACTATATATTGAACACATTTCGTAGTTCTTCATGATAAAAACTCTTTAGTAAGAATTAAGAAAAAAATATTTTGGAACCACAATCACATATTTATATTAATGACGTATGCCACGGATATCTAAAAGTCATACGCATTAAGAGTAAGATTGGCCATAGGAAATGTTTACATTCACCATACAAAAGGCTTGTATATAGCTTTGAATCATTTGGTATCCTTGGATTTAGTGAAGTTTTCTATCCATGCTATTTTAATGGAAGAGGCATATTATTGTTTAATTTCAAAAAGCACCTCTTCGTACTATTTATTTTTGTAACAATAATATGTCAAATTTCATTTAAATTTGTATTTTTTTTAGATAGAGACTAAGGATGATTTGATTTATAACTACTAATTAGCAAGTCCGCGATTTCACGACGGGTTCACGCTCCTTGATTATCTTTACACGTACAAGTTCCTCCCACGTTCGATCTTGTTACAACTAACCTTCTTGATTTGATTATTTAAGCAACTAAAACAAAGTTTCCAGCGTGTCAAAAAACGACAAAAAAGACTCCAACTGATTAAGCATATCCAAAGCTGGCAAAGTATATTCCTTGTCGAGATAAGATTCTATTTTAAATAGAAGCAAAGAGTGCTACGGTATTCGAATTTTTAAAAGTTGAGTGCTTCTTATGCATAAGTTAGAAGAAAATATTTATCGAAATTCATGTGCTTACACATTTTTTTCTTCTAAAATTGTCAACTTTATTAATGGGGGCAAAGATCTGATGTCTAAAAATGATAAAGGAAAATACTTTGGTAACCGTCCCCCGTCATCAAACCAAATAACGGCCTATTATTCACCGACTAGTTAATTTGCTTGTGGGTTTTACGTTAAAAATGGCTAAGGAAGAGAGTTAAAAAATTAACATAGATAGCTCAAAAGATCAAATGTCCCTTGGCTTGCGATGCTATGAAGTTCTACACATGTCTGCACAGAGAAAACGCACAAACACTAACTTCACCCATTCTTAATTAGGCTGACGAAAAATCTTGCACGCCCTTTTGTTTTTATAAGGAAGAATTCTCGCGTGCAATTGAGGAAAGAACAAGCAGTTCTGAAGTCCTTGTCTGACTCTAGTAAAAAAAGCTCAAGCAAATATTTCTTAGATTTGTGACTCATTTCGACAGCCCTATTAATACTAGCTATAGATATAAAAAAAAAAAAAAAAAAAAAAAAAAAAAAAAAAAAACTTAATTACAAAGCAAAAATAACGTGGCAATTCTCTTGTTGGGTACTTGAATGTGACTCATTCGTCTAAACATTCATTTATAGTGTGTGCGACCTATATTATAAACTAGCTTGATATATCCTTATATAATATTCTCAAAAAAAAAAAAAAAAAAAAAAAACTTAGGAATATTTTCGCATATTTGAGGTGAAAATTTCACTGCACAGAACTTTTCTTTTCTTGCTTGTCCGCAGCAATAAGAGCCAAGGTTTTGCAGCTGCCGTACTTGTGCATGGAAAATGAGGATAGAGTCTAATGCTGCTGCACATACTCACATTCATATCAGAAGTGATTTACAAACTCTTGAAGAAAATGCAAATTGGGAATTAAGCAAGTAGGCCATAGGAGAACATAAACTTATAGTTTGCCACGTCCAAGCAATTAAACAAATCACAACAATGTCATCACTTGCATCACTCATGAAGATGGTTAATGCTAGATATGCTAACAAGTGGCAAGTTACAGTGACCTTTTCAGCCAACAATAATATGTTCAATAGTCAACTCTAGCCTGTCACGTAAGTTCAGAATCGAATTTTTGTAAACAATCTGAGCATGCTGAGGGATTAAATTGATGAGGGTGGTGATAGGCTCGAGCAACTTTGGGCCTGTAGCAAGACTTTGGTCGGCCCAAGTTCGGAGAATTGGGGGGCGGTTTGACTTTGGCCCAAGAAGTCGACCAAGATTTATAAGGGTTTTTGTTGCTTCTGCTGTTCGAATGGATTTTAATGACCTAAAGTAAAATTTGTTTTGCAAATGAAAATTAACGTTAATTATCATATATTTCTAAACTTCAGTGGCAACGTGAACTTTCGCAACAGAAGAATTATAATATGCAAGAATCTATAGCAGAATAAATGTTCAAATCTATCGATTTCTCACCATTATGTAGGTTCATTCCTTATTAAAAGAAAATAAAAGACATAATATTACAATATCTACTGAATTATAAGGTAATTAATTGCAATATTTTGAGCATGTGAATTAATAAAGCGAGAACAAAGATAAGAAGGTAAATCCCCCTCACTCTCGAAAGCATAAACTAACACGATAGCATAAATTCCTTTCTCAATAGCTTTCCTCATTTTGTCAAAAGTTTCAACTACCGTCTGTTTGGTGCAGAAAAAACGAGGAAGCCTTATCTTTATATTATTTTTTTAGGGTCAAATATTTGTTTTTCTTTTATCCATTTTCTCCTCTCTATTTATGAATAATGAGATCTCCCAATTCTCTATATTTCGCTTTCCTTCTTTACGACATTCTCTCTTTTCTTTTCTGTAACCGTTTATTATCTATCTCTTATTTTGTTAAGAATTAATGGATATCTTATCATCATGACTACAAAGAAAATTCGTCGAATAACTTATAAAACGATGCAATATTCTACTGAATCTTTTTCTTTGTTTTTTTTTCTTTGGGTTAGAAAGGGTTGGTGACCCTTGTAGGCCACCAGGCCATGGGCGAGGCTCACTCCTACAAACAACAAGGTCTTGAAGGCCCTCATCAAGGGTGAGGCCAATGCCCAAATTTGGCGAGGGCCTTCACGCACAGTTTAGGCAAGGCCTCCACAATGGGTGAGGGTTGCCGATGACCCTAATCGACACAATTAAAAAAAAAAAAAAAAAAAGGCAGTAAAAAAAGAAAATTCAAAAATTAAATTAAATTAGAACTTTCAATTTAAAAAAAATTACGAAATTTGTGCACATCAACATCGACCATATTACGTAAGACGACCGATGTCCATATTAACGATTTCCTACCAAAATTAGTCAAAAGAACTTAATTGGCAAATTTTCAAAAAGTTTTTGAATTGAATTAGCACAGATGCAATAGGTTTATGATTTTTTTTGAAAATTTCACCCGTAAAGAAGACATATAAACCTTTTGTCTTGATCGGTATATATACAAATATTACACTATCAGACATCATTTGTTTGTGAAAACATTTTGTTTTATGTGGCCACGGATGGGACGTTTTGAGCATGGAGTCATTTGTAAGACCCTTGTTTCAATTGTTGTCCCTTGCTGTTGTGGACTCGGTTTACATCTATAACAACGTGATGTTGCTAGCTTATGCTTCGATTAGGACTTTCAAGCCTATGATCTAAGCTTTTACCTTTTGATTCCGTCAATCCATGCGCTAGTCCTTAAATTCGCATGGCGATTGGGGTTGCAGTTAAAGAGATGATGCGTGTACGAGCTGAGTGGACACCCGCTGGAGACAGTCCAACGACCAGTTCACGAGCGACATCGCGAGAGAGACCCGTGAACGTGCATCGATTTCAGGGAAGACAACAAAATAAGAAAAGACGGAAATCTCACCTTCGGACAAAAACATCATGAATGAGGAAGACAACTGCACATCTTCTTGGCTTTTTCGCTATAGCTTTAGCTCTTCGTGGATCGATAGTGAACCCGTGACCTCAAATTCTTTAAATTCTTATAATCATGGAAAAATAAATAAATTGTGGGGTCATTTCTAATTAACACCTGACCAATAGGAACTTATCATTTCAGTTTAAAGAGAAAGAGAGAGAGAGAGAGAGCGAAAGGACGAGACCCACACGATCGTCTTGACAGAGTTGCTCTTGGCTTGCACAGGAAAGGAATAATTGCTGGACAACTTTAATACCTAATTGGGATCCACCACTTTCATGTCCACGAGGTGCAAATTTGCTTGTGGGGTCAACATGCAGATTTATGTGGTGAAAAGATTTTCAATATCATTACGATACTCTTCGAGCATCGACATTTCTTGAGGTTTGTCCTCGCACGGACCCAATCCATCGTGAGCCAGGAGAATCTCGAGTATTGATATTGATGGTTCCACGTAAAATTTCACTAATTGCACCACAGACACGACGTAATAAACCAAATTACAACATGCAAAATCGAACTCACTGTCTTTGAATTTTAAAAGGTGCTCGCTTTTCCATGTCTACTGGATTCTTTGATCTAGCCATGGTGATTTATGTTTGTTCCATAAATCTGGTCCATGCAAAACGTTTTTTTGTAAGATTGATGCCTAAAAGCTTCAGTGAGAAACTTTATCCCGATAACGGGAATTGACACAAGTTATAAAGCAACAGAAGCCATTATATGAAGATCTGATAGCAGTGTAAAATCGGAGAGAGCGAATAAGAAACAGAAAAGAAGAAGGGCAGTGTCTTATTTTTTCTTGAAGAATATAGATGATGATGATGATGATGAGCAAAGTAGAGTCGCAAATTTCACTTCTTTGATCTCGAAACCCTTCGCATCAGAATCAGCAACCAAAGCACGCGATAGAACATGAAGAACCCGATCAGAATGTAAATGTTCGTCCACCTCTCGCCCTCGTGAAGCCCTTGCTTCTGCAACACGTCCCTCCCGGTCACCATGCATGTCTTGTTCTCCTCGTACCAGATCAAGCATCTTGACACGAGGCACGAGTACTCGTTGATGAGGAGCGCGTCGAGTGCGTACTTGTACATTGAGAAGAAGTACATGAACAGCCAGTACTTGGGTATGCTCTGCTTCGAAATGAAGTAGCCTGAGAAGAGGAAGAAGGCCCCGAGGAATGCCGTCACTAAAGACGTCCCGGCAATGTAGTTTGGCGCAATGGAGCTCAAGAACAAGACGAAAGAGTTCGCCATCAGGTTAATGATCCAGATGACCAGGACAAAGTAGGCGAAGGCTTGCCACGAGGCGCATAGGCCAACAAGAAAGTACATCGAGGCCGAGTATATAATAGCCACGGCAAGCAAGTAAGGTAAGAAAACGATCGTGCTCGCTATCAAGTAGGACGAGAGTCGATAGACTCCGCTCGAGGTTTCTTGCAAGAGGATGGGCCTTTCGTTGATGAAGACGGGTAAGGCTTCGGTCGTGGAGGAGAGGAGGAAAGTGAGAGTGAAAGCGAAGAGACCAAACCTCTTTTCGATGCCTTCCTTGTTGAACCCTATGTTGATGTAGATGGTGCCGAGGACGAGCCCTACGACGAGGGCTTCGATGGTGTTGGTCAGGAGGAGCTGTCTCGTCCTGTAGATGATCTTCCACGACCTGTTGTAGAGTATCAAGATTTCATCGAGCCTCGAGCTCTTATATCTAATCTTTGATTCTTTGTGATGATGATCGGAAGGAGTACTAGTCTCGGAGCAATGAACCGGTGATGGAGGAAGTGACTGTGGAGACTGTGAGAGCGTCTGGGTTTTGTTGTTCTGTTGGAGCCGGTTCAGTATTTCCATGGCGTATTCAAGGGCATTAAGCTGAGGTGGCACGGTGAAGCCAATGGAGAGCAAGCAGCTTTGGAGCTCGCAGAGCGTTCCATGGTGGACCACCGACCCTCTTGAGAGCAACAGAATCCTGTCAATGGTGGAGAGAATCTTGAAGTTCGGCTGGTGGATTGACAAGATCACGGTCCGGTGACGCGAGACGGCGATCTTCTTGAGGATCTGCATGACATTGAAGGCCGAAGTGCTATCCAGCCCGGAAGTCGGCTCATCAAGGAGGAGCACCGCCGGATCGTGGAGGAGGCTGAGCCCGATCGAGACGCGCCGCCGCTCACCTCCCGATAGGGCATTCCCGAGCCGGGTCTCCGCCAGGTGGCTCAGCCCTAGCTCTGTCAGGAGAGTGGACACGACTGTTAGGAGCTGTGATTTGTCAGGGATGAGCAGCCGGGCGGCAAAGATGAATGTCTCGGAGACGGTGAGTAGCGGGAGGCATGCGTCGTGCTGGGGGACGTAGGTCGAGAGTTTGCGGAATGTGGATGGGTTGATGGGAGTTGAGTTGAGGAGGAGGATGCCGCGGGTGGGCGTCACTCGAGCCGCCAAGATGTCAAGGAGGGTGGACTTCCCCGCCCCGCTTGGGCCGACCACCGCAAGGATCTGGGATGGGTAGGCGACGAGGGAGATGTCGTGGAGGATGTAGGTGGGAGGGGATGGTTTTGTGCATGGTTTGAAGGCTAGGAAATGACGGAGGGTGTTTGTGATGAAAGTGTTAGACTTTCTGTACGAAATGGAAGAAGCTGTTAGCTCGTAGAGAGCAGGTTGTGATGGCGGTGGCGTGGTGGATGGAGGCGGAGGAGATGGTGGCGGTGCTGGTGGTGAAGTTGAGGGTGGAGGTGAATGGTCTTCCATGGAGTAGAGTTGGTGGAGATGGAGGGAGGGGCGGGCACATGAGAAGGAGAGAGATAAAAGGGGAGGATTTGTGGACAATAATTTCCATGTGTCGTGTTTTGGGAGTATGATGCTGATGGGGATATGAAAGAGATTGGCATTGAAAAGGTTCGAAGGTATCCACGCCAGATATAACTTTAAGGGACAAAAAATCTATAATTGGGACTATGGCCATTTACAATCGTCATGTTCCCGTTTAAGTAATTAATCGCAAGACCAACAGAAATAGAACACCACGTGCCCTCTCAATTTCGTAAACTCAAATTGACATATAACCTTATAACAAAAAATTATGAGATTTGTGGTCACGCTGCATTTCAGACGTGACATGTCATTATTATAGACTTCTAAACCCTAATAGTTCCACTGCTAGAATAGTGTCTTGAGTTTAACCCGTGGAACGAAATCCTATCATGTGAAAGTGAAAAAATCCAGATGCATGTGACTTGACTGTGTAAAAAGTGATATAACATTTAAAAGTATTTGTGTAGTTGTAAGAATCACTTAACCTATAATGGAATCTTGTCCAAGTGTCCATGTAGAGTAGGTCGCATTGCCAAAATCATGCAAATTTAGTGTCCCATTTACTTTTTTTATTTTCTGATTTTTTATTAATTCCATCTTTTATATACGTAATATTTACCTTGGTTCCTCGACTGAACGTATCTGTTGCAGTGTATGCCTGTGAACAAGATAATTCAGCGTCGAAAAACTTGGATTGACTACGTGCAGGCATTGTTAAGAGTTCATCGGAAGAAGCTTATAAGATGACAAACTTGCAGGTCTTAAAGACTACATCATTTGTACGAGATCTCATATGGTGTATGCTAACAAGGAGAGTAGATAATATTTAATGCATTTGGTGGCCTGCAAAAAAGGGTGTAATATGATGCCATCCAATTATATGAGCAATGTCCTGATTGAGGTCCGTGACGAGAAAAAACGAATCATTTCTGCACCAAAATTCAGCAATTTTCTTCTTGACATGAAGCTTCAGCACAAACGTACGAATTGGGATTAATTAGTCACATAAAATATGAGGCTTGAGATTCGGCAGGCCCAACGATTAGTTGAGGATGCCCAGCAGCTGGGACTTAGAGAGAAATATCCGAAGAGTAATGTGATCCCAGAGACGGGATGGGTAAACCAGCAAGAGGACAGGGGCGCGGCCTCGAGCCAACTCAGTGAGGAAGAATCATGTGACAGCCCATTCCAAATATTAAAAGCTTTTATTCCAGGAACAGGGTGTGAATCCCGAGAAATTGAGAATGCTAGGGTTTGAACTATCGAACAGTGCCATAACACCATATAAAAAGGTCCAATTCAAACATTTAAGTTAATAAGTGAAGCAGGGCACTTCATATGTAATATTATTGTTATCTGCTAATTTATACTCTATTTGTATGTTCATATCAAATGAAATGATGATGATGTGTGAACTATTATATCGTACGAAATTTTTTATTGGAAATATTCTTTCTCACTGATCACGAGAGCGGCACTTCACGACGACATTATCATCAGTTCGCAGCACATCCGTGACTTGTCCATGCTCGGATGCGGTCCATTAGCCGTGAATGTCCCATCATTCGTCGACAAGTTGAAAAGAAAGGGCGAAAGCTCCTCGTCTGGACACGGGGAAAAAAAACGACCGAACAGAGACAAAACTTCCAAGCCAGTGAGGTTTTCTTGGGGAACCAAAAGGAGAGAAAATCTTGATAAGAGAGTTCGAGAAAAACCAAAACAAAGAGAGATGTCCTAAGCCCGAAGGCCCAGAAAATGACCTAACATCCCTACATATTATGTTCGGTTCACTTGAGGGAGGTCCCAATGTTCATTGATAAGTACAGGTCGTATACACATGATTGAATTCACCCAATGGGTGAAGAACCATTCTAGACAATGCGTCCAATGGCGGTATTTGTTTCACTAAAAATTTATAATTAAAAAATAATAATTTTCATTTGCATGATGGTTTAAAAAATGTATTTTTCTTCTTGCCAATAGGGAAAGTCGTGTTTTCCCCCAATCTAAGCTCGTTATTTTCTATTCATAAAAAATGCTTTCTGTAAAACGATTAGTTTTCCATTATCCAAATACTATAAAGAAAAATAATTTGATAACAAAAGTATTTAATCTACCGTAAAAATAACAAGTATGTTCGAATCACACATAATCAAATAATAAATAATTATAAATTATTTCGAGATCCACTCCTACAAAAATTTATGACTTACAATAAATTATTATTTTCATAATAACCCACAAATTGTTATACTAGTAAAGCCTTACTGAAAAGTAGGAAAACAATTTTCCCATGGCAGTTTTTCTTATTTGTCTTTTTTAAAGAAAATCGATGATTTGAAAAACACTTTGTTCTAAAGATGATAACTTGGATTCCTTGAAACAATTATTTGATGAACAATAGTTTCGTCATCGATAATAATTAATTACGAAATCTTTTCATGGACAATGAAAATATATTTTGTTCATTCATTTTTGTAAATGATATTAGTGATCATTGTTTAAAATAAATGGTATGGTCCATAAAAATATATTTTATTCATTCATTTTTGTAACCGATATTAGTGATCCTTGTTAAAAAAAATGATACTTTAACTTATTTATTTTTTGTAAAAATAAATACACTTTGAATCATTAATTTTAATGGGGGCTTGATGTGTCTCATGCTATTGTTCGGATAGGCGATGCGAGCTGCATGCCCCACACTGATGAAATGACGTTTTTTCTCGCTAATGTATAAGCATGATAAAGCACGCCATAATCATTATTCTCTCATTAAACTTCTCCTAACTTAGGGTGCGTTTGTTTGTATTTCTATTCAAAAATTGTTCTAGGGAACATAAAAAAAAAAAAAAAAAAAAAAACTATTTTTGTTCCAGGAAACAATTTTTGAATAAAAGAACGCGTTTGGTAAATTTGTTCTAGAAATAGAAAAAGAACAAAAACACGTTTGGTAAACTTATATAATTTTTTTGTTTCTTTTAAAATTTTAAAATTTTATTTTTATTTTTTTTTATTTTTTTTTTTTTTTGTGACCCAGGAACCCCCCGCACGGCCGGTAGCCGAAGGGGTAAACCTGGAGGGCTGCGTAAGCGGAGGACCCACCACCCCCGGCAACCCACTTAAGACACCACACAACGCTTTAGCATCCCTGCTTTGCAAGGGCTTCGAACCTGGTTCTCCGCGGTGGACAGCACAGGTTCTACCATCCATGCTGCAACGGCCGGTGGTTCTTTTTTCTATTTTCTTTTTCCCTTTTCCTTTTTTTTTTTCCTTTTTTCTTCTTTTGGCCGGTCACCAGCCTCGGCCATGGCCGGCGACCAGCCAAAAAAAAAAAAAGAAAGAAAAAAGAAGAAGAAAAAAGAGAGAAGAAAAGAGAGGAGAGAGAAAATCCATTCTTAAAAATTGTTCAAGAAACAAGAAATTATTTCTGTTCCAAATATAATCCTAGGAACAAAAAAATAGATTTGGAACAAAAATACAAACAAAGGCGTTTCTATTTTTTTTTTGTTCCCCAAAACAAAAAAAAAAGGAATTTCGTTTATAAATAAATAAATAAAAAAGAAGTACAAACAAATAGGCCTTTAGTGACCTAATAGCAGCCTCCTTCAAGTCATTTTGATGAATTATTTAATGACTTTTCTTTTCCCATAAATAGTTTTTCTTTGCGCTGTATGACTTAGAAACCTAATATGCATTTTCCGGCTATTATCGCATGCGTCTATAAACTTAC
Source organism: Eucalyptus erythrocorys (assembly GCA_014182555.1). NCBI lineage: Eukaryota > Viridiplantae > Streptophyta > Magnoliopsida > Myrtales > Myrtaceae > Eucalyptus > Eucalyptus erythrocorys. The sequence continues at coordinate 44,040,205 of CM024597.1, read as the reverse complement.
ATATAAGCCAAAATAGTATGCTGAAAGTTTCAAATATTTTGTACCATGCTCAGTTTTGTGTGATAACTTTACTCGATCATTTAAGTTCCTAAGCTTTCAAAATCCATTTATTTAAGTTCCATCTGTCAATTTCTTGACAAAAAAGCTAATGTGACATTATCGACAAAATAGTCACATTGGAGTGACTTTATCATTATAATAATATGACATCGGCATTTCTAACAATCCAAGTTTCCAAAGTAACTTAAATAAATGTAATTTGAAAGTTAAGAAATTCAAATTTGCAATTCTGAATTAAATGCCGTATAATTGGAAATTCTAGTATATATTTCACCATATGAGCCTGTGAATATTCCTTGGAGTTTTTCTTTGAGTAAAAAGGATGGGAAAGGTCAATAATTTCTGGATTGGTTGTAGAAATTACTGTGCAGGCATCAAGGTATAGGACCCAAAAGTACTTAATCAATAAATCTGGGGAATTCCAAACAACAGTTTACTCCTGGCCCTAGATTCATCAGCCCGAATGCTTCTCCCCCTTAATTTGGCTGAGTAACTAGTCAGCATAGGAACTAATATTTCATTTGTGAGGTTATGCATGGATTCACATGATTTGCCATGGTGATTGTTTTATGGTCAGTAATCAAAGAATAATAAATTAATTCGATTTGCTCATGCTAAGATCATCATATATTCCAGTAAATTCATCTCAGCAATGACTCATTTTTTCCAAAGGTTGATGTTTAAATTTTAAAAGAATGATTCCGTTCAATACATATGATTTGTCGAGTTTAGTCTTTGATTTGAATTCAAGAACACGTTGTTTGATTTTCCTGCTAATGTGAAGTTGAGCATGTTTCTGATCAAAAAAAAAAAAAAAAAAAAAAAAAGTTGAGCATGTTGACTTGTCCTAGAACTGAATGTGGGAAACGCAACTTGGGCCCGTTCATTTTCCATCCCAAAGATCGGTTTTGATTGGATCCGAGACGGTACAGCCCACACCTCGGGATGGGGTTCTGAACTGGATTTAACATCAGGAGTCGTAAAATCTGTGCCGGTCCGATACTTTGGTCCTAAAATTATTTTTCGTGCAATTCGGTCCTAGCACTCGTTCCGATTTAGCACTTTAGCTTCTTATTATTGTCTTTTTAGGACGGCAAGTCCAGTTGGCCTTCTCTTTCATCCATTCAACACAAAGCCACGCTTACGAAAGAATAACAAAAATTTTGCTTGAGATTTTCCGTTCATAAAAAGAAAAGCAATTTGAAAGAAAGTGCATAAAGTATGTAAATTTTAAGACTTAAGTGCACAAAACAAAAATTTTAGGGCTCCCCCATCATTATCTAATAATCAGAACCTTTGTTCATAAGTTATTTGTTGGGCCCATATTTCTAGCATTATTAACCTTTCTATTATTTCTCTCAATTTAAAGCATTTCTCGAGCCGAATAAATTTTTAGTTTTGATTTGAAAATTGCTCCAACCTTACCGAAACTGGAGTATATGTCTCTATAATTCAGCATCAATTTTCCCTTTTCCCTTAAAAGTTCTTGCAAGTGATTGCTTCCTAAGAAGTTTTCGCACTATTTTTTTTCTTTTCGCCGCTCACACATGTTGAATGCTGCTTAATCAACGATGCTTGCTTGGAAACTACTTCACCGTTCACCCTCCCTTTTTCTGCCACGCTATCTTTCCAAGATTTCTTACCTTGCTTTGAAGATATAGGAAAACAGAAAAGATGCGAATCCAGATGGTGGACCGCTGACCATCTTTTTTTAGATCAGCAGAAATTATTTCACCGGATGCACCTAGGGCCAACACTTGGAGCTGAAATCTAACTCTGTATTGTACCCTAGCTTAATCAGCCCTAATGAAGTTCATTGCTTGATAATTGTGAAATTCTAACTAGTCGAAGTCGCAAAGTCAATCTTGGTTTTGATGTTGGAGTGCTTGAAAGAATGGAGTATACAATCAAAGGCCATAATCAATCAACCCAAGATGGAGGATGTAAGTCTCTTTCAACTCTCTTTCAATGGTCGCAATCTTGCGAAAGATTGCAAGTTGAGAAAAACCCTAATCTCAGTTAGGAGAGAAATATGTTTAACACGAGTCAAGATTGATAATGATGTGAGATTTATGGGTACAAAAAACTTCATTTCATATAATATAATATATTATCGTGTAGAACTCCAATTTTTAAAAATGTCTTTCTTTGTACACAATATATATGCAAAAAACAATCTCTAGTTTCTAAGAAAAAGAAATTGCAAATATTTTAGCTAGTAGCTGCAATGCTACGTTGTAAACAGGCCTCGCATATTTTATGTTTTTGTTATTCTGGTTTTTCATGGACTTTGTTTCTTCTTTCCCTCCTTAGTAATAAATAACAACAATTGAACTACCCTCCGATTGGAAGTTATGAGCCATTCGGATCTTCTGATTCACACACACTAAAGAAGAAAAGTGACAAAAAAAGGCAAAAATGGAAAATCAATGCGAAACCTCTTAGAGGAGCCTACTTTTCCACATGGAATATATCCAACTTGTGCGACCCACTTTAGTCCAAGGAGTTTGTCGAAATCATTTTCCTTTTCCACGTCATCCCTTTTGACATCTCGGCTTTCCAACGGTACCGATCTATCTAGGGTTACTAATTTTTACCGAAAGACAACGTAAAACCACAGGGTGATTTCCCAAGTAATTATACTTTATTGCAAACTTTGAGGGCTAAAAGGATTACAAAGGGCAGCGATAAGGCAACTATCCACGATCAACGCAAGCACAAGTAGGCCCTCCACTAAAAGTGTCTTAACGGACCAATACACAAACCCTCGTATAAATACACCCTCGAAGCTTTTAAAATCTCGTCACATACCCCTTAATCTCTCTGTTTCTCATCCCGCATTGTCGGATTGCCTCCAATATAACAGATAGCTCACAGCAGAGAGAAAAAGGAAAGACGACAAAGGCAATCTCAAACCCTTGAATTGTTACTCCAATAACCAAGAAAAGAGCAATGGCCGACCGGCGTCACCCTCGCCAGAAGAGAAAGATCGTCGCCTACGTCATAGCCGGCGTGATAGCACAGACCGCCATCATCCTCCTCTTCGTGCTCCTGGTGATGCGTATCCGGAACCCGAAAGTCCGGCTCAGCTCCGCTACTGTCGAAAATCTCAAGCTCAGCACTTCGTCCACGTCGCCTTCCTTCGGCATGCAGCTCCGTGCAGAGGTCGCCGTCAAGAACACCAACTTCGGCCACTTCAAGTTTGACAGCACCAGCGCGACGATCTCCTATCAAGGTGCCACTGTCGGAAGTGCCGATATCATGAAGGCCAAGGCGAAATTGAGATCCACAAAAAGGATGAACGTGACGGCCTCGGTTGGCTCTAAAAAATTCTCGTCGGCTACACAGTTTAGGAAAGACGTCAATTCGGGGACATTGACGTTGAGTGGACATGCCAAGTTGAGTGGAAAGGTTGTGCTGTTCAAGATTTTCAAGAAGAAGAAATCTGCGGAAATGAATTGCACAATGGACGTGGATACTAAAGCCAAAGTGATCAAGAACTTGAAGTGCAAGTGAAATAACATGGATACAATGCATACTCGTTGTAATTCACTTTTTCTTGATTGATTTCTTTATTTTTTCAAGTCAGTTCGATTCTTCGGTTTTTCTTTCTTTTTTTTTTTTTTTGTTGCCAGTGTTTGCTATGCTTCTTTTGTTTGTGGAGAGGGATACTGTCGACAGGCCTCTCGTTTGCATATCCTTTTCGTGACATGAATTTGTTGCTCTTATCGGATTGAATTCGGCTTTTAAAGACCATTTTGAATGTTCTGCATTGAGCTCGATATCTATTTCCTGTGCAAAACCTCACCGCCTAAAGTAGCCACTTTTAATTTTTTCTTTTTTTTTGGGTCCAATGCTCTTTTGGGTGTTTGATTCACAAGAAACAAACCGAACTATTTCAACATTCATTAGCATCATCAATAATGCTAAACTTAGATGCATGTGTATATTGTGCAACTCATGCCATGTATTAGCTACTTTTTCATTCATTATATCAATCAATAAGGGGGTGCATGACAACTAGTAATTTCTGTTTCAGAAACAATTTTTCTATTCCAGACTTATTTTTGGAATAGAAATCCATTTGATAAAATTATTCCATTTTTTTTATTTCTAAAATAAACTTTTGTTTCAGAAATAGGTTTATAATAGAAATTAGAAGTAAAAATTTTCTACTTCTCTATTTCTGGAATAGAAATGAAAAATAAAAATTCTTCTTATTGTATCCTTTATCTGTCGCCACCGATCACCGTCCGCCGCCGCCGTCGATCACTGAGGGCTGTCACCGCCGGTCACCGGGGGCCGTTGCCACCGGTCACCAGCCGCCGTCGCCGCCGCCACCGGTTGCAAGCCACCGCAGCCGCTACCGGTGTCTGCCGGTCGGCCACTGTCCAAAAGAAAGAAATTTTTTGTTGTTATCAAACGAAGATCTATTTTTGGAGTTGAAATTTTATATTGTTATCAAACGGTTATTTTTGCTTAGAAACTCATCTATAAATAGAAATAGAAAAATCTTTTTCTCTTTCAGAAATCAATTTCTTATTAGAATGATTATCATTTGCGTCTTAAGTGCACAACATTTTATGTGGCATATATGTTCTTTATGTGGAAAAGGAAAAACTGTAGTACACCTTTTCATTTCTTTTCCCTCAACTAGTGTAATGGGATACCGTGAACTTTGTCATTATTAGGTCATAGCATAAAAAATGAGCAAATAAAGCTAACATGCTACCGTTAGGTATAGATGTTATAACTTTCTTTTGAACACATATATCAGGATGCTGCTTTTCCATTTCAAAAGAAGATTTCCAAGCGGGAGCGTTATTCCCCATGAAAGTACTAGACCGGGGAGCGATGCTTTATCTTATTGTATACAAAGAAATGTTAATAAGATCTCTGCACATCAATCTATCAGAAGACAATGATCTAAGAAGCAAGTTGATGGTCATATACTGTCGGTCTTTCTGGGTTCCCCACCTGGCCTGAACAGATTCACATGGAAAAACGTGAAAGCGGGGCCAATCTTCGGTTTATCATCATCACTAGCTGGACAGTGGCATCTGAAATGCTTTGCTTGTATTGGAGTTCAGAAAAATGGAAAAAGGAGAAACGAAAAAGTGCAGACATCGACATGCCATGATGCTAAAGCCCTGCTATACAGCAAAGCAATTATCCCTTCACAAGTTGAATCCGTAGATGCTCATGACAGTTCTCTGTTTTTTCCTCCCTTTATTTGTGCTTCAAACAAAGGTTCTGTACTCGTGGACTGCCGTGACATTTTGCTTTCGTAACTCAACCGATCCACTGTTCTGTAAGGCGCACCTGACGCCAGCACGTTAGAATTAGAATTATATTCTTAGAGTGCTCCCGATAAAGCTCATGAACACAAATCACAAGAAGAGGAACAAACTCCTTTACCATTTAAGTCGGTCACTACCATCGTGGTGCCAAATCAAACTAATGTGCTCACTAAATAACGTAGACTTTAGTTTTTAGCAAACAATCTTTTGCTAATTTGAGAGTTTCTTTTCTAGTAAAAGAGTTGGAAAATTTTTTATCTATTGCTAATTGCATGCAAATGCGCTTTATGTCAGTGGAGAGAATATTTTCTGGGTCGTGTTGAAGTTGAACTTAACCAAGCAAAGTCAAAATGCATGTAGAATTGATGTGGATAAAAGGTGACTTCTGCCCAACTTTAAATCAAGCATCTAAACTATTTTTCACAATCAAATACCTCGAGTTCGCAAATTACACTCATCCCTCCGTTAAATTCGTGCACAGAACACACTAATAGCCACTAATGCGAGCCTAATGTCGTTAAGAGGGTACATGACAATCAGTAATTTTTGTTCCAGAAACAATTTTTCTATTCCAAACTTGTTTTTGGAATAGAAATCCGTTTAATAAAATTATTCCATTTTTCTATTTCTAAAATAGATTTTTGTTCCAGATATAGATTTAGAATAGAAATCAGAAGCAAAAATTTTTCTTCTCTATTTCTGGAATAAAAATGAGAAACAAAAATTATTCTTATCGTGTCCTTCATCTATCGTCACCAACCACCGTTTGCCACCGCCACCATTGGTCACCAATCATCGCCGCCACTGCGCCCCGATCGTCGGCGATCGCGGCGGCGGGCAAGGAAGAAATTTTTTAATTTCTTTTTGGAGTAGAAATTTTATATCGTTATCAAACAGCTTATTTTCGCTTAAACTCATATAGAAATAAAAATAAAAAAATCTATTTCTCTTTCAAAAATCAATTTTTGGCCATAACGGTTATCATTCGCACCTTGACGTGGCCCCCACTTGTTCACAAAGTCATTCAGCTCTTCTTTCCTTCATTCTTCTCTCTCTCTCTCTCTCTCTCTCTCTCTCTCTCTCTCTCTGTATCTCTCAACCTCAAGACCACTGGTCGTCACTGCCAGCTGCCAACGTCCATAGCCGTTGTACCTCCATCATCATCAACCACTCACGGGGACCGCTGGCGCCGCCACCAAGCACGACCACCATCTCCACAACCGCCAGGGTCATCACCTTCAACTGCCGCCGCCGCCGCCGCCCATAATTACCATCACAAGGACGGCGATCCCCCGATAAGTTGTGCAACCTCTCGATATATTGTGCGGAGTCCATGCAGCTCCAACTCGAATAGCCATTTGTGACTGGATTGTTATGGCCATTAGAATGCCGACATCGCAATGGTGGCAGTGGATGGAGGAGACAACCCCAAGAATTGATTGGGGGTGCAACAAGAAAGAAGTGGAACAAGAAAAAGGAAAGAAATTAAAATGGGAAAGAAAGAAGACAAAACAAAATTACGAGTCGATTTCGAAAAATAAAATCACACGACTTTTTATGTTATTCTTTAAATCTCATGTATGATTCAATTGAGTAAACATGAAGTGATATAGCGCTCTAGTTAATAGAGATATTACGTGAATAATATTTAAAAGGTTACCTTACTCAACTGAAAAACAAATAGGTATTGGACCGTAAAACAAAGAATAATTCAGGTACTTATGATGTCAAGAAATAAATGCGAAACATGGAATTTATAATATTCCATGCTACAAATTTTCCGTTTCTTTTTATTTTCGTGATTCTTGGCCCCAATACTTCGTCCTGTCTTGGCTTCTTAATCTTCTGATGAGCTGGGCTGAGCTGGGATGGGCTGGGCTGTTCTACCAGCTTCATGATCATCGGTCCACACTTAAGAGGCCTATTTACATAGAAAATATATGTCAAAATCAAAAAGAAATCGAATGCATCTGTTGGAACGAATCGGTAATTCGACAAATCAGCTGGAAAAAATTGATGGCTCTATAAGCTGAAAAGTTGACATCGGTAAAAAAAAAAAAATGAAAATGAAAAACAGAGAGAGAAGGAAAATGTGTTTCCAGGAACTGGCGACCTCGTGGTTTTGGACCTGGATCACTTATGCTGTGAGGAAACTTGCATTTGACCTCTCTGTACTGTTCAAATGTTCTGGACTCAAGAATAACCTTCGGTGCAAATCTCCCATTCGATCATCCGAGTAGACGTATTATGACTTTACGGAACACTGATACCACATGGTATGCCAATGTGATCTATTGAGCCATAGAAACAATCAAGCAGCCGCTCATTATTATTAAAATTTTCGGTGTTTATGAAAACTCAACAGATAGATAAATAAGGATAGCCACGAGGCTGGGATCGTGGTCATCATCCTCCGCTTGCCTCGCCATCGTCCTATGCAGGGCGAGGGTGCCTTCTCAGAGCGACTGTTGGCACTTTTTATTATAACAGTTAATAAATACTTGTTCAAGGCATCATTTTTGTATTACTTTGTTGTATGATACATGTGTGGATGCTAAAAAAGAAAGGTCGGTAGGTTGATTTTTACAAAATCAGATAAAGCTCCGAAGTCTACATGCAGCCGTGCCTGTCAGGCGCAGCTGGTCATTCTAAGGATAAATCAATGGAAGCCGACATTTCATGTTTCAAGGATGATTAATTGCGCAAAAAGAGAAATTTCCCCCAGCAGGGCAAGATCCACTGAACTGCCTCCAAATCACCTTCTCGTCCAGTGAACCAGGAAAGATCCCAAAACAGGAATTTGACTTTGTTGGGAGATGGAGGCGCACGATCCGAACAGAGGGAGAGGAACAGAACAGAACAGATCGAATGGTTTTCGGAGGAGAGCCAACTTTGGTCGGGCTTTTGTTGGGTTAGAACTCTGAATCAGATGCATTGCACTGCGTCTCTCTCTCGATCTTGAGGAACCCCACAAGCAGAAAGGGCGACTCCATGTCTGTGGGTTCCTGCAATGCAGTGAATCATCGCCATTCCTCGTCCCCCTCGAAGCGCTCGAGACCACTTTGTTTTCTCAACCTTCTCGGTCTCCTGCCCCTGCGCGTTCTACATTCGTATTTGAAAAATGGATGGACTATGGACTCGAACGAGGTCCACGAGGGCACTTAGTTTAGGGGTAAGTCGGCATTTCTGGCAAGTTTTAAGGTTGCCCTGTTGTGGTCCCTATCAGTAAATGAGTAATTTATATGATTGGCAGCCAATGAAAGTAACTCTCGCAGGCTGTGGTCTCATTCGTGGAAGTGTTACCGGGTCGTCTTCGAAAGGATCGAGCCTTTGAGAGATGCCGATGCCGAGCACTAAATCCAATGATTAAATTATTGATTTTTGACACTGCTGTTTTAAGAATTTGATCTTATCGCATGAGATTAGGTCCTCAAGTTCCAATATTGCACATATTTTTTAATGGATAATGACATAAATGATTTATGAACTTTGATTTAATATACAATGTGATCATTAAACTTTTAACTTATTTAATGTTTCAATATAATCTCTAAATTTTTAATTTATTCAATGTAACCTATATTTTTTAATGCATATTTAAAGTAATACCTGAATTATATAAAAAATGTCAAGAGATTAAATTGAATATGTATCACACTTAATTAAAGTTTAATAATTATATTGAACAAATTAAAAATTTAAAAATTACATTACATATTGCATAAAAATTCATGAACCATTTGGCCATCATTTTGCCTTTATGAAGCAACGTTTGGCCAAATGGATGATCGTAGACGTGGGTGAAGTTTTTCTTTGGGAGGTGCCGCCAAAGCCGTGTTAACTTCCGCTCTGCCTCTGGGTTTCCCACAGAGAAACAAAGTAAACGAAAGAAAAGAAAGTGCCTTTGCGCAGATGGATAGATAGACCCCGGATATAGAGTAGAGACACAAAGCTGTACTCCATTGCCTGCTAGGTAATGAAGTAATTGTGTCAGCGAAATAATCTCATCACATCATTGAAATCAAATGCCCGTCTTTTCTTTTCTTTTTCTCCAGTGACGTACTCTCACTTTTAACTTTTAATTTCTTTAGTATTTTAAAGATGGAATCAAAAGTTTATCTAAAGCTTCTGTTCGTGAACTTTTGAATACTGATGTTTTTGATTTATCTTTCTTTTACTCGGTCAACAGTTCAAAGTTGATTTATGAATGGCTGAAAAGCCAAATGACATGCGCAGCATGAAGGCTGCCAGTAATGCAGAAAATCAGAGGACTTTTTTTAAATGTGAACAGTCGGGACCTGATCCTAATGTTCCGCATCATAATGAATACTGACTGCATACTTGTAGATTTTCCTATCCTCTGGTATAAAAATTACACAAATTACTACCGCAAGGCAATGATTTTTATTTAAGATTTTAGGGACTGATTAGAAAGACCAGTGCATGGGGCAAGAGAAAGCAGACGCACAAATCTTGACTGCCAGAAGATCAACCATCACTATTAATACTGCTCATTTACAAGCCAGCGTGACAATGATCGATCAAAGTTACAACATTGACCGCTTTTTCAAGAACATTTACAAAAGCTGAGAAACTACAGCAGCACAAAGTCCCAAACGCTATAGCTCTGTTTCTCATAAGGGAAAACGAAGACTCGGAAACAGAGCAGAACATCGTTCCTATATGATCTTCTGTCGTGCTTCTTGAATTGTCTTTTGGGGTATGGTTAGCACCAAGCCAGCTTCGGAGTTAGAAGCTCAGACTGAATCTGTTGACTTTCCATGAGAGGAAGGATCGCTTGCTGACCGCCATAGCACGGACCCATCTGCAAAAATGAATACCCAAACGCGAAGTGAGATCTTTTCTTTCGGTCGAAGGATTAAAAATACAAGAAAAAAGAAGGAATCATTTCGACGAGACCTCTGTTGAATGTCAAGTAAACGTTCTGCTACAGTATTATTGTTATGTACCTCGCGAGGAATAGTATGATGTCTTGCAATGCAAAATGGCGCCCTGAATCCCATCGTGCTGCTGGTCCAGCGAGCCATCCCTCCTCGCCGGCGACGAGGTCGCGCTCGTCGTCGCCAGAGTCGCCGACTTGCTCTTTCCCAGCAGCTGCTTCGGCCTCACTCGAAACCCCTTCCCCAACCTCGGCGAAAAGACCGCCGCCGTCGCCGCCGGAGACGAAGCGGGCGACGTCAGCGGCGACTCGGCCGAAGGGAACTTGAAGGTTTCGCTGTACCTCCTGGAGATGCCCACGGACAGGGGCTTCACCAGATTCAAGTACTTCTGCAGCCCGTCCTTCGAAAGACGCTTCGAACTAGAATCGTCGGAGAACAAGCCCTCCACGAGCTTACCACGCGAAGGACCCGTGGTTTGTTTATTCTTGCTCTGGTTCTTCGAAGGGTCATCGGCCGCCGGAGGAGGTGGTTGCACTTCTCTGGGTTTGACAGCAAAGAAGACGTTGCTGCTGGCGCTCTTCTTGAGTTCTGTTTCCTCTGCCTTGACGCTAGGGGCGGCCACGGACTTGGACCTGGACCTCCTGAACATCAGGACTCGAAGCTTGGGAGACGACTTCAAAAGAGAGATCGGAGACTGAGGCTGGGAAGCCGATTCCACGGGAAGGATCTTCCGCTTGGAGAAGGGAAAGGTGGGAGAGTGGGACAGAGTCACGGCCGGTTTATCAGCCGAGAAATAACGCGAAGCGTCGCGGGTCTTCGCGTCGGCCGGGCTCGTTTGTCTCATCCCGTTGTTGGACTTGACGAAAGCGGCAGCGCTGGAGTCAGTTCCGCCCTCGGAGTCGCTGTCGGTGACGTAGTGCGCGAGCTCCAGCTCGAAGAACTCGTCGTCCTCGTCGTCGGACGCGTAGTCCGTTCTCGCGGCGGAGCTACGCGTCTCGTCCGGCATTGCAGCAGCGGCGGCGGTGGCGGGTCTCCACAAGAGCCTGAGGAAAGAGAGAGCTTCCATGGCTTACAGGAAGGTAGGAAGGCAGAAGAATGGAACGGGGCAGAGGCTCTTCGACGAAAAATTCGAGAGCGGGTTTGGGGTTTATATAGAAAGAGAAATGGTGCTGGGACTAGAACAGTACATGCACTTCGACATGCACCTCGAGATGCATCGCCACTTTCCCGCCCGGTGAAACATATCCGAGACATCCGATCGCATCGTACGTAAGAGTTTTTATATTATAAACAGGGCGATTCAAAGGAAAGGACAGGGATTGCTGCTGCTGCGCTGCATCAGAGCGATGTGGGGGAAAGCTGAATTGCATCGCTGCAGCACGCAAGCGAGGCTGCTACTGCTCCAGGGGGTTTGGGTGGTGGGGGGTTCTTTTTTTCTTTTGTTCTTTTCCTTTTTTTTTGGGCCTTTTCGCAGGGCCTGAACGGGGGGTAGCCCAGCTTTCTCGGGCTAAGCGATGATGGCCAACTCTCTTTTACAAATGCAGATTGATATGGACATCAAAGAAAAAGGATTTCCTTCGAAATGGGAATTTGGAATGTGATCCCGAAGAAATCATTTTTAGTTCTTTATAGATAGAAAGAATTACCTTCAAGAATCACCTATCTAGGTCGCGCAGTTAGCTTTGGAGAAGGGGAGGGATTCGAAACCCTAACGCGTCGCAGGATGACTTACCTGACTAGCACGTGTCGCCTCCAGTGGTTTACTCCCGGCATCCGGCCGTGCGGGGTTCCCGGATCACCAAAAAAAAAAAAAGAATTACCTTCAAGAAAATTCGATGCACATTCACTTTCTAACTGTTACCGCACCAAATTGGCAGCATTAAGTAGGGGTTTCTATAGATTGAGAAAAAACTGCTATTTATCTTTGGGAAAAAGACACGAAAAATCCCGAAGTTTGCCCCGAGTAACACATTTACCCCAAACTTTTTTTGTGATACTAAAAATCCTGAACTTTTGTTATGTGACACATTTAACCCAAAATTGGAGGGCATTTTAGTCTTTTCATTTTTAAAATTTTCTTCTTTTTTTTTTTTTTTTTTTCTTCCCTCTGCCGGCATCCCTCGCCGGTGTCCGGCGAGGGCAGGGCCGCCCTTGCCGAACGCTGGCTTCCCTCCGCCGACTCCGCCATGGCCGGCGGAGGGAAGAAGAAGAAAAAAAAGAAAAAATAGAAACTAAAAAGATAAAAATGCCCTTATGGGGTAAATGTGTCACGGTTTGGAAAGTTTGGGATTTTTCACGGCACAAAAAAAAGTTTGGAGTAAATGTATCGCTCGAGGCAAACTTTGAGATTTTTCGTGGCTTTTTCCCTTTATCTTTTCATGTTTTTCATCATTTCGTGTTGTTCTACATGCTTGAAATATTCCGCATACTTCTATGAAAATTCGATACACATTGCAATTCTATGTTGAGTGCTTTGTTTCCATCGGAGCATAAACCTGCATGATGGAAATCCGCTTTGAGTTATACTCTATGTGAACTGCGGCAGCAAGTTTAATTGATACGAACAATTACGTTATTACAGTTTTTTTGAATATTATTCCTCTCACGAAAGTTCATGTCGATATCAATATTTAGAGTAATGGGACAAATGGAATGCGAGACCTATGCAATATTCACGTCTATATCGACATTTAGAGAGTGTTAGACATCCCAAGTATTAAAATTTGGTACAAATGAACATTTAAATATAAAACTTCCAAAAGTTTTAGTGCCCAAATCTGAGAAAAATAAACACTTACATGCCAACGGTAAGAATTTCCGGCCAAACTACTAATTTGCCATTTTCCTGCAACATTTTTTACTGACATGGCAATTATTTTTAAAAAAATTATCCATGTGGCTAAATAAGTCTAAAATGAGATTTTGCCTCGAAATTTGATTTTTAAATTAAATATTAATAAATAAAATGATGTGGTATTTCTTTAAAAAAAATTATCCACCTAACACTAACATAGCTAGATAGCACAAAATGATATCGTTTTAGTCCAAATTTGTTTTTTAATATAAATATTAATTAAATTAAATTACAAACTAAGATTTTTAAAAATTCAAATATTAAAAGATAGGGAGAGAGAAAGAGAGAAAACAACGCAACAAATCAATGAGGGCACTGCTGCCACACCATCATCACCGAAAAGGGCCAACGATAGTGAGTTGAGGGTCAACTTGGTCGATCATAGGCGACGGCCCTCGCCTAGTGCCCGACCATGCCTCAGCTAGCGATGTCCCTTGGCCTGATATTGCTAACTCTCGCCCCACTTTCGCCAGCCCTTTTCGGTAATGGTCAAGGGTAGCTAGGGCTATAAAGGCATTTGCTAATTAGTTTTCTTGTTCTTTTTTATTTTTTTCTTTTAAATGGTTTTATTAATTTAATTAATATTTATATTAAAAATCAAAATTTACGATAAAATGACGTCGCCTTGGAACAAACATTGTTGAGTAGACATCTAACGAGCCACATAGGCTATTTTATTATTAAAATAATACAACATGAGATTTTCATATTGTTGGAGTTAGCACTTAAGGTGTTGCATGGCAACCTTCCCTAACAAAGAAATTTTTATTTTTTTGTTTCCGGGAACAAAAAAAGAACAGAAACCTGTTTGGTAACGGCAAGTTATCTTTTTGTTACTGGGAAAAAAAAGTTAGCCCAAGAATGGTTTTGGAATAGAAATGAGAAGTAAAAAAAAGTTGCTTCTTGTTCTCGGGAATAAGTTTAAGAAACAAGTTAATTTTTTTTCTTTTATTCTTCTCTTGTTGACCGCCACCGCTTTCGGTCATCGCTGGTCGCCGCCGCCGCCGCCGCCGGCCTCCGCCGGTTGCCGGCCGACCGTCGTCGCCGTCGTCGAACGACCATTGCCCGCCGCCCCACATTGCAGAGCGGCCGCCGGCTGGCGGTTGATGGCGGCCAATGGGTCGTGCGGCAGCGATCGGTGGCGGGCGGCGGTCGTCCGGCGGCGACGGTAGCGTTCGGCAGCGACGGCGGCGTCCGGCAGTGGCGGCGGTCGTCTGACAAAAATAAAAAAACAAAAAATATAAAAAAGAAACGGTTTTTTATCAAACGCATTTCTATTTTTTTTCTATTTCTAGAGTAAAAATTTTGTGTAGTTACCAAATGGGTTTTTCTACACAAAAATTGTTCCTCAGAATATAAATAAAAAAGAATTATCTTTGAAAAAAAAATTGTTCCCCGGTCAAGAAATGTTGCTATGCGCAGCCTAAGTGTCTAATTTTAAGGAAAGTAACACTTAGGTATACCTTTTGAAAGTTTTAGCGCTTAAGGGCATGCATGGCAACAATCCTATTCTTTTGTTTCTATAATAGAAAAAAAATAGAAATCCATTCAATAACGTTAATTTATTTTTCTATTCTCATAGTAGAAAAGTGGCTAGGAATAAATTTGGAATATAAATTAGAACTATAAAAAAGTAACTTGTTAATTTTGGGAACTATTTCTAGACATAAGTCATTTTTTTCTTTTATTCTTCTTACTTGCCGCTTGCTGCCCCACATTGCTACTACCCACTGGCTACCGTTGCCATTGGCTAGGTTAGGAGAAAAAAGAGAGGAAAAGAGGGAAAAAAAAGAAAATTCTAAAAAAATTATTAAAAAATTAAAAGAAATTTTACGAGTAAATGTATTCATATTCTTTTTCTATTATTAGAATAGAAATTTTGCATAGTTACTAAACAAGTTATTTTACTCAGAAATTGTTTCAAGGAATAGAAATAGAAAAAAGACTATTTCTAAAAAGAAATTGTTATTCAGAATAAAAATGTTATCAAACGAGTCTTAAGTATCCATCTATACTAAGTTTTGTCACTTAAGATGTGCTTTTGTCACATTTAGAATAATGGGACAAATGTAATTCGAGACCTATACAATGCACGGACATCTCGATATTGCGAAGTAAAGAAAAGGATATAGGTCGAGACCGAGAGATTCGATTTACAAAATTGCAAATATGGGACGAATGGCATGGCTTCGAGGGAGAGAGAGGCAATATGAATCCCGTGGTGGTAGACTACTCATCTAAGTCCAAGTTGCTTCGCGAGCTGAGCCTCTTATTTTGGGCTGGGCTTCGAGCTGCAATTTTGTACTGGAGCAGGCCCAAATTCTTTCCTCGCGTGGATTCCCCAACCAAAAGAAATAAAAAATAAATAGAGGCGCCGGTAGGTAGCTGGTAATCCATACTCCATGCATATATTACACGAAAAATCTCCTATCCGATGCAGCCACGGTGGAAATGATGACACGGTGCGACTTACTCGATCGGTGATTTGCATATGCCGCGAATCCTTTTGATTGATTTTGATGGTCTTCGTACTTAATTAGGTACATGATATCATGTCAGCATGTCACGTGATATATGCGTCATATAAAAGAAATGGATAATATCTTATACTTTTAGTTCTCGATTTTGCCGTCTCCATAACTAGAAGGCCTCTATCATCGTCCGCTAAACTTTGTGTTGCAGAGTGACGAGCGTGGCACCAGTTAAACCTCGAGCCAAGTCCAACTAGTGTCTGGGGCTGAGCAAGGAGTGATGACGGGCGACAAGTAGAGCGAACGCGGTTGACGGTCCCCCCCTGCATAATGATGCGTGGGCAACAGGAAAGGACCAAAATGAAGGTACTCTTGCTGGTGCATAATTGTTGGCAGAGGTTGAAGAAGACGATGAAACCAGGCCATGGAAGGTGACAGAGAGCGCGAAAAGGGACTCATCAAACAATGTCACCTTCCTCTGACGTAATTTGTCCATGTCCTTCGATCTTTGCTGTTTGACATGTGGAAGGACTCTTTCATCACTTGTCCAAAACGAGTGATCGGCAAAGGCGCAACGTCGGTTGAAAAAGGCGTAACGTTGGTCACGAAGGAGAAATAAAAGAACTCCGTATCAGCTGTCAATGTTCTCTTCAAATGGTCCAGACTGGTTTCGTTCGGTTCGTACTCCGGTGTTTCGTCTCGTACGACTTCGTGCCTTGCGGGAGAAGTTCTGACGGCTCGATTAGAATCCCATTTGCCTATCTTGGGCTAGCTCTTGCGTGACAATATCTACGGTCCCAATGCTTTAGCAGAAGATGGACATTCATGTGGGCACAATCATTACATTGTAATCGAATGCATAAGATGTGTAGGAGACTCTTTCAATAGACATTAACAAATAAAAGGTGAGTCGACTGAATGCTGCCTCGAAGGAGGAGGATTTCTGAGACTTAGGCCTCCGTCGAGAATTCGAGTATGTCTAACAGGTCGATTACATTGGCGTGTGCTTCTCTTCTGATCGATGCGCTGAAGATCAGAGAGCAATGTAGGCACATGTGATTAACTTGAATAGCATCGAATGTTACTGACACAGGACTGAGATGTTGATGTTCATGCTGCTCAAAGTAGAATTAATCACTGTCCAAGTCCGGCGCTTGCGTTGGACAGGGCAAGTTCATTATTATGAACATTTGGTACCTGTGACGAACATCATGCATTGCTTGTACATGGTGAGATCAAAACAACAGAGCAGCATCGACAATATGTCAATCCGTCCCGATAAATCGGACAGTCAGACTACTCAAAAGTATCAAGAACCTCTCCTACCAAATGACAATCATTCCGCGGTCATCTGCATTTTCTAGTCCTGTTGCCGGAGATAACTTAAAAGTCGTGAAGAGCCAATGCGACTGCTTTATATCAGAATTACGTTTCGGACACAGTGAATAGTTTCCGCCTTTCCCTTAATTCAACCACGTCACTCATTTTGCAACCCGGATTACTAAATCCTGAAGGGCAATTTTGGAGCATTGCGTTTCGCTTCGTGCAGGGACGGGCATGAAGCAAGTTTTCATGATTTAATCTCACAAACTAGTCTGACTGACATTAGAGAGAAACCGATAACACATGATTAGTAAAAGACGAGTCTGCTAAAGAACATGGCACGGCGAGTAGGATATTATCTTTTTTTAAGTTCAGTCCAAAGATTTTTCTCCCACTGGGAAAAACTACAGTACAAGTTCCAACCATATTCTTTCCTCCTCGAGTTGGAGATTCCCACGGTGACCTCCGTTAAAGCTGGTCGGACGTATCTCGTTCTGCTTTCTTTATCTCCAGTTGGCCTTTAACTGTCTTTCATCTTTTACCTTGGTCCATCGCATCTCTTCCGAGGAACCTTCCTGGGAGGCCATTTTAGCCTCTTCTCATCTCCCTGAAAAAGAGGTCGAGAATTGATTTGGGTCATTTCCTGAAGACCTCCTAGGACACAAGCATAGATGACAGTGCGACGAAGGATAACCGGCGTGAATTCAGTACTCACCAATGGATCTTTTACAGTGGAGAACCGCCTCATAGATGGAGCTCTCTGAATCGCAAGACCTCCGCCATTCATCTGCAGAGTAGGCAGAGCTTATCCTGGGGGAGCACTCGACTGGATAGACAGAGTTCTTGATTGCCTGACTTTTTGCGCTGCGAGTTTCCTCTGCTCTAGGTCCAGTCCCGCGTCCTCGCATTATTTGAACGAGCGGCCTGAACAAATGCAAGTACTTCCGGAATATCCGCCGCGATAATCGCCGGCACTGCCTCAAGGATGGAGAACGCAATTTACTCTCGGGCATCGCGGTTCTCTTCGCATGAACTGGAGGAGGCAGGGAAGGAGTTGGGTTGGAGGCGTCACAGGACTTCAGCTTCAATGGATCAACGAAAAGTGGCAAGACATAACCATTGCGAAAGACCTCATCAGCGTGAACACAAGGCAACGGAGGTTGCGAAGTCGGGAAATCAAATTTGAAATCGTGAGAGATGGAGTTCCTGCGGAAGCTCTTGGAGGAAGGGAATCTGGGGTCCATCTCAATGAAATAAGCTTCTTCTGATGCATCAAGTGAGGTCCTGATGGAACCGTCTGTAATTTCTGCAGAGGGATTTCGGTTAACTAGCCAACTATAGGAAAAGCTCTCGATGGAGAGAGGCTGGGAAGCTTCCATTTCCTCCTCTTGGTCAGTCTATCTGGAAACGAAGAAGGAAGTGAGAAAGGATTGTATATATAGAAATGAACAATTTCACAGGCCTCTTGCAAACTAGTTGACTCCCACCTTCTGCTATATATAATAGTGAAACCATACGCCTGTTTAAATGGTCATACTAGGATTAGTATGTGCGTGGTTGGTAGCATGATAATGAATTTAAAGTTTTGAAAAGAAGATAAAAGGAGCAAGAAGTGAGCCCTACAATCACTCAAAAAATTTCACTATGGTACTTTATCTTATTTAAATATTTTCTTCTTTAGACTTCCCAAGCAAGATGCTTCCTTTTTCTCAGTAATATAATTGTGGGAGCAGAGTTCAGAGGACACATCAAAAGTAAAACAGGACAGATTCTTAGGTTTGAAGCTGCAGCAACAGACCAAAGCCACTATTGAGATTAAGCAGCTCCATGATCGTGTCTGCTAATGTCTCTTCGGAACTCGTACCGATTGAAATAAAAAATGTGAAGCTGTGCCCGATGGAAACGGATTCATGCATCCTACATTAATCTACTCAAGCAAGCCTCCATAGCTACATGACCACAGAAGCTCCTAATCGATCTATATCTTATTACCTAGTGGACAAATTTGCTGATTTCGCCTAGCATGCCTTTGTTTTCCCATCATCCTTTCATGCTGAGCTCTGCACAGTACCATTTCGCGCCGGGGTGGTTATGGCCTACCCAAGAAAAGATAATCCTGACTTCTGATGTTACGTTCTAACCGTTTATGCGAAACCCATTACGTATTGGGCATCCGAGCTCGTGCTTATATTCTTCCCAGCTAGAACCAAAGCATGCAATGCCAAGATAGCCAGCATCGTGGTTCTAGATAAGCCAGAATACATCAGAAGACTGTAAAACAGTTGAAGCAGCAAAGGATGCTTTTTGCGGAACACCCTGGGAATACGATATCGATTCTTGGTCTTCTTCGGTTCTCGTACATCCTATCAGGTAGCCGGCACTGAATTATAGTTCTTTTTTGTAACAAACCTTCTGGGAGAAGCCTGTCAACAAATCCATAGCTCGGGTTAAACCACCCGACCTAGGCAGGCCACTATCAGGTGAGATTCAGATACGTGTGCACAGAGGGATCGAACCCTTCACTTGGGACAATGGGTTGAATTCAACACTACTCAGCCCCAACTGTCGGGCAGACAAGCACGACAATGAAATCATTAAGACATAGAGAGTAGCCAGCCTAAGAGTACTTTTGAAATAAGCACTTCAGTTAGAAAGCATCAGGAGGTAATGGAAATATAACACTCAAGTGATGTCGGTTTAAGAAATACAGAGACGACATTATTAGCCAACACATAAGACCTGAAGAAAGAAACTAGGGATAAAGTATCAGGGAGTTTCAGTGGCAAGGAAAACTAAGGCATTTGCATCCACTAATGGCCGTGTTGTTTATGAGAATGGAATCTTCTCAAAGTTAAATGCTGGGAAAAGTTCCGTCATTATCATGTAAGCTAACCTAACTATACCATTCACTAGCTAACTACAAATACAAGACAAAAAGGCAGACAAAGGGTGTCCCATGGTTGTCGGCAAATGACATGGACATCAACCCAAGTTTTTCTTTGAGGGCAAAAGCTTGAGATGGAAAGAGACGTGAAAGGTGTTAGGCCCCATCTGCTCTCTCTTTAAAGGACACCAAGCAACTTCAAGAGAATCTAAAAAACTAAATAGAAAGCAGCGCACTGTTTCAAACAGAATGTTTTCTCGAGTGTGCTTGATTTCTTCACAATCATGAGGCAATGAACAAGCTTAACTGATGCATCAGCACTGTGACTTAACAGTGAAAATCACAGAGAGAATCCATCGGCGATATCCTCGGCTAATAAAGTGAAGTTAGTTCCACGGAGCACATAACACAGAGACAGTGTTCCAAAAAGCTCAGATTCCTTTAATAATTCCAGGACCTGCCCATCTCTACATCAATCTCAACACCTTAGTACCAAAGAAGATTCCACAAGAACAACGAAATCTGACAAGAGAACTAGAGAGTTCTGGAGAATTGCTACTGATGGATGAAAAGAAAAATCCTACAAGAAGATTTTCCTAAGTTCAACATCCTCAGTCCTCCAGCCTCTACTAAAGGAGCGCTATCATTCCCTTTGAACAAGCCCTTCTTTTCCATTTCTCCGCATGACATGTCATGCAGCATGTTTGTATGTGCACATGGGCAGGGAAGAGGTAGTGTGAAGAAGGCAAGTTAGAAAGAGAACTCGGGACTTTCCCACCCCCAAATAAACAGAACAAGAAATCAAGAGAAGCAATGTAATTAGAAAAAATGATGGCAATTTTCAACTAGCTGGTCAAAGAATATACAGTTTGAGGTGATATTATTTCATCAAATCTAAGAATACAAATGCATTCCAAAGGCTATGCAACACCATCGATGCCAACAAGTTCCTTGATCGTGTGAAAACAGCACCCATCACCACTCCTAGGAATATAAGCGGAAGCATCCTCTGCATATTGAAATGAGCCAAAGCAAAAGCCAATGAACTCACCAAAATTGAGCACCATACTGGCATGTACTTGGTCAAGGAAGGTAGAAGAAACCCACGGAAGACAATCTCTTCCCAAATTGGGGCACATATTGAAACCACCACAGCATAAAGGGCCATGGCCACGGGGTCCCGTGCAACTATCGATTGCTCAACAGTGGAGACTGTAACTGGTGTAGAGGGAAGAACAGGCAACAAATTAAGGTTGACTTGAGACAAACGGTTTACAAGCGGAAACATAAGACAGCCTAAACCAACATCAAAGTGCCATTTTCCTTTAAGGCTGAACCTAAACCAATCGGATGGAAGGGGACGAAATCTTGCAAGACAACGATGGAGGATTGCAATTCCAGCAAGACCTTCTACTACATCGGTCAACAGGCTGTACAGTGCTTGGCCTCTGTATGTTAGGGTTTCCTTTCTGAACCCTCCCATGTGAGCCAGGAAAGGTATAATCCAAGATCCCACAAACCAAAATGATGCAATCCATAGAAGCATTACCTGCAGTACCAAATAGCCAATCCACCATTATAGTCTTGATTTAATTCTATAATATCATTAATTTCCAAGTTACAGAAGAACATTATCTTATGTACTTTGATGCATAAGCTCTGACTGGACACACAGATTGGAGTTGCGCACTCGAACCCTCTCACAGACAAACACGGGGAGAGGGAGGCAGGGAGGGAGGGAGGGAGGGAGGGAGAGAGAAAGAAAAAGGGGGGGGTTGGCAGTCTCTTAAATGTAACATAAGGCTCACGCACTTCTTAATTGTTCAAATATCGGGAGAAATAGAGTTCCATGACTTTTGGATCCAGCAGACTTCATGTCTTTTAAATGATCTGCCCACCCCTCAGGTACCTTATTGATGCCAAAAATAAGAACCAGAAAAAGAAAGAAAGAACGAAGGGATACATCCACTTCAGTTTGGGCTACCACGAACCACCACGATATCATTGAACCAAAAAAATATTAAGGTTGATCCGACAGAGACCATGCTGTTGATTCGACAGAGAACATGCACCTATGCCCTTATTGAATATTTCTTTCTTTTATTTTCATAGTCTCTCCCATAGAAGAATATGCATCACAAATGCTCATGTGCACATTGAAAAACCCAAAGCTTGTAAACGCAACATACAAAAGGACCAAAGGTGCTATGTTGGTGCTAAAATATACAGCCCCCTCATTGAAAACACATTTATCAACTCAGCCTATCCAACATGAAATGCTGTCATATTCATTTTTTCCAAATGCTAATGGTTAAAATGCTTTTGCACGGTTTGCAGCTTTTCACTGAAGGACAAAAAATGACAGATCATAAAATGTAACTCATAGGTTCAAACAAGGTAATTTGTAGACAACAATTAAGTTGAAGACTGCCAATTTGTTCAATAAATAACTGTACCACATCCAGAGAAATCGTAATAGACATTTACAAGATAAAAAACTATTGTAGACACTATTCATGAACGTGTTGAAGTCCAAGACAGATTTATCTATAGGATATCGCATATAAAATTAAACAGTAACAAAGATACGTATATAATAAATAAAATTAATAGGAGCTATAGTTGGGGTAAACCTGCAGAATTGTCTCTGCAGTCCACGGCACCGTCCAAGGTTTTGCTCTGAAAATTGCATCTCTCACCTGAAATACAAGGAACATCTGAATATCACACGCAAGACGTGATTTATAACACTTTTGAACTACTCCAAAACCGGAGTTGCAAAAAATATTTGTCCAGATCTGCCTTCCCTCCTAAAGAGAAGCATTTTTGTCAAGATGCACAACTTAGCTCCAACGCTTAAGCTATCATGCAAATATGACCACAATCATAGGCCACTCACAGCTTAGTAACATTGAAATTGTTTCAACATTAATCATATTCGAATTGATAACAACAAATTAATCATATCTGCAGGCAGCTCTTCACATGGGGATATCATAAACTATAGAAGGCAATAGTTGATACTCATGACTGCAGATCCCATACTCAATTGGGTGCACAGGAATATAATTATAGCCATGTGTGTCCGTCAGACCATTGAATTGGCAATGCACACCATCAAGAACAGCATTCACTGGCCCACGTAACATAGTCCTTGACATCAAAAACAATAATTGACCACCAGTACCATGAAGAAGCCCTTCCCATATGTGCATCGAGAAAAAGTATTACCTTAAGGATGCTCGAAAACCAATTCTTCTTCCCATTATTTGATTGGTCAAATTCATGGTTCTCTAACTTTTCCAACCTCTTGTCTTCCACTGACTCAGAATCAGGATTTTCTGATGCAAATTCATCAGGCCGAAAACATGAAAATCTCCACCTCTACAAAACAAGAACCACTAATGAGGTCCAATTATGAAACAACAAATACACCCTACAGCTACTCTTGTTTTCTCCAGTTTTTCTCGTAAAGGCTAGACAACTCTAAAACCCCAAAATTTGAAGTTATAGTAAAGTACCTTCAAGATTATGAAAAATCAGCCATATAATAGCTTGAGCCTAATATGAAGTAAATCCTTCCTTTGGTGCAATGATGGAAATGGCGAAAAAAAAAGGTAGTGCAACAGGACAATAATGCTTCACATCAGGCCATCTTCAATTAAACTAAAGACAGGAAAATAGTTGATTCCGACGATATCAAACAGAACATTGAGCTGATAACTTTCCATATTTCCATCGGTTATCATTATCAGTTCTTCCTAAAACCAATTAAACAGTACGAAGCCATCTAATTCTCCACCGAAGCTCATGCGAGTTCCACAGCTATCGAAGCTAATACCGCATAACTCTCGACCTGAGCTCGACTTATCATCATCAGTTCTTCCTACCACCCACTAAACAGCAAAAACCCATCTAATTCGGTACCGAAGATCGCGCAAGTTCCGCAGATAACGGAACTAACACTCCGTAACTCTCAACCCATGCCCGTGCTGTTCAAGATATATAACAGCTGACTGAACAAACAAGGTCCGATCTTTCAGCCAGTCTACAAATGCTAAGCTCATCGTAGCTCATTCGCAGCTACAAGAATCGCGGATTCAACAGCAATAACCGCCGGCGACCAAGACCATCAGCTCAAATCAACTCCGTCCATTTTTCGCAAATTCGAACTCGCGAAACGGGAATTACCGAACTTTGGAGAGCTTTACCTGCTTCGAAGGCCTGTGGAGCGAGGTAGGGAAGGGCGAGCGGCGAGCGACGACGAGGGAAGTGGCCGCGGAGCGCCGCCTCAAATCCCTAAGCCGAGAGGCGGAGGGAGAGAGGGGGAGGGGGGATGGAGGAGGAGGAGCGCGAGCGGCAGCGCAGGGGACGCAAGGGCCCGGCATCGAGGCAAGCACCGGCGGATTCGAGGCGGAGCATGCATCAGATTGGACGCGATGCTCCGATTCCGAGCATCGGATTCGGCCGGCACGGGAAGGAGAGGGAGGGATGGCGGCGAAGAAGGGTTGGTCGACTGCTTGCTGCTGCTGCTGGTTCGTTCGGGAACGGAGGTGCCGTGCAGGTGCGGGGGGTCGTGGCCCGGTGACAGCTACGGCGTCGTCGTTGTTGTTATCGAGTGGCAAGTTGCGAGGATGAGACACGGCGAGGTCCAATTTGGAGTTTGCAAAACCAGCCGCCTAAATTGGGAACTACCCGAACCGGACCGGACTGGATCGGCTAGTTTGGCCTGATTCTTAAGAATGTTGGTCTAGTTCCCGGTTCTTAAGGGCGCGTTTGGTAACGATTCTTAACCGATTCGAGAATTGATTATTTTTTATTCTGTTCCCGAACGATTCGAGTAAAAAAAACGTGTTTGAATCGTTCAAAATTTCGATTCTGAATAAAATTGCGTTTGATAACGTGTAGATTGATTACTTCCAAATTAATTTCTTTTAATTTTTAAATAATTTTTTTTTACTTTTTTTTTTCTTTTTTTTTTTCCTTTTTTTCTTTTTTTTTTTCCCCTTTTCTCCTATTATCCTTCTTCTTCCTCCGGCCGGCAACCTCACCGGAGCGTCGCCAGCCCTCGTCGGCCGAGCCTCGCCGGCCGGGGGGGGGCGAGGCTCGGCCTCGCCCGATCCGGCGACCCCGAGCCTCGCCGGTGGCTGGGATCGCCTCCGGCGAGCTCGCCGGTGGGTGGGCTCGCCTCCGGTGAGCTCGCCGGACCTCGCCCGGCTCGGCGAGCCTCCGGCGAGCTCGCCGAACCGGCGGCGGGCGACCGGCGGGCGGGCGACGGGCGGCGGATGGCGGCGGGTGGTGGTTGCGAGATGCCAAAAGGGAAGAAGAGAATTTTAACGTGTTGATTCTTTTTTTTATTCTCGGACGCGAAAGCAATTTTTTTTTTTTCTTAAATCTCGTCCCAAACCGATTCCGGAACGTATTTGTTTGTCAGGAACAAAAATTTTACCAAACACGATTCTCGTCCCAAACCGATTACGAAAACAAAAATCGAATCGATATCACTGGAAAGGTTACCAAACGGGGCCTAAACGTAGAATTAGTATTCGGACGGTTTGATCTTCGATTTTAAAGAAGAATCAAATTAAATTAGACTGACTAAATATATATTTTTATTTTATTATTTTTTCAAAAAATTAATAAAATGTGAAGTAAACTCTATTTCGATCCGATTTTAAGTTTAAAAAAATAACGAAAAAATAAATGAATAATTCCATTGGATCAAAATCGAAAATGGATTAGACGAAGGTGCGATCCAATTCCTAACCCAATTGTCAATTTCAATTTTTGAAAACCAATAGATGCATGACAACCTCTTATTTCTGTTATAGAAACAATTTTTCTATTTCAAATTTATTTTTGGAATAGAAATCCGTTTGATAAAATTATTCCATTTTTCTATTTTTGAAATAGAATTTTGTTTTCGAAATAGATTTGGAATAGAAATCAGAAGTAAAAATTTTTTACTTCTCTATTTCTAGAACATAAATGAGAAATAAAAATTTTTCTTATCGTTCGTCAATCGGGTCTTCATCCTTCGTCACCGACCATCGCTCGCTAGTTGCCGGCCACCGCCGCCGCCGGTCGCCAACCGCTGTTGCCACCATATGCCGTCGCTCGCCGATCGTTGACGCCGCCGTCCGAAAGGAAGAATAAAAGATTTTCTTATCATTCGTTGCCGCCGACCACCGTTTGTAGCTCATCGGCCGTCACTGCCGCTGCCATTGCTCGCCGCTCGCCGGCCGCCGTACGCCGCCGTTGCTAGTCGCCAGTCCGCCGCCATCTACCGATCTGCCGCCATCCGAAAAGAAGAGATTTTGTGTCGTTATCAAATAAATTTCTATTTTTATAATAGAAATTTTATATCGTTATCAAATGGTTATTTTTGCTTAGAAACTTATCTAGAAATAGAAATAAAAAAATATATTTCTCTTCCATAAATTCATTTTTAGCCAGAATAGTTATCATTCGTAACCCGATTTTCCTAGTCCTACTTTAAAATCAAATTGGATCGAAAATTGATCACCCTCAATTTGAATGCAGTCTTTCTCTCGCTGGGGAAGTGCAGACCGTTTCATCACCACCATTGAAACGGCTTGTCGTAGGAGCATTTGCTGTTTCCTATAATTCCTTTTGCCAAGAAATAACTTAGCAGAAGCTGATGAATTACCTTATTTTGTCTCAATTTACTTTGGATTTTTTTTTTGTCAGTTCTACTCTATACTCACGCTCAGCCTTTTGCCCTGCCTCTTGTAGGGCGTGGGAGTCGAAACCCACTCCTGAAACTTACTCGTCCCCACCCCATCCCCTCCTGAGAATGTGGGGATTTGAACCCCTCACCTTCCCCTTCCATGTTGGCAGGGTGAAATGCCTTATTTTGTGTCCCCGTTTCCTTAGGACTCGTACATGTGGTCATAAGTACCGAGCTTTTTCTTTTCCCCAAAAGAATTGGTGAGCTCTTAATACAATGAATCGAATAAAGAGAGAAGAAAAAACTTGCATGGATGTGTGTGTACATATACAAATATATTTCATTTTGGAGGATAACATCAATAATCCATAGATTTTGGTCCTATGCATAATATTATCCATGAATTTTTTGTTGGGATTTTCCTAATATGTGGACTAAATTAATTGACATTGTTATTTACCGTTTAACGTTTACCATTTTACGGGGTTTGGTTTAAGGTGAGATATAACGTTTCTTAATTAGTCTAATATGGGGCTGGCTAGTGTGGGCCGAGTTGAGCCTGGCCCGTAATGAGGGGGACTGGCTGGAAACTCTATAAATAGTGCTCAAGTCTCTCCTCTAATCCTAATCTCACATATCTTCACCTAAGGGGCGTTATTCTAACGCTAATCGTGAGGGGCCGCCTCATTGAGCCAGTGACTTAGAGGGCAATAGAGGAGAAGGATTTGATGCGTGGATAAACCCCTTGAGTGTAGGCAATCCCTTTCCGCTTCTACTTTCAAGAACGAGATCCTAAAACAGGTGCATTAATCTTCTACTCTTGGGTGTGTGTTCTTGTTCAAGTTATGGAGATCTTGGGGTTGCGCAATTTGCGTCCTACATGTGGTATTAGAGCCTCCATAACTCTAGAACTTGAACCCTAATTGATTTTGCCCTAATTATACTAATTTGCCATAATTAGTATGAATCTGACTTAATTTGTGATTTTCGAGACTTTTTATTCAATAAAAAATTAAAATTAAATCACAAATTTGGACTAGGCGAGACGAGACGGGGGTGATTTGTGTAGTTGCATGTGCGTGCCAGGGGCATGCTTGCGCGTCTGTGTGTGCAGGCACGGGCTTTGTGTGTAAGCTCAAGCTTGTTAGATTCGATATGCTTTGTAGTGATTATTGATTTTGCTTCTTGGATCTTCAATTGATGTCAATTGATTGCATCGAGGAACCTCATTAGGGAGTTATCGTTTTTGATTTTGTGGATATGTTGCGGACGTTTGAAATTGAGCAAAGAAGATCCGAAGATCAAATCCTCAAAATTTGAATCTGCGTTGGAGAGTCTGACCGCTAAAATAGGAAAGTCCAACTTTTACTAGGAGTTGGATTTTGTTTAAAATATATAGAGATATGTTTTGGATAAAATCGTTTAAGATAGGAAACGAAATCCTATGAGAAGCTGGCTTAATGAGATAATTAAAAAAAAAAAACTTTTAT
The DNA here is from genome assembly GCA_014182555.1 of Eucalyptus erythrocorys. Taxonomy (NCBI): domain Eukaryota; kingdom Viridiplantae; phylum Streptophyta; class Magnoliopsida; order Myrtales; family Myrtaceae; genus Eucalyptus; species Eucalyptus erythrocorys. The sequence goes on along the minus strand of CM024597.1, from coordinate 44,012,231 downwards.
TGCTCATGCATACTCCTTTACACGTTAGTAACCTTTGAATGTTGGACGTCTTAAAAATCTGTGACCAAATTGATTGTACTAATTAACACATCTGAATGCATGTTAGTTAAATTATTGCATATTATACCTAAACTCATATGGTCACTGGTTAACGTCTATCAAATTGAATATTTTTATGGTTAAGGAGTATGGCAATATTTATGCAGAGCATTAGTATCTACTGTTATAGTTTAGATATTTGGTTATATGATTTGACTCAATTTATAGGCCACTGGTTGAAGTAATAATATTTGTTACTTATAATTGACTAATAAATTAGTTGTTAGCCTTGGAGTCATGTTTTGCCTTATGAAACTCATGAGCTATGATGGATCAGCTGTCAGGCTTCTCGATCTGGTATACCATGTATTGCTATTGATGTTGATTGGTGATAGATTCTCTAGATCAACATTAAAAGAATCATTGGAATCTATAATTTTGGTGCACAAGAGAAGTTTCCTGTGTTGCTATGATTGATGATCTTATTGGAATCTATCTTTCAGATTCTCTATATATATATTTTTATATGTAATTAATTTTATAAGGCAATGTAATTAGCATGATATGTGATTTGAGTGATATGTGCCCCTATCACTGAAGTTCGAATCACATATATATGGTTTATGTGAGATATAAATATATCCCTAGTATGAGAGAGTTTCAAGGATTCAATTGAGTAGTGACCGCCAAAGTGGCACGCTTGATTGGGTTTGAGAAATTTCGGTCTCGTATGTTGGTTGGGATGTCTCCTATAGTCATACTCCCAAAGGAGGTGATTGTGAATTAGTTCATGGAGGGATACATGATGGTGCGGTGGAGGAGTGACTGGTTCTAGGGGTTCATCTGCCCAAAGGTGATGAATTCACGAAGATTAGAATATATTCTCATAACCGCTATCATGTGGGGAGTGTACAATTGCATGTCATGTATTTTGCCTAAAGGTGATTATATGATTATGCTGTAACTCTCTAGATGTGTACTTGTACGTCAAGTTACACGGTGCTCACATGATGCTAATTATATACATTACTTGTTTTTCAGTCACCTTTTTGTAATTAATAACTCCACTATTATTGAGGTTTTTACTACTTCAAATTTTAAGTTGTGGACATATGATTTATTGCTTGAGAATAGAGCAATAGAATGTGCTTACTGTCCATGAAGCGTTCCATTCTAGAACATTTGAAAAGTGGTTTGCCTACTAACTGCACTGCTAAGAGACGATGGAAGTCTTAGTGGCTTGTAATTATGTCTTGTCTAATACCAAAATTAGGACATATCTGCAAAAATTGCGTTTAAGTCCTAATGACATATACATATGATATATGGTTAAAAGGATGTCAGGCTTAATAGTGGCCGTGAGTATTTTGGCAAGTATGACAATGCGAAATAGTTTAAAGGGACATTTGTCAAATACTTGGTAGATTCAGGGGTGGTAACTTAATTACTATACCTGTAAATCCTGACAAAAGATTTGGCCAAAAGGCAATATGCAATCTATGAAACATGTTTGGAAACTTACTGACTTGTCTAAAGATCACAAGTTCTTTAGTTGCAAATTGGCGTACCAAAACTAAAGGATTTCCAAGAAAGATTGTGGAATTTAAAGCCAAACTGGTAGCATAAGTTTTCATTCTGAAAGAGGGGTGGATAGTTAATAGTGAAGAAATAATTATTTCTTTAAAAGATTCTTTCAGAGTGAATGTAGCATTAATAGTTTATTTAGTTACGCCAAATAGATACAAAATCTATGTAGTGCAACTGGAGGATTTTGCAGCAAATTTAAGTAAACTTGTGTGTAGACTGAAAAGTCTTATTAATAGTTTTATGTAAGTTTCCAGACAACATTAATAAAGTTTCATAGTGTTATTATTTTGTTCAATTAAGAACAAAGTAATTCAATATACTGCAAGGTCAGTGGAAGGAAATTTATTTTTCCTCATACTCTATGTACATGATACTTTGTTTACAAGTAGTGACCTTGAGGCATCTTTTGTCTTTTACACTAAGGTCCATAAGGATTGTTCTCACCATATTTTATTAGATTTTCTTGGAGGACAATTGCTGATCGTATTTTGGAAATATTCAATATACGTCATTGCAAGTCAAGAATTACTCTTGTTGTTAAGCGTGATGGACTGAATCTATCACATTGTCCTTATTTAGATATTGAGAAAATCTAATTAAATTGTGTACCTTGTGTTAGTGCACTTAAAAGTATGATATATGCTTGATTTTGCACTAGATTAAATATCGCCTTTGCGATGGGATTTATAGGCAGATATAAGTTGAATCCGGGATGCGATCACTGGGTTGCTGCCAAAAAGGTTTTAAGGTACTTAAAAGGACAAGAGATTATATGTTAATTTACAGACAAGTTTAATTCTTGTAGTTAGTAGGGTATTAAGATGTTAACTTTGTTGGCTGTTAGGATGATATAATATTAATAACATGATATATATTCATGTTAGCAGGAAGTGCAGTGCAGTAAATAAAGTTCTATATCTATTATGTAAGTAGAGTTTGTAACTTTATTTTAGGCTGTTAATTGAGCTATTATGCTTCGGAACCTTATGAAGGAGTTGACCGTTTTGACTTTATGGATAGACCCATATGATTGTATTGAGACAGTAAATTTGTTGTATTTTTATTAATAACAAATGTCTCAAGGAGTCTAAATATATGGCGGTCAAATATTTTTGACCATAAAGAAACGGTACAGAAATGTGACGTTAACATATTTTCACAAATGATGTGGTTGCAGATTCACTAACTGAAGACCTATGCCCATGAGTATTTGAGTGACATGTCATCAATATGAGCCTAGGAGTATCTTCGGATACTGTTGTTTAGTGGGAGCTATTTTGGTTTTATTTAGACTTACGCCCATGAGTATTTGAGTAATATGTCATCAATATGGGCCTAGGAGTATCTTTGGATACTGTTATTTAGTGGGAGCTATCTTGGCTTTATTCTAATAAAGTTCACATCTGTGTTCGTTACTTTTAGTAACGGTTTGATATGTATCAACTTTTGTATTCAATAAAATAATTTTGAATGTGCTATTATTATGTTGAATAAATATTGATAAAGTCTCAAGGTATTACCTTGAGTGAAGGTTAGGGGCATCCGGTTATTAGCCTTATGCATATGTTCTTGTAAAAGGTTAACCATAAGGACAAGACATATGTGGGTTCATTAGAACCATAATTTCATTCTCTTGTGGCACAAACTTTTGTGTCGCCTAAGTAAGATAATGGTGACTTGGGTTCATTAGAACCATAATTTCATTCTCTTGTGACACAAACTTTTGTGTCGCTTAAATAAGAGAATGGTGACTGACAAATGGATCTCTCTATGAGAAATGTTAGCTATTTGCCACACTACCATATTAGATCCATATCAATAAAGTTGAAAACACTTGTGACCATGGAAGGCTCTGTGTATACATGCGATTACCGCCATGATTCGGTGTTGGAGGCTTTATGGGATAGGATTGACTATTAAGAATTATCTCTGGACCAATGTGCGCACATATAATACAATTTCAATTAATATAGTCCAAGTGGGAGAATGTTAGAATTTTCCTAATATGTGGACTAAATTAATTGACATTGTTATTTACCGTTTAACGTTTACCGTTTTACGAGATTTGGTCTAAGGTGAGATAGAAAATTTCTTAATTAGTCTAATATGGGGCTGGCTAGTGTGGGCCGAGTTGAGCCTGGCCCGTAATGAGGGGGATTGGCTGGAAACTCTATAAATAGTACTCAAGTCTCTCTTCTAACCCTAATCTCACATATCCTCACCTAAGGGGCGTTATTCTAACGCTAATCGTGAGGGGCCGCCTCATTGAGCCAGTGACTCAGAGGGCAATAGAGGAAAAGGATTTGATGCATGGATAAACCCCTTGAGTGTGGGCAATCCCTTTCCGCTTCTGCTTTCAAGAACGAGATCCTAAAACAGGTGCGTTAATCTTCTACTCTTGGATGTGTGTTCTTGTTTTAGTTATGGAGATCTTGGGGTTGCGCAATTTGCGTCCTACATTTTTAATTAATTTAATGTTGTTCCCGAACGATTTCTTAATATTCAAAGCAATCCTTTTATTTGATCAAGTAAGGGAGAAAGTCACTGTAAGTCCCTCACTTCCTAAACTATTGTGATACGTGCAATCCAATCCATAAACTATCTCCAATTGTGCAATCTATAATCCCTCCACTTTTGTTCTATTCAATCTAATTCCTCAACTTTCTATAACAAAGTCAAATAAATTATTCAATACTATTCACAAGCTCTCATAATTACACCGTTACACGCCTTTTAGAATATCTTTATATTTCAACACATTTCCTAAGCCAGCAAAGAAAATTCCATTTTGATTTCCTTTTGATCTTTTTTGTTCTTATAGACATTACGATAGTTTTATTTAAGCATATTTAGCCAATACTCTCTATGATAGCAAAAGTAAAGCCTCGAGTCATTACGGATTGATAATCTTGTTATTTCTGGGTTTCCGTAAAGATGTCTAGAAATGATATTACTTTATCTATATATACTTGTACTTATATTTCTGGGTTTCCGTAAAGCCTCGAGTCATTACAAATTTTAGTTTTTATTTTTCGTGTTTTCTTGATTGAATATAGTTAAATTTGTATATTATCAAGCACTAAAGTCAATGATTTGAAATTAATGAAAATGAAATCACGTATGCCTCATTGCCGCCTCCGCTCGAAAGCAAGAGAAAATTAGCTCGAGTGAATGGCTTATCACCCAGCACATGGGCCCTAATTTTAGTGGATAATTCTAAGACTTTGCTGGCCCATTTCAAATGACCTTCCTTCATTCATCGCCCCGCTAGCACAATCAAGTGATGGATTGGATCACGAGAGCCCATCCAAAAAAATCCCTTCTCCCTAGTTTTTTTTTTTAGTCGGTCCTAGTCTATTCCTACTCTAACTTTTACTCTCAAACTTTTGTTCTGCCTCCTTGCAGTGCGTAGGAGTCGAAACCCACTCTTAAAACTAAATTATCCCCACCCCCAACTCCCTGAGAAGGTAGGGATTCGAACCCCCCACCTCCCCCTTCCAAGTTGGCTTCCCAAGCTTCTTCAACTATTTTGAGATTTACTTTGTTTAGACTCTTGTCAAACTTGTTCTGTCGTTGGATCGCAAGAGCCCATCCAAAAAGATCCCTTCTCCCTAGTTAGCTTGCCAAGCTGCTTCAACTCCTTGGAGATTTACTTTTGTAAAATGTGCAATTCAATCATAATTATTGCAAAATATGCAATTTAATTCCTTAAGAATAAGGCAAAAGTTTGAGAATAAATTGCGAGTTAGAGTAAGGCAGACTAAACAAAAAGAAATTCTTAAACTTTCAATCTGTTTGATCTAGTTCCTCAAATTTTCATAATAATGTCAAATCAATCATTCTGTCGTTGCATATTTTGCAATAGTTATGATTGAATTGCACATTTTACAATAGTTTAAAGACTTGCAGCAACTTTCTCCCTTATTTGATCAAATAAAATGACTAAATTAAAATATACGAATGATTTAAGATCATATTAAATAAACTAAATATTCAAGAACAATGTATAGGGCAAAATTTTTTGAACTATCAATGTCATTTTCAGCTCGTTTTCAAAAGTCACGTCAAGGAGGGGACCATTAGCTGCCAAGAGTCCAAACCGTTAATGTCAAAGTTACATTTTCTAAATTAGCCAGAAAAGGGCGGTTTATCTCTTCAAAAAATGACCTAAATCGCCAAAGGTCAATTAATAGGGTTTACTTATTTAATCTCTGTCTCCCCCACAATCGATCCCTATATTGACTTTGCCTCAACTTCCATCATTAAGAAGGGAAACTTCTCTATTACAAACAGGGAAATCCCTTGCCCATGTATAATAGAAAGAAAATTAAAAAATCAATTCCACATTTAAAGAAAGTATTTTTTTTTTTTGACTTAGGGAACCTCGCACGGTTGGCAACCGGAGGTAAACCACTGGGGCGACACGTGCTAGCCACCACAACACATGCTAGTCACCACACTCGTGTCACCGGTTAAGTCACCCAAATGCGACGCTCGAAAATCGAACTCCTCTCCTTGCGTTAGGGGAAAAGCTCGCCCCCAACGGCGCCATCCAAGCAGGTGGTCATTTAAAGAAAGTGTTCATCTCTCTTTCTTGAGAAATTTAAGTACTTTGTCTTGTTTCAATCATTTAATAGCAGGCTGGTAGAATTTTTTAGGCGTTCCAGATCATCTTGACCTTTTGCCCATCTTAACGAGTTTATTACCTATAATGGTATCCAGACATTACACTGACCCTTTCGTTGAATTTTTAGCAACACTAATTTACTCTATTTTCTTCCATTGATGTGACATTATTAGGATTTGTAGCATTCTGGATCACCCTCTTTCGGCATGAAAGCTTAATTCAAAAATTGGGTTAGGAAGAAGTCGCACGTAGGAGAATCGTTGTACTTTAGAGGAGTTAACAAATCCTAATTCCTCTTGCCAAGCTCCTCCTAGCAAGTTCTATCTTTCCACAAGCGACCGCTTGATCTGCTTAATTTGTCAAAGTTTAGTTCAACCACCATGTAAAGCGGGTCCTGTTTTCCCTCCCTTTTGTCCTATCCCTCTTTGAAGTATCATTCCATTTCACATTGTAATAAGCTTCCCCAGATATATGCGTGCATTTCGGAGCTCATGAACATGAACTTGCCACTCCAGAGGGAAGAGCCCCTCGCTCGCTCCCATCACTGAGGCTTTTCCTAGTGACGTAAGAGCCTTCAACCTCCATGCGGAATATAAAGCTTTGCGCTTCTCCTTGTCGTTCGTGGGTTTTGGCACTGTGGGTCGTCCTTCTACATGGGTTCGGATGGTGCACGGCCGTGGCTGGTGAGGTAAGCTTGGGCTCGAGATTGGCGGCTAGCCAGGAGCGAGCTTGGGTTTCTGATAATGGGACCTTTGCTTTTGGTTTTGCCGCTGTGGATGGACGACACGACCAGTTTCAGTTGGCAGTTTGGTTCGCGCAGCTTCCTGGTGACCGGACCCTAGTTTGGTCGGCTAACCGGTAAATCAAAAGCCATCATCATTATGCCTTTCCCATTAGTAAATGTCACTTGGTTGTAGTGAAATGTTTCTGCAATATATCGCTTTGTTCATTAGTTCACAGGAATGCCGATGCTTAAAGAGTTGTCATTTTATGCAGACTACTTGTCCTTCAAATATTCGTCCACTACTTCTACAAGATGTGAATTTCAATTATGCATGCCATGTTTCTTGAGATGTAACCTGTATGTTTCATTCTACGACAGATGATTGTAAACAGTTTTTTCGGTGAACATGTCTTAAATCTTACCCAGCAGTAGCAAAGAGCAAAGGGTCTAGCCAAAGTCTTCTCATAAGTTCAGGCCGTATATTCTTACAGTGAATTCAACATGACCAATGGTGGGTAGTTTTCGAAGGAACAGGTGCTTGAAAAATTTCCTTAATAACTTGATGTTTAGGAAAGTGAGCAGTGGAAAAGAGGTTACATGATCAATCATTAAGACTTACTCAAGAGTCCTTAACTTTGAAAACCAAGACATGGACATAATGAGGAGCTACAAAGGCTTATAGAATTCTCTTGATCAATGAAAGCGGCTTGTCTAATTCATGCTACATTTGTAATTTAACTGGTTGTAGAATCAGAGTTAGCATGTCAAATCTACTTTTGTACATTCACTGCATTTTAGTTGTCTTGTAAGGTTCCCAGTCTGGTCTGTGACTCTGTTAATGGAAGAAAGCACAAAATACTTTCTCCATCTCTAGTCTTTACAAGAGCTCCTGCAGGTTTATATAATGAATTTTAAGTCGGCCATTTTCATTCTCTCTGTTACAATCCTCTCCATATAGAAACTCCCCGGTCAGCCAAAACGCAATCCTCGAGCTCGACGCCACAGGGAACCTTGTCCTCTCTGACGGCACCACCGCTGTATGGACTTCCAATACCTCCAACTCCGGTGTGCAATCAGCGACCATGTCTGAAGCTGGCAACTTCATCCTCCACAACGGCACTGACCACATAGTATGGCAGAGCTTTTCGCATCCGACCAACACACTCCTCCCTAACCAACCACTAACTGTCTCTCTCGAGCTCACCTCGGCGACTTCTCCCTTACATGGCGGTTACTACACTTTCAAAATGCTTCAACAACCGGCGTCGCTAAGCCTCATGCTCACATACCACTTGCCTGGAAGCTATGATCCCTCCCCTGAATTTTACTCTAACTACTCTTATTGGCACGGACCTGACATATCCAATGTGACAGGCCAAGCGGTAGTGGTACTAGATGAGGCGGGAAGTTTTGGGATTGTGTATGGTGATTCAGCTGATGGAGCAGTCTATGTGTATCAAAACAATGGCGATGATGAAGGGTTGCCTTCCGCTGTTAACCGATCAACTCGGCCGTCTGTTCTTAGGAGATTGGTTCTCGAGACAAATGGAAATTTAAGGTTATACCAATGGGATAACAATGTGAACAGTTCTAGCCAATGGGTACCCTACTGGGCCGCCATTTCAGATCCTTGCACTATAGCTGGGATTTGTGGAAATGGTATTTGCAATTTGGACAGAAGCAAAACCAGTGCTACTTGTACATGCCTGCCAGGAAGTTCTAAAGTTGGCTCTGATGAACTGTGCTCAGAAAATTCTTCACGGATCGGGAAATGCAATTCAGAAAATACAAATCAAACATCTGAGTTTAGAATATCAGTGGTTCAACAGACAAAATACCATTTCTCTGATCATTCTGTCATAGCAAACTACAGTGATGTAGCTACAATTTCAAAGTGCGGTGATGCTTGTTTATCAGATTGCGAATGTGTTGCTTCTGTTTATGGAGTGGATGATGAAAACGAAAACCCCTACTGTTGGGTACTTAAGAGCTTGGATTTTGGTGGGTTCGAGGACCCCAGTTCGACCTTATTCGTGAAAGTCACATCTGACGGCTCAGCAAAAATTGACCGCGATGAAGTAGTGATTCTTCCGGTTGTGCTTGTCATGGTGGTTCTCATAGTTCTACTCTGTTCATTGTTGTACTACACTGTCAACAGGAGGAGGTTGCTTAGGAAGGCAATGGAAAGTTCCTTATTAACCTTGTCCGGTGCACCAATGAATTTCACTTACCGTGACTTGCAAATTCGCACCAGCAACTTCTCACAGCTAATTGGAACAGGTAAGTTCTGATAGTGCTAAACTTTGCATGCCATATCCAAACAGAGCAAAGGAAGCATAGGGGAAACAGCTTTAGTCTGTCTTGATCTGAGATTATTAATGTAGTGTATACTGTGTTATTTGTAGGGGGATTCGGAAGTGTGTATAAGGGAAGCCTTGCAGATGGAACTCTAATTGCAGTGAAGAAGCTTGACAAGGTTTTACCCCAAGGCGAGGCAGAGTTCATAACCGAAGTGAACACTATCGGTTCAATGCATCACATGAACTTGGTTCGTTTATGCGGATATTGCTCTGATGGGCCACACAGGTATAAAAACCATCCCCATGAAGTATTTTGAGAGCATAAAAGCCTGATTTGCATAACTTTACATACCAGTCAGTGAGAGAAGCCATGTGCTCATTTGGCTTTGTATATTTAATTTAGTCATACTAGAGAATCCTGACTAATCAACCGAACTTTTCGTTTTTTTTCTTCTCGATTGCTTGATTGGTAATGGACAGGCTTCTCGTTTATGAGTTTATGAAAAATGGGTCCTTGGACAAGTGGATTTTCCCTTCGCTTGGCTCACGAGACAGATTGCTAGATTGGCAAACCCGCTTCCATATAGCCATAGGGATGGCACAAGGGATTGCGTACTTTCATGAGCAGTGTAGGAACCGGATCATACACTGTGACATTAAGCCGGAAAACATTCTACTGGATGAGAATTTCTGTCCCAAAGTTTCGGATTTTGGGCTAGCTAAGTTGATGGGGAGGGAGCACTCACATGTCGTGACCATGGTGAGAGGAACTAGAGGCTACTTGGCTCCAGAATGGGTTAGTAACCGGCCAATCACAGTAAAGGCCGATGTCTATAGTTATGGGATGCTTCTTTTGGAGATCATCGGAGGACGGAGAAACCTGGACATGTCTTTCGACACTAATGAATTCTTCTACCCTGGCTGGGCTTTTAAGGTATCCTCTCTCAAACGATACCGGTTAATAGTGTTCACGTTTCCTTTTATAGCAGATCTGGGGCATTCTTTCTTTTCATATGCTTTCACTATTATTAATCCTGATGACCTCTTCGCAGGAAATGACAAAGGGAACACCAATGAAAGTGGCGGATAGACGACTAAAAGGGTCTGTGCATGAGGAAGAGCTAATAAGAGCATTGAAAGTCGCTTTCTGGTGCATTCAAGATGAAGTGTTCATGAGACCTACAATGGGGGAAGTGGTGAGGATGCTAGATGGCTCGATGGAGATCAGCACGCCTCCAATGCCACAGACTGTTCTTGAATTAGTTGAAGAAGGGCTCGATCAAGTCTACAGGGCAATGAAGAGAGAATATAATCAGTTCAGCTCTTCTACTCTCACCAGTCATCTATCGACTAATGCTACATGTAGTTACTCGACAATGTCGCCCCGATAATATAGACAGGACTAGAGGAATGAGTGGCCAATCAACATGTAGCTACTCGACAATGTCACCAGATATAATAGACAGGATTAGAGGAATGAGCGGCCAAACAAATGAGATAGATTCATCGCAACTTTTGCGAGTATAGCTGATTGTCAAAGGGCAGCATGGGACTGTCAGAATCAATCCGATTCTAATTCTCCAGAAGATCATTGATAACCCATAGCCAACCTGTAATGATCGAGTATGTTTCCTTTATTCCTACCCACAAACCTTAATCAATTATAAGTGCTAGAGATAAACACTTCAAAAAGATGTACCATGCATTCGTTTAGAACAGGTAAATTAATGTTTAGGTCTCAAAACCTCAAACAGCTATTTCTCTATGGCGAAGTCATCAAATTTGAAACATCACCGCTGATGGAGGCACTGTAACCAGAGAGATCACCGCGATACATAGACCATAAGATGATACTACCATATTTCTTTGGACCCTCGAGATTTGGAAGAATTTTCAAGGTAAATTCGGCTGCAGGGATAAAGCCACTGCCAGCGGCTTGAGGCGCGGCTGGTAAAATGAGGAAAATCTTGCTAGCCAGAATGGTCGAAGTCAGCTGTTTCCAGGCTTCTTCAAGGTTGGCCACATCACTGGGAATGTACTCGCATGGCGGATTGTTATAGAACTGAACTAAACAAAGTCCAAAAAGTACTGTCTTCAGGGCATTCCGGATCCATGCATCGGGGAAAGGACATTGCGGAGCGGCTGTCAAGTACACCTTCCTATTACCGAGTCTTCTATACCCGGAAAGGTACGTCACGAGTTCATCCCAGTGCTGGCTCATGCCTCCTTCAACGACGAAGTCGAAGCTCTCCAGAACCGCATCTCCAAGCGGCTGCAAAAAGGAGTTTTCTCGCAAGAAGTTGTTCCAGAGATCAGGCACAACCATCCGAGCATCCTCGGACGAGGCCAGCATTATAGCTACCGGCTCTTCCGATGATGAAAAGAATGACCTTGATGCACTTGACTTGGCACGACTTCGTTCCGGGACTCAGCTGAGTGCAAACATCGACGGACGGGTCACGATGAACGGCAAGGTTGATGACAGGATTCGGCCTTTTCCAAATACAGCAAGAAAATCTATGATAACAAGTGCATATTTACCGGTCGCACAAGATCCGGCCAGAGATCCTTCATTCCCGTTTTGGTCCCATTAATTTGCGATTCCTCCGGCATTAGTTCCCGTAGCAAAAATCAGCATCTCTAAGCTATTTGCCTTGCATTTATGTTAATTTGCTTTGCTCACACTTACTAAGATAACTGAACTTGGAATTGTAAAGCTATGAACATATGCTTGATATATGGGTAAAAATCTTCTAGATCTTATCTTAAATGTTCACTAAATGAGCATTGATATCGATTGTTGTTACGAGAGTTTGCTCTACTAAAGAAAATTTCTAATACACGATGCATCCCCATTTCCTTGTAACTTAGTACACATGGTAAAATGAAAGCGTTAGAACCGTCAATAGGATGAATTATTGGAGAGATTAGAGTGATTGATGAACACTTGCATTGATGTGTTTGTGTATATATATAATGTATATTCCATTTTCAATGTAGTAGATCTCTGGCAAAGTGATGTCACGGCGTGGACCTTCCGCTGCCACGAGTCCAAACCATTAACGCCAAGTCATTTAGTATGAATCGGCCAAAGGAGAGTGACTTGTCTCTACATGAAAAAGACCTGAATTGTCAAAGTTCAATCATTGGGGTTTACTTGCTTGATCTCCTTCTCCCCCACAACCGATCTCAACCATGACTTTGCCTGTACTTCCTTCAATAATAAGAAAAGGGTATAAAAAAAGGCCTCTGGAGACTAATCAGATGATGTTTTAAGAGATTTTATTTATAGTTCCAAAACACAACATGCTCTTTTCATTCTAAATAATAAATATGCGAAGGGGTGAAATTAAGATAAATACATATGGCTTTTCCATTTTCAAGTACAAGAAGGGAAAAATCATAGAGATTTAGTACTTATGTGCTTGGAATACTTTCCAATTTGCATGTGTATGTATATGAATATAATAATGGGCATACCTTTTGAATGTACATATTTCATTTTTGTATATAATCTCTATGGTCCCTATTGAGTTTCGAGAGAGGAAAAAAAAAAAACATTTACAACACATCCGGTACATTTATCAATCTCTTAGAAAAGAGTAAAACTAACGGGCTAATTAATATTAGCCGCCGCAATTTTGTCAATGAGCTGCGTTCTCTGAAAAAAGGTATTTAACTTGATATATATATATTGAGGTAAAATGATGTGTGATGTGTCACTCAAGTATCTATATGTATTTCAGATCTTCTGTTCTCATAAAAAAAATGAAAAGAAATTATGTTTTCTAATTAAAATGATATACTATCACCCAAGAATTACAATTTTAGTGGTTGGCGATATTTGTTTATTTAAAAGAGTTATAAGGTAATGTATTTTGAAGCAATTTTTAAAGTCCCAACTCGTTAGAAATCTCATTAATTCTCTGACTGCAAAGACTCTATTCTAATATATGTAAAATTAAAATATTTATAAGCCCATGCTACATGACCAATGTGAACATAAAACTATGCGGACCATTTTCATGGAGACCAAAGCAAGAAATACGTGAATTTCATGGGCCATTCTTGCTCTCTCGTGTCGCCAGCGCGCCCTGAAGACCGTAGAGATTCAAACACGTACCCTGGTAGTTCTATGCATGTCCCCCATCCTATCCAGTATCCAGAAGCCGACCACTTGATCTGCTTATTTTTTCAAAGTTTAGCTCACCCACCACCGTGCACGTGTCCCGATTTCCCTCTTTCGGCCCTTCCCTCGTTGAACTCTCACTCCATTTCCCATACTGACCAGCTTCACCAGATACCTTTGCGTGTATATATGAGCCCACGAACGTGAACTTAACACTTATAGAGCGAAGAGGTTTCTTCCTAGTCTCCCAACACAGAAGCTTTTTTCCAAGTGAAACGAGAACTTCTACCTTCATGCTTAATATGAAGCTTTGTGCCTCTTCTTATTGTTCATGGGTTTTGGCATTGTGGGTCGTGCTTCTGCATTGGTTCGGATGGTGCACGGCCATGGGTGGTGCGATAGGATTGGGGTCGAGATTGGTGGCTAGTGAGGACCGAGCTTGGGTTTCGGATAATGGGACTTTCGCTTTTGGTTTTGCTGCCATGGATGGACGAGAGGACCGGTTTCAGGTGGCGGTTTGGTTCTTTCAGCTTCCCGGTGATCGGACCGTAGTTTGGTCGGCTAACCAGTAAGTCGAAAGTCATCCTCATTACGCCTTTCGCATTAGTGCAATGAAGTGTTTTCATAATATATTGCTTCTGTTCATGAATTCACAGGAATGCCAATGTTAAAGAGTTGCCATTTCCGGCATACTTATTGTCCTTTAACCAGTCGTCCACTAGGTCTACGAGACGTGAATGTCGATTATGCATGCGTGTTTCTTAAGATGTAACCTATCCCGTTTATTCTAAGACAGATGATTGTAGACACAGCTTTTCGTTGAATATGTTGTTACATCTTACCTAGAAATGGCAAAGATGAAAAAGTCTAGCTAGTCTTCTCATTAGGTCATGTCGAATATTCTTAGGGTGCACAATGGGAACCACCCAAACCGAACTGGATCGGCTAGTTTTGAGTGGTTCCCACGAGCAGCTATCTGGTTCCCGGTTCTTATTTTTCAAATAAGTGACCGGTCGGTCCGGTTCTTGTTTAAGGGTGGGAATCGAACCGATCGGACTGGACCAACAATATAAATATTTATTTGTTTTTTAATTTCTTAATAAATACTAATTTTCTCAATTTCTCTCTATTTGTCTTCCTCGAGTAGAAAATATAGGATCATGGCCTGTCTTCATCCATCCACATATTTGCTATGGAAATACAACTTCTTTTCTTCTTACGGAAAGGTTGATTGTGTAAAATTTTGAGTAAATTGAACAGTTCCATTAGATCAAATCGGACCGATTGGTCGGTCCGATTCCTAGTTCCAAGACTAGCCATTATGGTTCTTGATCCTAGAAATTGAGAACTAATCCTCCCGATCCGGTTCCCAATTCCACCTTAGAACTTGACTGGATCAAGGACAGATCACCTCTAGATATTCTTATAGTGACTTCAACAAGACCAGTGATGGATAGGTCTCTCAAACATAGGTGCTTGAAGAATTTCCTTGATCACTTAATGTTTAGAAGTAGAGAGGGACAGAAGAATTCGAAAGATATCAGAAGGTGGAAAAGTGTTCAGCGAAAGCAGGGAATCAGTGGATTATAGGATTAATCATTAAGACTTACTCAGAGTCCTTAACATTTCAAATTAACACATCAACATAATAATAGAGTTACATAGATTCACAGAATTCTCTTGATCAATGAAAGCGACTTGTCTAATTCATGTCTCATTTGTTATTTAACTGGTTGTAGAATCAGAGTTAGCATATCAAATCTACTTTTTGTACATTCACTGCATTTCGCTAGTGTTGGAAAGTTCTCAGTTTCTGGTCTCTAACTTTGTTAATGGAAGAAAGCGAGGATTTCTTTCTCCATCTCTAGTTTTTACAAGAGCTTCTGCAGGTGTATATAATGAACTAAAGCCAACCAATTTCATTCTCTCTGTTACAATCATCTCCATATAGAAACTCCCCAGTCAGCAAAAACGCAATCCTCGAGCTCGACACCACAGGGAACCTCGTCCTCCTTGATGGCGACACTGCCGTATGGATTTCCAACACCTCCAACTCCGGTGTGCAATCAGCAACTATGTCCGAAACTGGCAACTTCATCCTCCACAATGCCACCGACCACATAGTGTGGCAGAGCTTTTCACATCCAACCGACACACTCCTCCCTAACCAACCATTAACAGCCTCTCTCGAGCTCACCTCAGCAACGTCGCATTCACATGGTGGTTACTACACTCTCAAAATGCTTCAACAACCAACATCGCTGAGCCTTGCCCTCACATTCAACTTGCCTGGAAGCTATGACTCCTCCCCTGAATTGTACTCTAATTACTCTTATTGGGCCGGGCCGGACATCTCCAATGTGACTGGCCAAGTGATAGCGGTGCTAGATGAGGCGGGAAGTTTCGGGATTGTGTATGGTGATTCAACAAATGGAGCGGTGTATGTGTATAAAAACGATCGCGATGATGAAGGGTTGTCTTCAGCTGTGAACCGATCAACTCGGCCTTCGGTTCTTCGGAGATTAATTCTCGAGGGAAATGGAAATTTAAGGTTATACCGATGGGATAATGATGTCAACGGTTCTAGCCAATGGATACCTGACTGGGCCGCCGTTTCAAATCCTTGCGATATAGCTGGAATTTGTGGAAATGGGATTTGCAATTTAAATAGGAGCAAAACTAATGCTACTTGTGCATGCCTGCCAGGAACTTCTAAGGTCGGCACTGATGAGTTGTGCTCAGAAAATTCTTCCCTGACCGGGAAATGCGGTTCAGAAAATAGAAATCAAACATCTGAGTTTAGAATCTCAGTGGTTCAACAGACAAATTACTATTTCTCTGATTATTCTATCGTAGCAAACTACAGTGACATAGCTACGGTTTCAAAGTGCGGTGATGCTTGTTTATCAGAATGTAAATGTGTTGCTTCCGTTTATGGGCTTGATGAGGAAAAGCCTTACTGTTGGCTACTTAGGAGCTTGGATTTTGGTGGGTTTGAGGACCCCAGTTCGACCTTATTCGTGAAAGTTAATTCTAACAGTTCGGCAACACCTGAAGGTAATGCAAGAGAATCGGGGGATTCATCCGTAATTGGCCACCAAAAAGTAGTGATTCTCCCAGTTGTACTTGTCATGGTGGTTCTCATAGGTCTACTCTGTACATTGTTGTATTACAATGTCCACAGGAGGAGGTTGCTTAGGAAAGCAATGGAAAGTTCGTTATTAACCTTGTCTGGTGCACCAATGAACTTCACTTACCGCGACTTGCAAATTCGCACCAGCAACTTTTCGCAGCTGATTGGAACAGGTAACTGCTAAAAGTGTCAAAAACTTTTTTTAATCCTAGGAAAACAGAGCCAAGGAACCACAGAGTAAACCAGCTTTACTCTGTTTGAGATAGGAGATTATTGATGTAGTATATACCATGTTATTTGCAGGGGGGTTCGGAAGCGTGTACAAGGGAAGCCTTGCAGATGGAGCTCTAGTCGCCGTAAAGAAGCTTGACAGGGTTTTGCCTCATGGTGAAAAGGAGTTCATAACCGAAGTGAACACCATCGGTTCAATGCATCACATGAACTTGGTCCGTTTATGCGGCTATTGCTCTGAGGGGTCACACAGGTATAAAAATCCATCCCTATTAAGTATTTCGAGGGCATGAAATGCCTGACGTGCATAACTTTGCATACCGGTTGGCGAAAAGAACTTGAGTGCTCATCTGACTTTTTATGTTTAATTCTTCATATGGGAGAATCCTGACTAATGAACCTTACTATTTATTTTCATTCTTCTGGATTCTTTGATTGGTAATGGACAGGCTTCTTGTTTATGAGTTCATGAAAAACGGGTCCTTGGACAAGTGGATTTTCCCTTCGTTCCGCTTGCGAGACAGATTGCTAGATTGGCAAACCCGCTTCCAAATAGCCATCGGGATGGCACAAGGGATTGCCTACTTTCACGAGCAGTGTAGGAACCGGATCATACACTGCGACATTAAACCAGAAAATATTCTCCTAGATGAGAATTTCTGTCCCAAAGTTTCAGATTTCGGGCTAGCTAAGTTGATGGGGAGAGAGCATTCACATGTCATGACCATGATTAGAGGAACTAGAGGCTACTTAGCCCGGAATGGGTTAGTAACCGGCCTATCACCGTAAAGGCTGATGTCTATAGTTATGGGATGCTTCTTTTGGAGATCGTCGGAGGACGGAGAAACCTCGACATGTCTTTTGACGCAGAAGAATTCTTCTACCCTGGCTGGGCTTTTAAGGTACCCTCTCGAACGAGAGAATTTATACTGTGTAATAGTGTTCTCATTTCCTTTTGTAGCAGATCGACGCATTCTTTCTTTTCATATGCTTCATTATGAATCCTGTCAACCTCCTCTTAGGAAATGACGAAAGGAACACCAATTAAAGTGGCGGATAGACGACTGGAAGGGGCCGTGCAAGAGGAAGAGCTAATAAGAGCACTGAGAGTCGCATTCTGGTGTATTCAAGATGAAGTGTTCATGAGACCTACAATGGGGGAAGTGGTGCGGATGCTAGAAGGCTCGATGGATATCAACGCGCCTCCAATGCCGCAGACTGTTCTTGAATTAATTGAAGAAGGACTAGATCAGGTCCACAAGGCAATGAAAAGAGAATATAATCGCTCGAGCTCTTTTACTATCACCAGTCATCCATCGTCTAATGCTACCTGTAGTTACTCGACGATGTCACCTAGATAATATAGACAAGATTAAAGGAAAGACTGCCGAATTGAATGAAAATGATTCTTTGCAGTTTTTGCAAGTATGAATGAATGTCGAAGCGGCAGGATGGAACTGTCAGAATCTATCTGATTCTAATCCTCCAGAAGATCATTGATAAGCCGTATCTAACCTCAAATGATCAAATGTGTCCTTTTTGCGTATCCACAAACTTCAATCAATCGAAATGCTTAAGATAAAGAATTTAAAAGGATATACCAATTACCTTATATCTGTTAAGAAAACGTTGGTACATTGATGTGTAGGTTTCAAAACCTCATATAGATATGACTATGGGATCGTCATTCGAGTTTTACACCTGGCCTTTAATAGAGGCACTATATTCAGAGAGATCACCGTGGTACTTTGGCCAAAACATGATGCCGCTGTATTTTTTTTGTCACACCCCAAATTTTCAAGAAATGAGGATGACAGGCTATTCTTCCATAAAATATATATATGTACAAATCAGATAAACTAACAAATTGGTTGTAACCTTAGAGTTTCTATAATTTACCAAAAGAAATATACATTTAGAACTCAACTAGTCCAACCACTAGCAAAGTTTATGTACATTACTTTCTTTGAACCATACCCAAAATAGAACTCCCAAAAAATTTTCCAAAAGCACTCTCGTCCTACTAGTTGTTAACCCTGGGACCTGAAAACATGGAAGATGAATAAAATGAGCAACCTTAGCCCAGTGAGTAATACATACCATAAAAGCATATCAAACGTCAATCTTATACATTTAAAATTTAAGACATGACTTATTATTGTCAAACAAAAATATGATAACCCGTATGAACAAATTGCATTATATGTTATCTCAACCAAGCTATATCAAATAGCAAAATTTCTCATTCATCAATAATAACCAAAACCAGCATCACCAATTTGTTCAATTATTGGACTCATCATATCTCATATCAATGGCTCATTCCACGCTCAATATCCAAACTCAAGGCCCTAGAGGTGACTCCCACGAAATTGCGTTATTGTGTAGCACTTAGCCCTTGACCACATATATCAATAGTACAAGGCTCTAGAGGTGGCTCCCACGAAGTTACGTTATCGTGTAGCACTTAGTCCTTTACCATGCATGTCAGTAGTGCAAGGCCCTAGAGGTGGCTCCCACGAAGTTACGTTATCGTGTAGCACTTAGTCCTTTACCTATTCACGACACAATTGATTTCCTCAACACAACACATACCATGTTTCAATAATCATCACATAAGCACATAAGTCAATTGTACCAAAACAGCATACATAACTCTTCAAGAGAGGTTTGTCGAATCTTCCCACAATAACTCAAAATTTCCGAGCACCATATCCATCAATATATTATAAATAGTTCCTCACTCCCTCACATGTCGATTAATCTTACCTTAATACATGAGTTTCACAAAACCAAAAAAAACATTAGTACTACTCACCTGAGGATGTCCCAAAATCAAATAACACACATTATTTGATCCTTCGATCTCGCGGTCCTATCAAATAAGCGAGAAGCAACATTAAATTTGGGTAACACTCTACTTCAACCATGAAACAGCTATAATATGTCTAATGTTAACAAAACGAGTCCTATATGCTAATAAATCGCATAACCAAAGCGATTATTCAAGCCATTGCAACACGGAGTTTAGGCGCAAAACTTGATCGCGCCTTAACTTTCTCTTCGAACTCCAATCTGAACATATTTATAATCAATAGAAAGCCCTTCAAACATACTACAAGAATCCCAACTTGGCCGTCCCAAAATCAAGCCGAAAATGACAAAACACAGGCCCAAAGCTGCTGGACGTGTACTGTTCACTGCGCGCGGGAAACTTCGAAATTTTGTTTCGGGCAAACCACAAGCTCAAATCACGATCCGTAAAATCCCACGGCTCTACAACACTTTAAACTATCATTCTTACAAAAATACATGGCTCAACGACTCCAAAATCGGACTTCGCCGTTCGATTTTTCCCAAATTCAATTTCAAACCCTAACTCCGAAACTACTCCGATTGGAAGAACGAAAGGTGTGATCACTTACCGGGTGTTGTAACTAAGCTTGATGAGCTGCCCCGGCGTGAACACACAAAGCCCTTTCTCTTCTTCTTCTTCTCCTTCTTCTTCTTTCTTTCTTTCTTTCTTTCTTTCTTTCTTTCTTCTCTCCTCTTTTCTCTCGGCCCGAACGTGGGCTTTCCTTTTCTTTTTATCTCTTCTCCTTTTTGTTTCTTTTATTTCTTTATTCAAAGTGGATCCCACCCTTTTTCTTTGACTTTTCTAAATCCTCTAATATTACATTTTTGAACCCTTGAGATTTGTTAAGTACTTTTGAGGTAAGATTGGCAGCAGGGATAAAACTGCTGCCAGTAGCTTGAGGCGCGGCCGGTAATCCCAGGAAACTCTTGCTAGCTGGAATGGTTGAAGTCCACTGTTTCCAGGCTCCTTCAAGGTTGGCCATATCACCGGGAATGTACTCGCACAGCAATTGTTATAGATCTGAACCCAAACATAGTCGGACAGTCCTGTCTTAAGGGCATTCCTGATCCCCACATCAGGGAAAGAACATTGCGGGGCTGCAGCCAAGTACAGCTTCTTATTACTGCATCTGCTATACACGGAAAGGTACTTCGCATGCTCATCCCAGTGCTGGCTCGTAACTCCTTAGATGTTGAAATCGATTGCATCCAGAACCGCATTTCCAAGCGGCCACGAAGAGGACTTCCCGCACAGGAAGTTGTTCCAGAGACAAGTCGTGACCCTCCTAGGATCATCAGACGAGGCTAGCATGTAGCTACCAGCACTTCCTCCAATGGAAAGCATGACTTTGATGCCCTCGGCTCAGCAATACTTTATATCAGGACTCAGTTTAGTGCAACCATTGACAGACGGGTTGCAATGACTGGTAAGGATGATCACGTGAGTTTGGCCTTTTCCAAATACAGCGAGAAAAGGTACGTTAACAAATTCATATTTACTGGTCGCACAAGTATCGGGCAGAGTGCCTTCATTCCTATTTTGGCCCCAATATATTGTGACTCCACTGGCATCAGTTCCCATAGCTAAAATCAGCATCTCTAAGCACAGAAATGCCAGAGAAACCTTAAACTTGGAAGCCATATATTGAAGACAGAACGTAGATTGGTGTTTCTATCTAGAAGGAGAAGATGTTGGAGGTTATACGCTCATAAGTTTGAAGGGCACTTTCTTTTATAGATGTTAGAAAGACCTCTCATTGGAATTAACAAAAATGCCCTCTTGCTCTTTAGCTTGGAAGGCATGGTATTGAAAGCTTGCAAGTCCCGCAGTTGCAATTCTTGCGTCCTTTCTCTCTGTTCTCTCTGGTGATAAAATCCGGTTTGATAACAGACAATGTCTAGTTAGCCAAGACGGAGAAAAGCCAACCACGAAGTGCCACTGCCTCAATTAGCCATTCCTAATGAAACTTACATTCTTTGTCCTTTATCCATATGGTTTATGAACTAGTGTAACAAGAACTTGTCATCGAACTCCTTTGGTTGCTCTCCCGATCAGTTCGGTGATTTAACTAGCTTGTGCGGCATCATATCCAGATATTAATTATATTTTGTTAGTAATAATCTTTATTTAGGAAATTCACTATAATTTCCTGATAATGGAATCAATGCAGGTTCTTAACACAAGGCCTGCACGAGGTATCATTTTGATTACAATGACAATACTACCCCGTTCTGTGGCCTCTATCGGTTAATAATAATACATCAGGACAGAAAACTATTCAGAACAGCAAATCTGAGATTAATCTCATTTAACAGACTTCCATATAATGTTTTCTTGTTCGGTTGTAAGAATTGGACATTGCATTTGGCCCCCATCTGGATCATGTACATACTATTTAATAAGAATGATGAAGAAACCATGAACATGCAGAAGCCTGGGAGCGACTGGTATGTGACAATTTCATATTTGGAAAAGCTAGAACGATTACATTTGTCAAGCCCGGACTTGATCATAGTCAAGCCTTGCTGATTCCCACCCAACCATATTCAATTCGACTCTAAGCTCTCTACAAAAATATGTGATTAAATAGTTCAGATTTCATCATGGTTGCAGTTCAGTTTACCAGGCGATCGATTAACTTGTAACATGAAGGATAAATTAAAAAATGTGGAGTAGCATTGCAAGTGTACAGAAATCCAAACTAATATTCACATTGTGAGGCAACCGTAATCACTGGAAGAATTATTCGAGGCCCCTATAGAAAAATGCAAAATGCAATGTTCCAGGGGACAGAACCTTGTATTATGCTAATCCTCATCATCATCAAACACGACCCTCAATCTTCTCCCACCAATAGCCTTTTGGGCTATAGCAGTAGAGGGAACGTCATCACCTGAATCTGCCAACTCATTATCCATTTTCTCTAGTGGTGCATCACTTGCTTGTTCAATGGGTGAACCAAGATTGTCACTGATGCTGCCAGTTATTTCAGCTTCAGAAGTGCCCTTGGAGTTTGAACTGTTCAAGAAAACACTGTGTTGACCCCCCGTGGCTTCAACATTAATGGGCCAGTTTTGTTCATCCCTGGTGCAAAACAAGTTTAATCTGCTTGAGAGAATAATCCAAGCCAATTTGACCCAAGCAGGGTCAATGCAAATCCACATCCATGCAAAATATGATGCAAATCACACTATTAATATGATGTCATTGGCAATTTCAGCTCACAAAAGTCATAGAAAACATTCATTTTCTCTGTTTCAAGACACTTCAATGGGTCAATATTCAGCAACATCAATAGTTTGAGATCATACATACATACATACATACATACATACATACATACATACATAAGCACGTGCACAATATATGTACATGAATACATACATACATACACATGCATAAATTTTATTGCAGATGAGTAAAACCTTTTAACTGATGGCTGCGGTCATCTATAAACAGTAGAAGAGGGCCAGAGGAGTACTTTAGCAAGCAAAAAGTTTCTTCTTAGTTAACATACCCTTCTGCAGAATTTTCAACCATTGCCTTGTTGCTCTCTGTGTCCAATAAGATCCCCTCTGACGAAATTATTCTGATGCTCTCATTTGCAAAGCTCCTGATCTTTGATGATGCGGTGAGTTTTCTACTTCTATGAGCAAAGAGAATGTCAGGGGCATGTTGTGGGCATGTGTGCATATATCTAGAATGACAAATGCAGAATAACAAAAACCTACGGTCCCCATATATCTGCGGGGGAAACACAAGGCAAATTTGCAGAACAAGTTTTACTTATCTTTAAAACTTGAATATGGGTCCAAGGTTCAGAACACAAGTAATGAGAAAGATATTGTGCAGCCATTCAAATAGAAAGATTCACGTCTACGGAGACACATTACTTGTATATAACTTTCTCTTTCTCATTAGACCTGCACTCGGGGTATTCTCTTTCTAAACTGAGTGAAAATGGCTATTTAGAATCCACTGCCAACAGTTTACAGAACGCTGATTTTGGGTAGATTTCAACAAACTTAATGCACATTTTTATGGTAAATCATAGTGGATTGTCAAAATAAGTAGATGTAAATGACATGATGATCATGCAATTACATGCTCCAAATGCCTAAATAACTGAGGTACTACTTGGTAAGCGGTTTTCCATTTAGCCTGTGAATAAATGTACTATCAAATAATGCATTGGAGAAACGGAACATGAATCTGAAGAAAACTAAAGGAATGCTCCACATCCATCTTCAAGTTGTAAAGTTGCAAAGACAAGATCATACATCTATAGTTCTGGCACTACTTAGGAGAATCTTAAATACTGCCCCAAACTGAAACTAAAGCAACCATAGCATACAGCTTTCGTTAAAAGACTTACTTCAGGACAGAGCTCAATGTTTCATCATCAGAATTATCTTCCAACAATCTTCCTTCAATTTCTGCACTCCGCAATTTACTGCTGGAGAGGTTTCTATTTCCCTTGTTTCTTCCCCTGATGGCAAGTAGAAATTTGGGATAATATTAAGTATCTGTTGCTGTGGAAGATTTCTCAAGTTGACAAAAACCTTATGTCACAACCATATGAAAATATAAGGCAGGGAGGATCAAGATTCAAGACTAAGATGTGGCACGTTCCTCTTAGAAAACAAAGCTGTGAACATGACACCCAGCTGTGGAATGATGTTAGATTTGACAGAAGTTGAGAAAATGCAAAATGGGTGGCAGTTCATGTCAAGGAGCGTGTGTAGCAAAATTGATGAAGGATGAGTCATGTATCCACCAAAACCTAATTGCCAGACCCCTTCTGAATTAAACCTATATAATTAATAAATAATGACTACCAACCACTGATTTCAAGTGGACTAATAGTGTAACAGAGTACATGCATTGGTTTTCAAGACCCCAAATACAGATGAAGGGAGATAAGTGCCTTTGATCAGATCTGCGACCGACCATGGTTTGAATGGCTGAAACAGACTTGAGACCGAACCACTTTCCCCTGGGCTGGTATGAGCTGCCCGGTCAAATCCAGTGTTTCGAACAATACAGTAAACAAATAGCATAGCTATTGTAACAAACTTGTTTTGTTCTTTAAGAATGGCAAGCACCGTGTAACTAACATCTGGGGATGCATGAAGGGATAAGTAGAGTCAAATTACCTCAGCCTCAATGATAACAATGTCTCATTGTCCGAATCCTGCATTTCATCAGCAGAATGATCACTAAGATTCTCATCTCTCAAATGCAAGGTGGCTTCAGCCTTTTTCTGTCGGGGAACACATAAACCTAGCTGTTTGAGTTTACGAGCAATTTGTGCTGGTGTGAATAGTCTATCACCATCCAACGCATTTGCAATCATATAGCTGCACCTTCTATGATCCTTGAACCTGTCATACCACATAACTTTTAGCATCAGTGGTGCAAAGGAAAGGGACAATGTCTTAAAAAAGTGGAGAGATCATGATTGGACAAAACTCACTTCTCGAATAAAGTTCTAATAGCCGCCTCCTGATCTTCACTTAATGCACGTACTCTTTTTCTTGCATGCCTGAAGCAAAACAGAGCATCAGCATTTCACGTAAAACTCAAAGTTCTTTATGAGCACATCCAATGTTAGTACCATGGCTGCAAAGATAAAATCCTATTAAAGAAGAAAAAATGATCCCATTTCAATCTTAATTAAACAAGGCAACTTCATCTCTATCATAAGAAAAAGCAAAAGCATACTCCTGCTACTATTCCTCTTATCCTAGTAATGGCATCTCCCCTCTTCTATGATGCTCGTGTCAGATTTTCACAATCTTCTAAATGAAGAAACAGGGGATTTGTGCAACCTCATATTCCTACGGAAAGATTGATTTATGGGTCCTAACAAAACATAGACAACATATTCCTTGTTTCCTAAGGGAGTTATTGTGGACCGACCACACAAACAAAGTACCAATTTCCAACTGGACAAAAGAAGCAACAAGAGTTTACTTCTTTGCTGGACCGACATATTGTTCAAGGCCCAGCATCTCAATGTCTGAATAACTTGAGCAGTACACAAAACAGGAAAGAAAAATCTCTGTAAGTGTCCATACATAAGGCAATTAACTTTTCTTTACAGCACAAGCATTAAGATCGGTGCTTACAAAGGTAGTCTCGTTGAACGATCAATCAAATCCTGTGACTTGAGAGACAAACTCCCTCTTTCCTGTGCATCTTCCCCATCCTCGGGCTGACTGGGCTTCGAAGTTGATTCTTTATTGTAAGGCAATCTGTTCCTTCGTGCAGTTCTCAATCCTAGTTGCTTAAGCTTGTTCCCAACTTGAGCAGGTGAAACTTTACAATCAGGATCTAGAGCCTCCGCAATCAAATGATTGCATTTTTGTTCATCTTTGAACCTATAACAAAATTAAGCAGCACAAAACACTGAACAGTATGAATGAACAATCACTTGATCCTTAGGTAAGGCATGAATAATGTTCTAGAGCCATATGACCAACAAAACAACTTGGAACTACTATCAAAGCACTTTTGAAAGAGGTTTTCTTTCTCTCTTTCTTTTTTTCAGAAAAGAAAATGATCCAACATTACTATGACACTCACAAATTATTAGTAAGGAGGAATAATACTACTCACTTTTCATAGAGATCTCTGATTTTGGAGTCTAGCTCGTCATTAAGAACGAGTCTTCTCTTTCTTTTGGAAACCTTGCCATGGTCGTGGTCCAAGGAATTTCCACTGCAACAGCCATTTCCACAATTAAAGCAGGGAATTCAAGGGTAATTCAGTATTAGTTCTTCAAGTTAGAAAATCTAGTACCAGTCAAGTTTATCTTTCCCATCAATGTCAATGAGTGAACTGGTGGTTTCTGGTGATTCATCGGAGTCTACATTGTCTCTGGAAACATGGAGGACATGATTTATATAATATCAACACAGTGGCAAAAGCTTGTGATCACAAAATCCTTAAAAGAAGGAAATCACAATGAAAAAGCAAAAAGTGGCTATCTGGATTATTCGTGTTTCAGATAATATTTGCAGAATGTGTAGTGCATGAGAGATTTTAGGGTTTCTTACTTCTGGTACCCTAAGTCATGACTTATCACCACATCAGCTTCATCTTCACCCAAGGCATCTGCTATGCTCCTACGAACCCATCCTGCAGTATGCATGGAACCAATTTCTCCATATCCATTCTGTTTCTTCAGCTTGCCGACCTCATGCAATAAATATTCAGCATTAATATAGTGACACTCTTTGCGGGTCTTGCAGAAGAGCACTTCCACAAAAAGAAGGGGTTGCTGTTTCATCTTGCGTAGCATTTTCCTGACTAAGTTGGTCAAAAAGTCCACTATTTCTGTGTATTCCTCGTTTGGACAAGACTTCTGCTCAACCAATATTTCGTGAAATATAGTCAAGAGTGATAACTGCAAAATGTTATAGGACTCTTTAGTTATTGAGAAACTTGATAAGAGAGTATCCAAATTTCATAAATAAAGAATGCGTCCTTGACCTGATATAGCATTGGAGAGAGCTCGAGATCATCAGCAATCCTCCTCAGAATTGATATTATATAGTGATTTGTGTTGATAGAGTTGCTCTTGTAGAACTTTAATAACCAACACAGATTATGGATGATGCCGTTGTTTGCAAAAGCTGATACTACAGTAGACACTCTAAAATCAACTTCATCGTATCGAACAGTTTGTTCATCACCAGATGAATCACCTGTACTGTAACAAAGATCATGGGGAGGATCAGATTTTCTTGAACATAGCAGATTGTTGTCAGTCTTCTGTTGCTCCATGGTAGATTCACCATGATTCTCTGAAATTTCAGCATCAAGAAGAATGCCAGTTTTCCCACCATTAGAATCTGTATCTAATTGGCCATCTTGGTGACACTTGTCTCCAGAAGCTAGTTTTTCACTACTAGATACAGCAATTTCATTCTGAACAACAAGACAATCTGCTGAAGGTTCCATGTCTGCTTCTACTTTGTCGGTCACTCTTTTCCCCGTTCTCCTCTTTCTGGATTTTCTAGTAACCTATCAAAATGAGTTTGTTGAGAAATATATAATACCTAGATAGAGGGCATTTATAAACCAGAAAGATAATTGGTCATGCTATCATTTGCAAGATAAAATCTATCAAAATAGAAAAGTAATCTGTAAACATCTGATATGGCAGTGTAAAAACAATCCACACATGCTCGACAAGATTATGAAGACTGCATGAGTTTACTCCAAAAAGTTCATTGATGATATTCCTCATAATTGAGCAAATCACTCTGATAATACAAGCTCGAGAAATAATCAAACCCCATTATGTCAGTATCACCGGTCCCTTGTGCAAGGGAATATAAGCATAATGCATGACTGCACAATATTCTGCATTGGTGTCCCAGTATGCTGATTTTGGGTGTGTGGTGATGCGTTCCTCAATAGAATCACATCATAGGTATACAGCACGAACAGAAACAGACATCGACAGAAGATGACAAAAATAATGGTACATGACAACAGACATTGACTCCTCTCTTGAAAAACAGATAATTTAAATTGGACCTGGCTTCAGGCAGGTGGTGACTCTAGCACTCACAGTATGTCAACTTTGATACTGCATAAAGAATGAGTCATTGCAGATGCTTGTGGATGAAGAGACCAAAAATTAATGTGTAGGTGCAATGTATGATATGCTGCAGTTGTAGCATTCATCTACCAAGCATTTCTTACTGCGGGATTAAATGATTCTCTACATGATAACGGGGCCTGCACCTGATTATGTATTCCAAATGAGACAGGACTCATTAATTTGTCTCCTCCTACTAGGAAGTATAGCACAAAGAATCAATAGGTCCACCTGAAATTTACTTGCTACATAAGTTCTAGACAACCAACGAGAAATTAGCCGCTTGTAGTTCGCTACTTAATTACAAAGATTTCAATGGGAGTTTTCTTGTAAAAGATCGGTTCTTGAGGGAGATGAGCAGCATGCAAAAGTCTATGATCCTAACCACAAATTAATGTTCTCATCTCTTTAACCTTAGATGTTATTACATTCTCCCCTTTCTTGCCACTTCTGATACTACAGATGGCAAATGGATAAACACTAGCTGAGAACAAAGTTAAATCATAGAAAGCCTCACGGTATCACTGTGAAATGCCATCGACAGAGATTATCCAACGAATCACCTCAACCAAATTGCCAGAAAAGTGCATATTTCCCATCTTGTAAAATTGTCACATACCCTTAGTGTTCCGCGATCTTGAAGTCTCTCCATCAACTGCGTGATTGTGTGAATCACTTCCACCAAATCTGCAAGATCACTGATAACGAGGAAAAGAGAAAATCAGGGAAGGAAAGTTCAATCATGAAATAATGCTATGCACACATGAGAAGTTTGCTGGAAGCAGATTGATTTCATTGACTTTTCACACCTGGCAAACTACAATGACAGAATATCGAAAGTCAGGCAGTCAGTAATACTTAGGGCTTGTAACCCCGGCTAATCTCACTACATAGTACACTATCCTCAAAAATCTCAAAAGTATGTCACTAGTACTTCCATTGCACAAAAGATCAAAATGCAGGCAGTAGTACTGTTATCCACCCACCTTCCTGTGCTAGTATAGGGTTCAGGATATAGAAGGAAAGCAGACAAAAGTCAGAGAAAACATTTTAGTGGCAGGTACTTCTTCTCGCACTTTATGTAATGTAGATCCACTTTGCATATAAATGAGGCAAAACTAGTGTTATCTCAGGGAGGTGATTTCTCAGTGGGTAGCTCGTCAGTAAGAACTTAGACTCCTCTTCTTTACCATATGACATGTATGGGCAACATATGTCATCTAAGTTTCAAATTATCAGGTGCTGCTTAATGATAGAACTATGTCCCCGCTTAAGGTAAAACGTTCAGAAAGCCAGCACTAGTAGTAATTTCACTATGTAATACAACAGCAGCACATATGAAGTAGAAGACCTTCTAGGTTGCTTGTGAACATCGAACGATTTGACAAGATTGAGAAGGAAATGAGTCATTCCTTGATCAGTCTGATCATAAAATAACTTGTAAAGAAGAACCCGAGCAGTCTGAGGCTCCCTGGAATTTTCTGGAAATAATTTAAGCACCAAATCTAGTGTCCGAATCTGCAAAAGAAAAAATTTTAAGGTGAGTATAAAAACTAATTCCTTCCATAACAGCGCTTACTTTATGATCAGCAGGAAGACATCAAGTCATGACAACATCCCCTCCAACATCAGGATGTAGTTTAAAATAGTGGATAGGAAGTACAAATACAAAACTTAGTGGGGTTCCTCAACCATGTTTTGCACAAAAAACAAATCAAAACCACAACAATGAACAGTCTTGCAGTAAGTCCATGACAGCAGACTAGTTCTATTGTTTCATCCTATGATCCCAGTAGAAAAAGAAAGGCCAACTAAACTTACAATAAAATGAGATATTTAGCATTCCTTCTCAGTGAACCCACTTAAGGATGAACCACCTCTCTATTGTGTGCTGCAGTAACTGATTAATTTTATAATTTTATACCAATTGTTGTCCACAACTTATTTTGAATATCAAAACCCCACCATTCCATTAATATAATGAAGACCACTATCAGATTAAATGTTTAGTATTTACTCAGTCCCACTATGCTCTTATCATATAACACGGTTTATTAATTCCTTCAAACTATATACTTGTGCAATTCAGTAGGAATCTTTCCTTTCACTTCTTATGCTGTACCTAAGTTCCTGTCACCATGGAAAATTTCATCTCCAATGCTCATCTCTCATAACACTGCAAAAGATCCGAGTATCAATGCTCCAAAAAGTTATCAGTAATAAAATTTGCAGGAGCTTGAATACGAATCTCTTGTTCCTTTCTCCTAACAATGTAATCCATGACCTGAGTGAAAATTCAACATATTCACCCAAGCATCCATCAATACATGAGCAACATGGAAGATGCATATGGTCAAAACTTGTCCTCCAAGAATCATTTTTTAGGGTAGACAAAAAGAAATACTTACCATTGCTTTCAGAAGAGATCCTGTTGCAGATAAAAACTTGTAGTCTTTTGTTTCCTTTAATCCATCAAAGCCATCACGCCACTTCGAAATAACCATCAGAAACATAGATTCATTCATTGATGCAGCAATTGGCCCGCATATATCATCACTAAATAGGATGCCATCTTCATTGCTACGACTAGATAGGGAACTGCCCATCTCTGCATTAGGCTGTAATATAACCAAATATTCATATAAAATCTCACATGTCACTGGAGACTGATCACAAAATGTGAGCTTATGTATACTTCCCTCTTTCAGAACTCAAAAGAAGAAATACTAACCGTATCTACTCCCACCAGAACAATGAAAAAAGTTAAGGAGCATAGGCAAACAAATAACAGTATGATGATGCCTATCAAACCTTTACTGAAGTAATAGGTTTTGTCAACTGCTCATAAACATTATTTTCCAAGTTTGTAGAAAGGTGACCATAAACACTCTGACAATATCCTCCCACAATGATGTATACAGATAGAAAGACCTTTTAGAATTCAAATCTATGAATGAGATTTTAAACTCAAGCATAAGGAAGCATAAAAAAAGAAGCAATGTACAATGCACAGGTTCAAATAATGCCCTCATACGTTTGCTCACTTAGAATCTATTCCTCTTTCTAGGAGGTTTCTCTCATAATCTCCTTCCTTGTGGCATTTCCTCATCTCGAAATCCCCCTATACCAGAAGAAGTCTACAGCATACATATGGGTTGCTGTCAATCCAGAGAAAACAAACAGCAAAATTGATAACTGATCAACCCTGTACCTCACCGAGTGAAACCCAAATAAAAAATGCATTCATACTTCCCAAAAGTACATAATTCAAAACACGACCTATGCTAATTTTAAGAGGAAATAGTGCAATAAGATCCTCCACATCACAGAGGATACAAGCAAATATGTGAATTTCCAAATTTAAATCTTACCTTTGATGTCGAAAATTTGTGATACTGGAAAGAAGTGACAAATTTAGCAACCTCAAAGAAGTACACCACATCATTTCTCTGAATATTAAGTTGTTCCCTCTCAATATCCTCGCGAACTGACTGCATCAAAACTGATACATGGACCAGATAAGTTTCAGTAATGCATCAGAGAGTGCTAATACGAAATGATAAAAATTATCCTTTTAGTTTGAAAAATACCATTGTAACCCCCAGATAGAAACTGATTCAAGAAACCATGAAGCAACTTTAAAATGTTATCAGTTGTTGTCGGTAGTCTCCCCTGGTCCCATACGATCTTTTTTGTTGGACCCCGACAGAACTTATCAGATTTAGAGTATACATCGAGTGAAGCAGAATTAGGAGTTCCTTTAAGAACAGCTTTGGAACCATCCTGAAAGAAGAAAGTAGAGTTTACTAAGCTCAAAATTGACATGCAAGTAAAAGAAAAGGTAACTCATACCATGGTAAATCGCTCAAATGTCCCTGAAAAATGTGAATAGCGGCTGCCATATTGAAGCCTGGAAAGCCTCCTTTTGTCCTTCTCCTCTTCAATAATCGATTTGAGGCCACTCAAGGAAGTTTTGGCTTCCGCATCCTTCATGACATAATTGTGAATGAATTTGGGACATGCATGTCAATCAACTATTTGTAAAGGACACAAAATAGAAGTCTACTCTAAATCTCAGCAACAAGAGATTAAACAAAAAGAAAGACCACTTATCAGGTTCTTTATCATGGCACACAGTCAAATTGAGACACCAAATATGATCTATGTGGCTTCCATTCATGTTTCATTAATATCACGCCAATCATTTTAAGATAAAATGGTCATTTTTCAGAAAATACAGAAGATTTAGTCAAGTACTCTCCTCTACAGTCTACATATTCTGATGTATCATAAACTGGAAAGATGAGAATAATAGAGTTATACCCACCTTGAGACTATTCAGATGTGCTTTTGCGACCAACTCAGGATCTTGGCCATTAA
The DNA here is from genome assembly GCA_014182555.1 of Eucalyptus erythrocorys. NCBI lineage: Eukaryota > Viridiplantae > Streptophyta > Magnoliopsida > Myrtales > Myrtaceae > Eucalyptus > Eucalyptus erythrocorys. The sequence continues at coordinate 43,979,610 of CM024597.1, read as the reverse complement.
ATATATAGTAAAAGATTTCCAGCAAAAGCCAATTATCTTGATGAAGGTAGTCAGAAGACCCACCAATGTGCTGAGCAACGAGTAAGAATAGATCCATCACATTTTCACGGAACAAAAGCTCCAAAAATCTGTCTCGAAGTGACAATATTCGAGTGGCAAATCCAGCAGCCTTCTGAAGTGCTGAAATGTCCTGGATGGCCAGTAGGTTTCGAAATAAAGTAAGAACGAGCTGCACTAACTTCCAGTCATCCTCTGTGAATACTTCACTGGAATGTATCCGTGTAGTTTGAAAAAATAAGAGCAATTTGTCAGTAAAAAATGACAGAAACTAAAGCCATCCAAATCTCTCTCTCTCTCATGCACGCGGATACTTGGAGTAAAAAGAGGGAAGCCGTTTAAAGTCCTCTACTACCAGTTCCAATACACGAAACGCCAGAATATATGGACAATGAGCTGTGTGCATTACAACCAATACCGAGTCTGCGACATCTCTATCTTAAGTTCTTAGACAATGTATGAATAAAACAGACGGAATAGGATGAGTCGTGTCACCTTTCCAAGTTTTCCAGTGGGCTTTCAAGCAGCGAAATAATAACTGCAACTGTGTCACTCATGGTAATTGCAGATTTAAGATCCCATAAATACTCAATCTGTAGGTGAATACCAGAGGAGGTGGGCTCAATGGGCATTGTGAGAAACACCAAGACCTTCACTATAGAAAACAAAAAATTAATAATGAATCATCTCTTCTACTCAGACACCCTCTCAATGAACTTGCAATGCAGCATTTGAGATGTCAATTTACCAGTGTTCAGAACCAAGCTGCGGTCATCTTGGCAATGCTCTAAAATGGGTATCAAGTCTTTGGACACACAGTTCCATTTGCAGACTTGCTTGAAAACCTCTCTCGTCTGTGGGTCATCACGCCTGAGAAATCTCAGCAGATCCTTTAAATTATCTGGTAACGAGTCAACAAACAGCAGTTTATCTCAGCAGGTGGATAACTAATACATCACCTAGTTTAGTGAGATGGCATGTTAAAGTAAGAATAACAAAACACATGACATTTGGACTTCCCTCTAGTAGAAGGGTAGTCTATTATTTCTTTTCAATGAAGAGGTAACGCATTCGTGACTGATTAGGGAAAGTGAAATTAACAAAAAAGAATTAGTGAAACTATGAAATGGCAGTATTCTAGCATTTGGAGTCTAGGATGATGCACGGTGTTAAACAAAACTGCTTTTTCATGATGCAGAAACAAAAATGAATGGAAAACACTCGTTTCCTGTCCTTCATCAACAGAAGGATCCAACAACAGGAAAAGACGGTTGATGTGGGGGGGTTCCATATCTCCAACCCCGATTTGGTACTATTTTTAGTGGCAATCTGACATAATTTCTGATGGTTCAAGTAAAATTTCTTCATTCCGGCCCCTGAACTAATATTCCACATTGGTCACCCGATCCAATGAGCCATGCGCGAGAATTAGATGCGACGGACGGGAGCTAAGTTAACCATCGAACTTGCGCGATCAGAAACCAAGTGGGGCGTAAACCCTAGCCGGAACCGAGAAAGTAGACGGTCGATCGACTCAACAGACGGTCTCGAGTAGCAGCAGCACGACATTAACACTTCAGCCGAGACCAAAACCCCTAGCCCTCTCTTCGGCACTTCGCGTTGCGAACGACGAGCAAAAGGCGGGAAATCGCTAGAAAAAAAAAATACTCGTACCTAGGCAGTGCGCGCCCTTCGAATAACCGACGCGGTTGCCGTCGTCGTCCTCCTCGACGATGCCGAGGCCGGCGCAGATCGCGGAGAGGCCCTGCGTGTCCATCGCGCCGTTAGCTCCGACGGATCGAGCTTCGGAGGAGAGATCGAACGATCGGAGAACTTCGGGGTGGAGAAGATGGATCGAGGATGAGGGACTAAGGTGGAAGAAAAGGTGACGGAGGATTGGAAGGAGCGATGGAATGCGGAGGTTTTGGGGGCTGCCCGTCCTGGTGGGCGCCAAGTTATCAGATTTTCCCGCGCTGGACATTTGAGGAGGAGGGATGATCGGGTGCTCTTTTGCTATGGTACGGATGTTAGAACCGCTTACGTGGCGGGCCTCTACACGCAGCGATTTTTCCATCTGCACTCATTTGGCGAGATTGCAAAATTTTCATCCGTTTCACAAAAAATAATTCATGAAATTAATTGAGAAAATTATCTTCCGTAAAATGTACGCTAGAAAGCATTTTCTTAGAAGTTCTTTTTTGCAGCATGAGTGAAGTTTTATTTTTTTTAAATGCTTTGCTACTGACCAAAAAAAAAAATGCTTTGCTCATTTTCAAATCTAACAAGTAATAATTGACATGATGTAATTCTATTCAATTTGAAACGCGTAAAAACTTTTAAATAAACGAATAATCTTGTGGAGATTCATATATATATATATATATATATATTTAGGATTTTGATCAAATTTCGGATTTAACAGAAAATTCCATAAAGAGCTTTTATAATTTAAATAAATCCTCTCCACCACGAGAATGATCATTGTTCATGAATTATTCTCAAATGGATTTATAAAAGACGAGAATTTTATAATATTTGATGCAAGAAAAACCTCAAGTTGGACAAATTTATTAAAACTAATTTACTAAAAATCTCAAATTAGTATGCCCGTAATAAATTTACAAAAAAATCTAAATTAATACTTTTGTAATAAATTTAATAAATGTTAGTTTTTGTTAACTTGAATTAATACCACAAAAAATTATAAATATATCCATAACAAATAGAGGATAAAACCTTAAAGTACATTAATTAATTATTACGTGTCATTTAACTTAGATAAAATTTAATATGGGGTAAATTAAACATATATGTATCAGTTTGGTATTTTCGTGATATTAATCATGCTTTTTATGCCTACATGGAATTAATATTTCAAAAAAATAAAATTATTTTATACGTAGTGGGATTAAATTAAAATTAATCAGTACCAACACGATTATTTTACTAAGGGGCAAATCCTCCGCAAGAAAGCACCTCCTCATTAATTACCAAAAAGCCAACCGTTCCCATCGAAGCTTGCGCGCGGCGGCGGGCGAGACCATTTCACCTTCGATACAAACTATGCAAAAACCTTTTCCCTGAAAAGCGCCAAACTCGGCGGCGGCATTTCCAAGTCCAGCTCCAACTTCCCCGCTTTCCCTCCTCTTCTTCGACACGCTCGAGCACATTCCATCCCGCATTGCATCGCACCCGCTGTTCGTCTTCTCCGCGGGAGCTGTTCTTCGCCAGCGACGAGATGGCGGATGTGGTGGCCACCGGATCGATCCAGAGCTCGCTGCTCCGTCCCGGCGGCGGCCGATCCCTGGAGGACCGGGCGGAGAGGCTGAAGAGGCCTTCTTCCGGCTTCGGCTGCTCCAAACCGCGGCCCCGCGGCGGCCACGGGAGGAGCCCCCCGAGGGCGGTTCCGAGGGGCGCGAGGATCGCCGCGAGGAGGACCGCGCACGCCGAGCCCAAGGTCGTGCCCGTGTCGCCCGAGGATGTTCCCCAGGTAACGGTGCTTTCTGCTTGTGGCTTGTTGAACTGTTTGGACCGTCGCGGGCGTCGGCGGATGGGAGTATCGACGGGGGGAAGTGCGGTTGGCTTGGTTCGAGTGCGGAAGTAGTTTCTTTTGCGTTTATGGAATCGATGCTGGATTATAATTTTAGCTCGAGAGGAAGGAGTGGACTGGCATTTGATCAGTGTACTGGCTGGAATGGCACTTCATCAACTGATGGGGGTGATTCCTGTCTGGACTCTCTGGAGTGTGATAACCAATCGCACTGTCCAGATCATAATGAGACCAGAACCTCATTCTAAGGACCTGGAAGCGATGGAGATTTGATTCTGTAATAGGTTTTGTGCACCTTTTATTGGCAGCATGTGGCCTTAGATCAGGCTAAGAAAAATGCCAGAGATTCAATGGATGATTTATGATAGTGGTTTGCAAACTCATGCGGCAGTTTATTGTCGTTTGTTGAATTTAATTCACTTGTTCAAATGCCTACTTACTGTTTGCTCCTCTATATGAACAATTTTGTCAAACTAGTTTGGTAGTCTTAGCATTACTCTTATGCTAACTACACCGGGAAATGCAACATGGCAGCTTGAAAGATCAATCATTTTAGGGTACTAGTCATTATATGAAAACTTAGTTATCCTACGTTGTAAATTATATGAAATACACCATACGAGAGAAGTAAGCGGTATGCATCCATCCGTTTTTGTTTTTTTGTTTTTTTGTTTTTTTGTTTTTTTTTTTAAAGAGATGAGAATTGTTTTTCCTGTCCAAATTGCAGGGAGTTCAGCATCTTAGTGACGTGTCAGTGGGCATGTGGTCTACGCCTCTGGTTAGGCGGAAGACTAAGATCGTTTGCACCATAGGTCCTTCCACCAACACAAGGGAAATGATATGGAAGCTTGCTGAAGCTGGTATGAATGTTGCAAGGCTAAACATGTCTCACGGAGACCATGCTTCTCATCAGAAAGTCATTGATCTGGTCAAGGAATACAATGCTCAGTCCAAAGATAATGTCATAGCCATAATGCTTGATACTAAGGCAGGTTCCTCTCATTATCTCTTCATAAGGCTGGGAAGCAGGTTCTCTATGGTGATTCTATGTTCCATAGCTTTATCTAGCTATAATATGGCGTTTTTGTTGCTTTACTTCAGGGCCCTGAGGTTAGGAGTGGGGACCTGCCACAACCAATTATGTTAACTCCTGGACAAGAATTCACCTTCACAATCCGTAGAGGGGTTGGAATGGCAGACTGTGTCAGTGTTAATTACGATGATTTTGTAAATGACGTAGAAGTGGGTGACATGCTTCTTGTTGATGGTATGATCAAAGTATTCTATAGAAACCATAATAGATCTAATTGCATTTGTATGCTTCTTGATGATAAAAATTCCACCAATTGATTTTTTTCTTCAACACTGTTGTGCCAAGGTTCATGCTTTTGTCAACATTCATTAATCAGAAAGACACTGTGTTTATGTCTCATTCATGCATGCCGTTCTCATAGCCAGAAAGGAAAAATTATCACGCATGCACTATAAATTGTTATGCACTTCTCTTACATTGTATCAATGTTAGGTGGTATGATGTCATTAACGGTGAAGTCGAAGATGGAAGATTCTGTAAAATGTGAAGTTGTTGATGGAGGAGAGCTGAAGTCCAGGAGACATCTAAATGTCCGAGGAAAAAGCGCAACATTGCCTTCCATCACCGGTTGGATGTCAAATGATAATATACTTTTCTAATCATGTTTCATGTAACTACTTGCTACAGGAGTACATTGCTGATTAGACACATTATGTAACGGCATTTGTTGTTCACATACAGAGAAGGACTGGGATGATATCAAGTTTGGTGTGGAGAATAAAGTTGACTTTTATGCCGTCTCCTTTGTTAAAGATGCACAAGTTGTTCACGAGTTGAAAAACTACCTGCAAAGTTAGTACCTGCTTAAATACTTCTCTTGTTTCCAATGAGAACTAATAACATCTAGTTCTGCTCCATCTTATTTCTTACCTGTTACCTTTAAACTTTGCAGGCTGTGATGCCGATATTCATGTTATTGTGAAAATTGAAAGTGCTGACTCCATACCGAATTTGCATTCAATTATCACAGCATCTGATGGGGTGATGATCCAAACTTTTTGACATCACTGGAGTCTCTCTCTGGATTAGCTTATTTTTTCGAATTATGACAAATGGGTTTCCTTTTGCAAATCCCACTTTATCTGTGACATATTGCTTGATTATTAACTGCAACTATCCAGTACCAGGGAATGCAAAGTTAAACAAGAAATCTTGTGTTATATCATCTGTAAGAGTAATATGCATGGTGTCACCAGCATTGAACAATATATCTACCTTGAGACACCCTTTTCCATAGTCATCTTTCTTAACATGATATACTGGGTTGTATGCATATCTTAGCTTATATTGCTGAAGTGGCGCGTTGTTCTCTTTCTGATCATAAGGAATCGATTGAGCTCTATGTAGCTTTTATCTTAGTAGTTTGCCAATATGGGTTTCAGGCCATGGTGGCAAGAGGAGATCTTGGAGCAGAGCTCCCCATTGAAGAAGTTCCACTTTTGCAAGTACTTTCCTGTTCAAATTGGATAAGAGAAGATTATTTCTTGTAAATTTTTTCAATTAGTTGAATGGCAATCTGCATATCTTACTGTACTCTTTCCAATGCAGGAAGAAATAATCCAGATGTGCCGTAGCATGGGTAAGGCTGTTATTGTGGCCACCAACATGCTGGAAAGCATGATTGTTCATCCAATGCCAACTAGGGCAGAAGTGTCAGACATTGCTATTGCTGTTCGAGAGGGTGCTGATGCAGTCATGCTTTCTGGCGAGACTGCTCATGGAAAGTAAGCATTACTCCATTTTTGACTTACTGTGGGTTTAATGATGGGCTGTTTGGTTGCTATAAGGATTCTTTCTGCCTGAGAAGAAACAACTGGTATGATTGGCTGTTTGGGAAATAGGGAGTGTTTTCTTGTGGAGTTTGATTTGCATTGGTACTTGAATTCAATTCAAAAGCTTGGAAGGCTCAAAGCTGAGTTCCGTATTGTTTGGTTCTTTCTTAATATTGGCATGGTGAATGTACATCTCTTGAAGATAAGGCAATAGGCAAATCATGCATCCTGACAATGTCATCTCACCCTCTTGTAGGTTCCCATTGAAAGCTGTGAAAGTCATGCACACAGTCTCATTAAGGACTGAAGCCACCATAGCTGCTGGTGAAATGCCATCTAACCTTGGCCAAGCCTTTAAGGTCTCTTATCGTGTGCTGCATATAGTCTGCAGCTTTTTGTTGAGCTTACCCTCTAATTTTTCATTTATGTTTGATGTTTAAACCTAAACAGTGACCATGGCTTTTTTCCCCCCTGTAGAACCATATGAGCGAGATGTTTGCCTATCATGCTACCATGATGTCAAACACTCTTGGAATCTCTACTGTTGTCTTCACCAGAACTGGTTTCATGGCCATTTTGCTAAGCCATTATCGCCCTTCTGGAACTATATTTGCCTTCACAAATGAGTAAGTAGAGGAATGCCATTATATGTTGCAGTGGAATGCAATCAAATGATAACTGTACTGTTATGATCCATCTCTACCGAGTGGACGGGGGTGATATCTGTAGAGACTCGTTTGAATTTAACGAAATTGTGTGCAATGGGATTTGCCAACTTTGTGTTTTGGTAATAAATTTGCATCATTATTGACAATGTAGGAAGAGAATACAGCAGAGACTGGCTTTATATCAAGGAGTGTGCCCAATCTACATGGAGTTCTCTGATGATGCTGAACAAACCTTTGCTAATGCATTGGCGGTGCTGCAGGTAAACTTACTGGGGCATTTACTCTTAGTAATTGGTTCTATGAATAGTGCATCTGTTTGCTTAATAATTTGTTTAGCAAGCTAAACCTAGGCTGACGTATTTTAAGGCACACACGTGTGTTCCACTCTCATAACGCATGATGGCTGGCTTCATTTTGGGCTGCCAGAGGCTTCAAAGTTTCAATGATATTTGCACTAAAAGTCTCTTTGTGAGCATTCATTTGGAAACTCTGTAGTTGCAGCTATGCATACTGAATCTTCTTCTTAAATCGTTCTTAATTCCGAGGGGCTATAAGGACTTTTTTTTTTAGGTTCTTTTTTTAGTGTATACCCCTTTTTATTCTCTTATGCTTATGATTTCTGGCTTTTATTCTCAGAAGCAAGGAATGGTTAAAGAAGGAGAAGAGGTCGCACTCTTACAGAGTGGTAGACAGCCTATTTGGCGTTTCCAGTCCACACATAACATCCAGGTCCGCAAAGTTTAGCTGTGAGAAGGAAACTCAAGAAGCCGAACTTCCACAGCAGGCGATGCTTAAAACAGGCCGTGAGAAGTTGAGATCCATGCCAATCTGGCCTTTTTGGATCGCCCTGATTTTCTAAGTTTTGTTTTGTTTGAATTACATGTTCCCAGTTTATTCGAATTAATCTATGCAAAAGTTTTATACTTTTAGTCCTTGTGGAGGATTAGGCGCTCCGGGGAATTGCATCCTGAGGGGTTAGAAACCCCGTCTCTATCTTGGTTGAGGATGTAGCTGGAAATTGTAGCGTAGTGATGCTCATCTCCTCTATCTTTTCGTTTGGTTATCTTCTTGCACTCCCTATCTAAGGCCACAATAGCTCATAGAAGCTCATGCGAGTTTATATTATTATAAGTCGCTGTAGAAGGGATGATACTGTAGGATGATTATCCCAAAACGGCATATTTATTTCATATTTGCCCATTCGTTCCTGTTAATAATCCATAGAATGATTGAGAGAAACTTTGACGGAAACAAGTAAGCTGATTGAGCAGCCTACCTTAGTCTTGCCATGAAGGTGTCGCCTTATCACCGGTGCCTAGGTATTTACTATTTAATCCATGTTCGGTGCATCAATCTGTCTAGGAGAACAACGTTCCATTGGGTCTGATTGTTTCTTATATTCCACTAGAGAGACGTTTGGGCGCGGGCGTTGTTAGAGGAAGGGAAATACAAAAGGAAAATGTAATGCACCGTAAATTCGATTGCCTATATCAGCGAAAATAGCTAGTACTCATATGATTGAGGAGAACTTGGTCATAATTGCAGATAATTGTCTCCTCGTCATACGAAATGGATCGTTTCCAACCTCACTATTGAATATTAAATAAACACGGTGTATTTCCTCAGTTCTTTTAGCAAACCGAGAAAGGGTTTGGGCAACATTGGGACTTGGATCAATTACCGCCAAATAATCGTTCAAGGCGGCATCGAAGCACCAACTGTCTATTAGGCGAGCCTGAACCCATCAACGCAATGTGCTTTTTATTAAGTTAATTGAGGGCTTCTCGATTACTCGCATGCCTACGCTCTCAGCTAGAAAAAGTAGATTGAATGACATTCTTCTTGTTTTCCCTTGCGGTGGCGTTTTGCGTATGAGTAGACCATATTAAAGCAAGATACATATCTGGTAGAATATCATATACAATTTGCCTAGTAGACTGGTAGACGTGGGACGCAGCTATGATAAAATAAAGTGTTAATATTTTCAAGAACCCCAAACTGGTATACCTATGACAAATTTATCTCAAATTATTTTTTTAACCACCAAAATCCTAAAACTGGTATATCTTTAGCAAATTTATCCCAAACTGGTACACTTATGACAAATTTATATGTTAGTTTTTGTAAAATCATTATTAAGTTAAATGACACGTGACAGTTGACCAAGATATTAATTTTGAATTTTACGCTCCGTTTATCACAGTTTATAATTTTTTTTGTGGTATTAATCCAATTTAGCGAAATGTATATTTGTCACAAATTTACTAATTTGGAATTTTTTGCGGTCGAATAAATTAGTTTGAGGTAAATTTATCATAAATGTACTAGTTTAGGGTTTTTTATAATCAGTCGGGTAATTTTGGATAAATTTATCATAAATGTATCGATTTGGGATTTTTCATGATATTAAATGATTTGCTTTACTCTCCCGTGTTAAAATACAGAAAGTATCTTAGTAATTTTCTCAAGATGGTAGCAAATTTTCAACATGCTTGGAAACTTAGGCTTCATTTATTTCGTGTCAAATGAATAATTTGAAAAATATTTTCCTATAATTACTTATATTGTTTGAAATAATTAATTTATAAATAAAAAAATTCGTGGGATTATAAGAAATTCCCCAACTAGTAGTATTCCAAATAGAATAACACTAATCCAGTAATACAGTTTCAAGAAGTCAAAGATGCAGAAGGTACCCTCTAAGCTAACATTAGCTAGCGACCTCGCTAATCGCTATGCATGCATGCCGCCGGAAGCGACCGCTGGTGAGTTCATGGTGGAGACTCGGAAGATGGGACGTGCGCGTGAGCAGATGAGAGGATTATCTGTCTTCTCTTGGCTGAGAGGAGAGAGAGGGCTAGGGATACTGGAGAGCTACTTCCCACGGAGATACTCTTTACCCGTTGCCTGTTGCTCATTCATGAAGAGCATAGTTGGTTGATACTGATACACCTAAAGAGACAGTACAGAACTATGAGATCTAATGTTTCTCCTCTTCTACTTCGCCCCCGCATTATCGTACAATTGAACAATCTAGTCACAAATCTCCCCCTCCTGATTGCTAAGACACCCGAGAAGGGGAACCAAAGAATGCTTCACGAGGAACCTGATTTTGCTTCAAAGGGTCTCTGCAGCATGCACGTGCGACCAGTATTTCTTAACTAGCTGCCCGAACAGCGAGTCCTCTCTTTTCATCAGCTTCATTGGCTCGTCGTACTCCACTAGCTTACCTGTGATACAAGAAACCGCCTCAATGAAGACGTGGAGATTTGAAATTTCAATCCATGATACCGAGGCAGGATACTTGTTTTCCAGTGGATCAATCTAAGTGAAGCAAGCTTAGGGAGTGGAACTCAACATCACTAATGGCAAGGACCTTTGTGCAGTCCATTACCGTCGGTATTCTGTGAGCCACGGTGATCACAGTGCAATCAGTAAATTCGGCACAAATGCTTCTGTGTAAAATCAAGTCGGTCACATTGTCTATTGATGCAGTTGCTTCGTCGAGCACCAGTATCTGGCTTCTCCTCAGAAGTGCGAGGCTTAAGCAGAACAATTGCCGTTGCCCCATGCTCCAATTCGACCCATCTTCCACAACTGAAAAATGAAGTGTGGCTGTCATAATTTTCACCTAAAAACACTATCAAGAAGGCAAGTTGATGGCTTCAACATAAAGCCTTACCCGTGGAGTCGAGTCCCTCTTGTTTCTCACTGATCCGCCTCCTGGAGCTGACACATCCCAGGAACCTGTTTATGTGCATAACCTCAAGTTGGAAACATCAATAGTTTCTAACGTATGTATTCCAGGATGAAGAGAACCGGGGTTTACCTCCCAAATTTCTTGGTCAGTGTGTTGAGATAAGGGGTCCAAGTAATATCTCACTGTCCCGTTGAAGAGAGTGGGCTCTTGAGGTAAAATCCCGAACTGTGACCTGAGATCGTGAAGTCCAATCTTCGTGATATCAACACCATCTACAAGAACTTTTCCTCCTGCAGGCCCCACTAGACGGGATAGAGCACCAATCAAGGTCGTCCTCCTGCTGCCAGCTTGACCAATGATGCCTATCTTATGTCCTTCGAAAGTGCAACTGATCCCTCGAAGAACAAGGGGTGTGCCAGGCCTATACCTTATCTGTTTTGCATCAAGATTCAGTAATCTGACTATGTTCATTCCATGAACTAATCAATAGGACCAAAAGTTCACCTGCAGATCAACAATCTCGACTTTCCCCTCAGATGGCCAGTTGGTAGGAGGTCGGTTTTCTTCTATCAGAAGAGGGGCTTCGCTTGGTATGTGCATGTACTGGTTAAGCCTCTCCACTGATATTATATGATTCGCTAGAGTGCATTGGTTTTGAACCGAGAAGAAAAGGGTAATATTCAGAGAGAGACCATAAGATAATGCCATTCCGGTGAATCCTTCGACAACATAAGGGGCAACCGCAGCAAAGTTTTAGTTAGTTGATCTATCTTCTGCCAAATTCCAATTGACTAGCTGTAAAATATATATGCTCAGTCATAGCAAGAAAGATAAAAGGCATTTACTGACCGGGGCTAAATGTTCCTGGAGGAAATAAAACCATGCAGAGTGCAGCGGAGGACAGAACAGTAGCACTAAGTGTTTCTAGACGCTGTATCAACCTTTCATTGGCTGTGAAACTGTGGAAAAAGGGCCTAGCATTCCTATCAATGAGTTCCAGTTCTTTCTAAAGAACCTTTCCTCCTCTTCGAAAGCTCTTATGGACATTGCCCCTGACACTGACTCAGCAAGATGACTTGCAATGCAGGACTTGGTCGTGCCATTGAGTCGCATCAACTCCTTTGCAGATGAAAAATAGTATCTCTGCAGACCAAGTTAAAGTTTGACTAGGTTCTGGATGGAAAATAAATACACACACATGAACATATGCGATGAAAAACTTATAAAAGATGAAATGAGGATGTCATAAAAGAGTCGTGCTACCATTTGAAAGCAGAACATAGTTGTCAGATTAGCATCAACTTATAACTTCCCTCAGCGAGATAAAGTTCCTAATAAAACTTTGGCTTGCAGTAGGAACTGAGTCCGCATCTCTTCAGTGTGATGGAATGTTCCAGACTAGTGACCTTGTGTAGTTTAGTTGAGGAATCAAATGTTCGTAAAAAAGTGCAACTTCCTATTTGAAATTTTTGGGCAACCATTAAATTTTACTGAAGATTCCTTCTTTTCATGAAGTACAAGTGTTCTCACAATCAAATCTTTCTCATATGACTTTGCCCACATTGGCTTTTAACTGACTATACTATTAATTTATATTTGGATTTTCTTGTATTTAGGACCAAATGCTGCCACTGGAACAACAAAGATGTATCCAATCCGTATTAGGTGAAAAACAAAACTAATTCCTCTTATTGCAATTCTTTACTGCTAACTGAAAGTATTGCAGAACTGCAGCGACTAATTGTCACCAAGTTATAAGTTTACCTGTAACCGAATTGCGATATATATCATTGGTATCAACACACAAAAAGGATTGCCATGTAACAACTGCCAGTACTCCAAGATTAGAATACGCATTGGTTGTTGCCTGAAGAGCAAAAATGAAACTGAATGGGCCATCGATATCCACAATGCTGAGATCAGAGGAGACCTGCACAAGAAGGATGAGTTTACATACACATAAGTTTGGCAAATGCCTTTCATTCTCCACAATAACTTTTTGAGACACTTACCCTACCACCCTACTAAGTATCCTCCCCAGGGGTGTTGAGTCATAGAAAGACATTGGTGTGCCGAAGAGGGAGTTTTAGCAGCTGAGAAAAGAAAGATTTTGACGACTGAAGGCCAAGAACAACAACGAAGAGTGCTCTAGACAGCAAAATCAACGTAGAAGAAAACCCAATCACCAAGTAAACCATGATCAAACGCAATGTGCTAACTTGAGGATTCTCCACATTCACCGCCATCCAAGAGTGTTGAGATATTTGACAAGCTGCAAACATGACATGAGAAAGTCTGGCCATAGCAAAGTATATATAGCCTTTATTCTGATTCAGATATTGTAGGTAACGTTTAAGCCCCGTGTCCGCTATCTCCTTTCCTCTTTTTTGATCAATTCAACGCCTTTTGGCTCTTTCTGTTGTTTCCCAAAATATGTCTTCTTAATCTCTTGCAAGGATGTTCCCTGTTTTGTAGAAAGAGTAACCTCCGCGAGTCTTTCAGATCCAGCAGTCTCTTTGTGCACGTGGACAAGGTCTCTAAACTCTTGGCTAGAGGTGAGTAACTGATGCTAAGGAGCTGCTTGCAGGATTTCTCCGTCTGCCATCAACTCTCATAATGAAAATTTTTAGTGAGGTGTCTTTGCATGGGTATGCGACAAACTTACAAACTCATGTTTGATTTTGCACAAGAAAGCATACAAAAGTTGCCAACTACAAATGACAAAGAACAAAGATATCCCAACTGATAATTCAAGTGGAAGTCAACAGCTTCACATTGAGACAACGAAAATATTCTCACCAGGACACAATCAAATGAGGGAAGGAAATCAACTTGATGAGTCACAAGTAGGACAGTCTTCCCAGAAAGTGCCCCCATAGTGTATTCCTGCAAAAAAATAGGCGGGACAGATCTGATCAAACGGTTGAGACATTGCAAGTATTGCAGCAAATCAGAATATAAAATAATTACATTAAATAAGCTGGTAGCAGTATGTGCATCTACAGCACTGAAAGGGTCATCTAGAAGGTATATATCGGCATCCTGGTAGAGAGCATGAGCAAGTTGAATCCGCTGCTTCTGGCAGCCACTGTGATTAACTCCTCTTCCGCCAATTTCAGTGAGGTCACCATATGGAAGCAATTCAATATCTTTCACCAATGAGCATTTCTCAAGCGTCTCTTGGTAATGTCAACTAACCATTGCAGAACCGAATTAAATGTTTTCTCGTATGCTCAGGATCTGGATCCATGCATTCTGAGAAACAAAGGCGATCTTCCCATACACATGAATCTGAAAAATTAAGTGGACAAGTGAATTAGCATCAAATGAAAACACTCAACTCGAAATATGGGAATTGTTAGCATTAAGAACGTTCGGGATTGAAATATTAACACGGGATAAAATTTTACTTGCGGCCATTTGAATTTTTCATTTTTTAAGCCCGTCAAAAGAAGTTCTTAGGACACAACAAAATTAAGGAGAAAATTTAGGAACATACAGTTCCTTGAGTATTTGGAACTTCTCCTAGAACTGCTGCCAAAAGGGTCGATTTTCCTGAACCGACCTCTCCACATATAGCGACTTTTTCTTCAGGCCTGACCTCAAAGTTGATGTTCCTATGAGTGGGATCCAGTGAAATCCCTTCCTGAGAGAAATTTGCCGACTTTATGATGATTGTGTGGTCTACAGTCTCAAAGTTTCTCTTCTGCGTGACATTTGTATTCTGCAGCTCCGGGGCCTCCAGAAACTTCACGATCCGTGTAAATGCAAACTTCGCTTGGATTACCACACCAATCACATCAGGAGTAGATCGGATTGGGTCCTGAACAAAGCACAACGTTGCCATGAATGTAAAGACGTTAGCACGCAGAGGAATGTTGAGGAAATAACATGCCCCTAAGGTAGCAGGTGAAACCAGAACGGGCGAGGACCAGAAAAGAACACTATCATACTCCTTCCGTAGCTGCACGACTGATAGCCACTTGTATTCCACCATCCTCAAGCTTTCGATGACATTCTTAAAATGAACTTCCCAAGCATATAAATTCAAAACTTCTATTGGAAAATCTCCTATAATCTCTCCCAAATCATTTAGGATATTGTGGGATATTATTTGATTTGATTTGATTATGTGATTTTATTTGATTCCGTTAGCTGTAAATTAGCTACTGATAGAGATTAGGTCCTCCATTCTTGATTTTCTGACCTAATTTAGATCTTCTATTCCTGTATATATATAATATGTAATCACTTGATAAATGTATGAGAAAATACAGATTCTTTTCTTTTCTATATGGTATCAGAGCCTAGTTTTTTTATTTGTCTTTCCTGCCTCTGTTTCTTTTCTTCTACCGTTGCTTGATTGCAGTCTTTTTTTCAGCCTTATCGCTGCTGTTCTGTTTCAGCCTTATTGCTGACTTAACCGGCCTTATTGTTGGCCTTCAATTGTGTGATAACCACCCTTGTCTCTCGATCCCTTCTTAGTCTCCTCCTATTATCTGTCCTTAAAGTTGCTAAAATGGAAGATTTAAGGAAGGCTATCTCTGGCCAAACTGGGTCCTCTGTTTAGAATCAATCCAACTCATCGGTTGGAGATTTTCCCAACATGAAGGAGTACCGATTGGATGGAAAAAATTATCTTCAATGGGCACAGATTGTGAGGACATTTCTTAAAGGAAAAGGGAAGCTCAGTCACCTAGAAGGCACTGGTCTAAGACAAGGTGATCCCAAGTTTCAAACATGGGATGAAAAAGATTCCTCAATTATGTCATGGTTGTGGAGCTTAATGCAACCTGAAATCAGCAAAAACTACATGTTTCTCCCTACTGCCAAGGAGATATGGGAGGTTGTTCGTCAATCTTATTCGAAAGTCCACGATGCAACAGTAATATATGAACTCAAGACAAAGGCTTCAACAACAAAATAAGGTAATCGTTCCGTTACAGAATACTACAATTTGATGAGAGGTCTTTGGCTTGAAATAAATCACAATCTGAATATCCAGATGAGGTGTCCTGAAGACACTAATACTCTCCAAAACTATATGGAGAGAGATAGGATCTTTGAGTTTTTGGCAGGTCTGAATGCAAACTTTGACCAGATTTGAGTTCAAATTCTCGGAAAGAAGCCGCTGCCATCCTTGAATGAAGTTTTTTCTACTGTAAGAGGAGAAGAAAGCCGAAGAACTGTAATGCTTGAAGACCAACACATCGAAGGATCCGCTATGAAAGCATGTAAGGAGGAAACAAATACTTACAAAAACAAGAGACCGGATCCAATTAAGACAACATGCAGTGAAGGTTTATGGTGCAGTTTTTGCAAGAAACCATGCCATACAAGAGAAAATTGCTTCAAGCTTCATGGAAGAACTCAGGTGCTCAACAGAGCTAAAAGACAACCGCAAGCACACATGACCAGTGAAGGTGAAGCTGCTCCAATGGTCCAATACAAATCTGTCAATGAGAAGATATTTAACAGAGAAGAAGTTGGTAAAATCAGGGCTCTCCTTGACACCCTATCTAAGTCTTGATATGTGTTCATTGGCTCAGTCAGGTGCGTGTCTAGTTTCCGAAAACTCAGCAGCTTCTTAGTACTCTAATTCATGGATTCTTGATTCAGGAGCAACCAATCATATGACACATGATCCCACTAAATTTGAAACTTATAAACCATTACCAAGAAATATGAGTATTACCATAGCAAATGGATCTATTGTTACTGTAGCTGGCCAAGAAACCATAATTCTAAATCCCTCACTTAAACTTAATAATGTCCTTCATGTTCCTAAGCTGTCCACCAATCTCCTTTCCATTCGTCAACTTACCAAGAATCTGAATTGTAAGGTTCTTTTCTCTATTGATCATTGCATTTTACAGGACCTGAAAACGGGGAGGACGATTGGATTTGCTAAGGAACGGAATGGGCTTTACTACCTTGAGGATTCAAGCAAAAGTGATTGGTCTCTTGTGGGATATAAAACCTCTTACAACTCTTGTAATTCTATCCACTTATCTCAGATTTGGCTTCACCATTTTCGATTAGGACATCCACCTTTTAGTCTTCTTAGGACTATGTTTCCTTCTATCTTTAAAGACGTTGCTATTAAAAATCTTCATTGTGAAGTTTGTAAACTCGCAAAACATCATCGTGTTTCATTTCCTCTGAATAACAATGCTAGAGTTTCAACATCGTTTTCTCTTATCCATACTGATGTATGGGGTCCATCTAGAACTGCTAATTTGACAGGAGCTAAGTGGTTTGTCTCTTTTATTGATCATTGTACTCAAACTACATGGCTATATCTTATGAAAGACAAATCTAATGTTCAATCTATTTTTCAGAACTTCCATAAGATGATAGTTAATCAATTTGGGGTGTCAATTAAAAGACTTAGATCTGATAATGGGAAAGAATATTTCGATAAATATCTTGACCATTTTTTCCAAACTCAAGGTATTATTCATGAGTCTTCTTGTGTTGATACTCCTCAACAAAATGGAGTAGCCGAAAGGAAAAACAGACACCTCCTAAATGTTACTCGGGCTTTCCTCTTTCAAATGTCTGTTCCAAAACATTTTTTGGGGAAGCCGTTTTAACTTCAGCGTATCTTATTAATCGGGTTCCTTCCAAAACCTTAAAAAATAAAAGTCCCTTACAGCTCCTATCTACCTTTTATTTTGATGTCTCCCATAAATATCACATTTTTATCGAGTCTTTGGCTGTGTTGCATTTGTGCATATTCATAATCACAACAGAAACAAACTCGACCCTCGTGCTCTAAAGTGTGTCTTTATTGGGCATGCTAATACTTAAAAGGGTTATAAATGTTATGACCCTTTAACACGTCGAGTTTTTATCTCTATGGATATCACTTTTAATGAAAATCAATCATTTTTTACTTCCCACCACTATCTTCAGGGGGAGACTCCTAAGGAAGATAGTGGGTTTGATGAAGATAGTGGGTTTGAACCACTGCCTTCACTACCCAGTGCGTCGCTCAATCCAACTTCGTCTCCTTCACCATTTCTATCAAGTCCTAGTCCACCCGGTCCTTCATCAAGTCCATTGAATCCTTTGATCGGTCCTAGTTCCCCATCAAGTCCTAGTTCCCCATCAAGTCCTTTGCTTAGTTCATCATCATCTTCATCTAGTCATCCTAAGAATGAGCCAACCAAACTGCAAGTTTACTCAAGAAGGATAGAGCTCAATCCAGAACTGAATCAAGTCCCGTTATCCAAACCGTTATCAGGTAATGAAATCACTCACCCTTACCCTTCTTCTAATGAACTTGAGTCAAGTGATTTGGATTTACCTATTGCCTTGAGAAAAGCTACCAGGAAATGTACCCAGCACCCTATCTCTCAATTTGTGTTATACTATAGACTATTTACTCAACACAAAGCCTTTATTACTGCTCTTGATTCAATTAATGTTCCTAACTCGGTACATGAAGCTTTTGAGGATAGGAATTAGATACAAGCTATGACGGAGGAAATGAATGCATTGAAGAAGAATGATACATGGGAAGTTGTGACTTTACCCAAAGGCAAGCAACCAGTAGAATGTAAATGGGTTTATACCCTTAAGTACAAGGCTGATGGCACCTTGGAGAGGTATAAAGCAAGGTTGGTTGCAAAGGGATATACCCAAACCTATGGGGGTGGATTATCAGGAGACCTTCGCACCAGTAGCAAAGATGAACATGGTACGGATATTACATTCTCTTGCTGCTAATTTTGGTTGGTCTTTGCAGCAATTTGATGTGAAGAACGCGTTTCTACATGGAGATTTGGAGGAGGAAGTCTTTATGGAGCCTCCGCCAGGCTTTGATAAGGATTTTGGAAACAATCAAGTGTGTCAACTTAAAAAGGCTCTATATGGTCTCAAACAGTTCCCAAGAGCTTGGTTTGGAAGGTTCACGAAGGCAATGCTTGAGATGGGTTACAAGCAGAGTAGAGGGGATCACACCCTCTTCATCAAACATTCAAAAGAAGGTATGGTCACAGCTCTACTTGTTTATGTAAATGATATAGTTGTGACTGGTAATGATGAAGCTGAACAAAATTCTCTTAAGAGCAATCTTGCTCAACAGTTCGAGATCAAGGACCTTGGAAAATTGAGATACTTCCTTGGTATTGAGGTGGCCTATTCTAATAAAGGTATTTTTATATCCCAAAGGAAGTATGTTCTTGATCTTCTCAAGGAAACAGGATGTCTCAATAGTAAGGCGATGAGCACTCCTATTGATGCAAATCATAAAATGGATGGACATGGAGAGAGTGGCATTGTTGATAGAGGGAGATATCAAAGGTTAGTAGGAAGACTTATTTATTTATCTCATACTAGGCCAAATATAGCCTATGTTGTGGGAGTTGCAAGTCAGTTCATGCATGATCCTAAAAAAGAACATATGCAAGCTGTCTACTGGATTCTTCACTACCTCAAAGCTGCTCCTAGAAAAGGTATTCTGTTTAAACTAAGTGACAAGTTAAATCTTGAAGTCTATACTGATGCAGATTATGCTGGGTCACCAATAGATAGAAGGTCCACATCTAGCTATTGCACTTTTCTGGGTGGAAATCTTGTCACTTGGAGGAGTAAAAAACAAAATGCGGTTGCTAAATCAAGTGCTGAAGCTGAATTCAAGGCGATGGCGAATGGGATATGCGAACTTTTGTGGCTCAGGGTTGTCATTGAAGACCTCAAAGTGAAACACGAAGGAACTATGAGACTTTATTGTGATAATAAATCAGCAATCAACATTGCTCACAATCTAGTTCAGCATGATCGAACCAAGCATATTGAGATAGATATGCATTTTATAAAGGAGAAGCTTGAATCTGGTTTGATCAGCACTCCCTACACTCCTAGCAAAGATCAGCTAGCAGATGTACTAACCAAAGGTCTACCGGTGTCGAGATTTCAGGAGATTATTAGCAAGTTGGGCATGGAAGATATTCACTCACCAACTTGAGAGAGAGTGTTGGAAAATCTCCTATAATTTCTCCCAAATCATTTAGGATATTGTGGGATATTATTTGACTTGATTTGATTATGTGATTTGATTTGATTCCATTAGCTGTAAATTAGCTACTGATAGAGATTAGGTCCTCCATTCTTGATTTTCTGACCTAATTTAGATCTTCTATTCCTGTATATATATACCGTGTAATCACTTGATAAATGTATGAGAAAATACATATTCTTTTCTTTTCTACAACTTTCATGTTCAATAAAGCCTCAGTACAAGCCTTCAGCCTCTCATCTTGTGCTGCCATAAGTCTCGTCTGGAACTTATGGTGCAATTTTGCAAGCGGTGTATTACAAAGCACCGTAATAATGATAACTACCAGAGTCGCAACTGTCGCCAACCCCACAGCATGAAATAGAATTACAAGTGCGATACAGAGCTGGAGGCCTGTTGTCCACGTCTGATGGAACCAAAAAGGAAATTCTCCGATTCTATAAGCATCAACACTCACGTAATTCATTTTTACCAAAAAAAAACACTCACGTAATTCATAATCTCACCTCCCGAATGCATCAGCCGAGCAGCATTGGACAATCTCAATTGCTTCCAATAAATGGCTGCTGATAGCAAGGACCCTACTTGCAGACCGATGAGTCTGCTCCTGAAGTACCATTGCCTTTGAGCTAGAGATTCCGAAGACTTCGAAAAAAAGAGAGATCGCCAACACATAACCTTCATACGTAGTGCTTTCTTTTCCCTCGGCAACCTCAATAAAAGCATTGAGAAGCAGAGGACCAGCAGAAAGAGTGACAGTTTTCAAAAGTGCAAAGAACCCCGATATGATGATCTCTCTCCAATGGCATGAAACTATTGCCCTCAAAATAGATGGTTGCGATGAAGGTTCTGCTATCTTTTGTTTGTTCAGTTGCTCCAAGAATGACGCATAACAACTTTCTGCACCTTCTTCCTCGAGAGTCTCTCTCTCCCTCTCTTCATCAGAGAGTTCAACCACCAAAACGACATTCTGCTGAAGAATCCAGCTTTAGCAAATGGACTGACTTGTGGAATTGCACTGGCTTTGCTGTCTACCATTGGCCTCTCCAGTCAGCAGAGTATATAGATCGCCCCCATTTGTAGCATCGTCCTTTTCAAGATCTTCATATCCCTTATAAGCACAAAATAACAACAGAGATGCTCTGAAGAATACGAAGATATCCAAAGCCATCCTAAGAGAGACTTCTTCTCCTGTTATCGCGGTGAACACAGATAAAACACAGAGCACACCAGCAAACAAGAAGGTGAGAATGGCCAATAGCCGCAATGGCGTTCTTGGGAGATGTCTCGTTCGTAGACTACCAATTAAGCCCATTAACAACCACGTGAAACCTTGAAAAACAGCTGCTAACCACCAGTTGATGGGCAAAGCAATCTGCATTTGTCTCGGCTTCTCTTCCAAAATCCAAATGCCCAAACCTAAGTACATTAGCCCGACAAAACCATTCACTATGGCCGTGCTATTTGCAATTGCAAGAGCCTTAGATACCGAGATGGGGCGCAGACTGACCTTTGATGGTGACTTCTGAATCATACTGAACAAATGCAAGACCAACAGTGCAGTGGTGAAGCAAATGACGAGGATGCGGTTGATACAGGTAAAAGGATGACCGAGTGACAAAAATTTGGGCGTGCAAGCTCCTCCTGCATCTGTGCATTCAGATTCCCCGCAAAACACATCCCATTGATTGCCTATCATCTTCTATTCGCCCTCTTCCTACCTTTGGACTATGTTACGCCCCCAAAGAAAAACATTTGAATCATTGATAGAAATTGTTGACATCTAAATTTTGGCGATCCAGTAATTTATCTATTGCATAAAAATTAGGGATTAGTTTTTAATCCCTAAAAGTAATAATAATAATAATTAAATTACATAACATATAATTCTAAGTGCATTTATTTTTAATTTGCATTATAACAGATGGATTAAATTTGATAATTCTGATTTTTAAATTGACAGGTCGTGCTCAGCCCACGATGAAAGCAAATTGGCCCAAGCCCGTATTATGGACTCATCTTTGCAAGATTTCAAATTTGAAAAAAAAATCCTATTACAATTTTGAAAAAATTGGTAGAGAATATTCATCTTTCACAAAGGAAATCTAGAAAACAAGTGGAAAATAAAAAGTAATATTACATGCGAAAAAGAAATCTTTACGGATGTTGATTGAAAGGGAAATTGAAACCCTAATTCTTAGCCTATAAAAACGTTGTTCATGTAGGGTTTTGGGGGGCCACACAATTCAATTCAATACAAGGCCACACAAAATACTGAAGATACGGCCAATTCTGAAAAGAGAGATATACGTGAGAGAGAAAAGACAGGGACCTCTCTCAGCCGAACCAAGGAGCCCGTTCATTCACGAAAAGGGGAGAAGTGGGGGTCTTCAAGCGTGAAGCTTGGTGCCTGCAATTTCGACGCCCGTGGCTGCCAGTCCATCGTTGACCGCCACCTGCCGCTACCCCAACTCTGCCGTTTCAAACGTACTTGTAGTCCATTTTAATTTCCGAAAATTCCGTTTCCTTATTTAAAATATCTCGATGTACATGATCGAAGTTCATGATATATATAGTCATATTCGCAACTCAATTAGGGTTTCATAGTCCGATTTTTACGCCCGAAATTCGACTCGCAATCGCCTAGAAAATTGCCAATCCAATCTCACCCTCAAGATTTGATTTGTAGTTTATTTAAAATTGACCAACTCGATTAATGCGCGAGATATGATTCGTCAATTTTTGGATGTTTGCTCTAATTTGTCGTTGTGTGGTCTGAGTCGATTTTGTTTTTGTAAAAAAAAAAATACAAAAAGTATTTGAATTAGGATTATGTTCGTTTTAGAATATTCCCTATCTTAGGGTTATCTTGCATATCTAGAATAGGAGATTTATTTATTTTGAGTCTTTGAAAAAAGTGAAAATCCAAAAAAATGCATTCATTTAGGATGTTAGTTTTTTTAAATTGCACGTTTAATTATTTGACAATTTTAATTTCGAATTTTTATAAAAAAAAAAAAAATAGCATTAGGACATTCTTTGCACGTCATTGCATGTTAAGATTGCGTTTCAAATAATTAAATGTCCAATTTAAAAAAACTAACATCCTAAATGAATGCATTTTTTTGGATTTTCACTTTTTTCAAAGACTCGAAATAAATAAATTTCCTATTCTAGATATGCAAGATAACCCTAAGACGGGGAATATTCTAAAACGAACTTAATCCTAATTCAAATATTTTTTGTATTTTGTTTACGAAAACAAAATTGACTTAAACCACATGACGACAAATCAAAGCAAAAAAAAGATTGATATCAAAAAATTGACGAACCATATCTCACATATGAGACTCGGTTGGTCAATTTTAAATAAACCGTGAATCGAATCTCGAGCGTGAGATTGGATTAGCGATTTTCCAGGCGATCGCGAGTCGGATTTCGGGTGCGAAAATCGGACTGTCAATCCCTAATTGAATTACGAATATGACTATATATCATGAACTTTGATCATGTGCATCGAGATATTTTAAATAGGGAAACGGAATTTTCCAAAGTTAAAAATAGACAAAATTTTTACCTATTCCAAATTTTGGCTCCAGATTTGGACTTTGCGTAATCGGATTGGGATCGTAATCGGCAGGCAATAAGGTGGTGCTTGGCAAGGCTTAAGGCTCGCGGTGTAGCTGCTCATGGCATGGTCTGGAATGACTCAGCGAGGACGGCAGTAAAAGAGGGCAGCCATTGAACTTTTGATTTTACCAATGAGTCACAAAATCATGTGAGTCTCTCAATATACAAATCTCTTCACGAGTCTAGGCCTCCAATGAAGACTTTGACCAAGCTCTTAGGCCCCCAAAATCTTTTTTTCATATCATGTATTATATGTGAAAGATGGGAAGCTTCATGCTGCAATTAAAATAACAAAAAGTAATCAACATAATACTTTTACAAGTATAATAAAATCCCATCTATTACTTAAGAAAGCAAAATATGTTTCACATAGTATGATCGAAGAATTACCTATGATTTTGCAATTTGATAAATTTGTACGTGCAAATTTGCACCCAAATTGTACCTGCCAAGGTGACGATCGCTATATGAGTTGCATTATATTTGTAGCATTCAAGAGAACATGTGCAAAGTGTCCGAGTCTTACTTTATTTGTCTCTAGACTTTCTTAATCCAATAAAAAAACATAGACAGGTAGAATTCGGTGTATGCAACCTATCTATGAGTTTTTCTCTTATAAAGAAAAGAACATCATTTAACAAAAGACTATCTAAAAATTATTCAAATTGCGCTTCATCCATGTGAGCCTCACACAACACTATAAGTCACTTAAACCGCAAAGATCGCTTCATGTGACTAAACATTGGAATAGCTTAATAGACAATGTAGGAGATAAAGTCAGCGAGAAAAGGTGCGGTTTCATCGGACCCATTTTTTTTTTTTTTAAATCAATCAAGCATGATGATATTATTCTTCTTCCTCTTTATGCTTAATTAACACTAACCTTTTAGAAAAAGTAGGAAACACGCGCGCAAGGAGAGAGCAAATTGTAACCAAGTAAAACGTCTTGGCGTGCTTGGCACAGACCTCGCCACATCTCTCGTAGGCCTCATTCAACAGGTCACCGCCGGTCAATCCCTTCGCTTCCTCTGGCTTCTTCACATGGAGAGCCTCCTCTCGCCTCTGCTTCCTTACCAAAGCCGCTTGCTTCAGCGCCACCTCGTAAGGGGGCAGCACAAAATTCAGCATGTCACATTGAATTTCTTATCCTATGGAAGGTGGTAATGTTTCACTGACACACAATGCGATGAGTTTTGCAATTCCAAAGACCTCATAACACCTTAAATTGAGATTCTATGGGACTAAGGTTTTACAATGCAGTTTCCATCTAATGTGCTATTCAAGTTCCACTAAAACTATAACGTAGGTTTATGTTAAAGTTGAATTGATTGCTCAATATGCGAGACAACCAAAGACAATTAGTATATAGAGACTTCGATAAAGCTAATGTAGGACCCCATAACAGGAATGATATACGATTGCCTAAATTTCTCCCATTCGACTATTTGAAACAGGTAACTGAATTAGATTTACAAACTACAGATTTAATGGAGACTAGCTTGACATGCTTTTACATTTCAAGTTCCACAAAAGCTTCATTTAATATGTCCATTATATGGTGAAAGACATGAAACTAGTCATATACCTCTTTGAACCTAACAATATTTGGGTGCCTCAGCAATCTGCGGTTGATGATTTCCTTTTGAACATTCTCATCAATCTGAAACAAGAATGCACAGAGGCAATACACATGCACAATAACGAGTATAACAAAGTAACTATCCCAAGACAATTACAAGGTTAAAACTATATCAAAGTACAAAGCTAATATGACAATGAAGGGAAACTTGAGGACGAATGGATTCTAAATGCAGCTCCCCCTATGTGGAAAAAGTGGCCAAAAATCTTTGAAAAAATATCAAAACAATTTAAATATGCCCATTCACAACTCAGAAGCTAAATATATCAAAAGAGCTAACCATAACCACACCACTGAGATGTGTAAAAACAATAGATACAATGACTTGCGATACTTAAGCAATTCGAAGGCTACACAACACATCAACAAATAAAGCTTCTGCTGCGGTTTTAATCATAACCACTGAAAATCTGTTGATGTTTCGCCATCTTCTCCGAAAATTATACCAAAGCCGCCTGTTTCAACATCACCTCGTATGCCCTCACCATTGAGGATCTTAATGGGCTCGCCACTGAGCTCGAAATGGCCGAGATCACGCACGCTCACCACCTATGTAGCAGCGACACGCGACACGCGATACGACACGACATGACACGCTGACACGTCATTTATTAAAAATAGAAAATTTCGACACGTTCCGACATGTTATATATTAAATATTTTATATATAAATACATAAATAAATAATAATAAAAATAGCCTAGAATTAATTTACACGAAAAATATTAAATAATATCATTCATTATTTTAATTTGTTACAATAATACATAAAACTTAGAGGAAAAAAACATTGTTTAAAGAAAAATGCTGAAATAATATTTTTAAATTTATTTATTTATCATATATAGCATTTGTTATTACTTCTTTCATAGTAAAAGACTTTTAAAAAAACTAAAACAATTATTAAAAAAACAAAACTGAAAAAAAAAAAAAATTGACCCCGTGCATGTATATTTATAGCAATGTTATTACTTCTTTTATTACTTCTTTTGTGTATATTTATATTTTGACTCCTTAAGTGTCGGAATCATGTATCGGAATTCTAGACTCGCGTGTCGGAGTGTGTCGAAGAAAGTTGACCACATGTCAAAATTTTCGACACTCGTTGACTGCGTGTCGGAACGTGTCAAGACGTGTTAGAGCGTGTCGGAGTGTCGGACACGACACGAAGGCTTTCAGAGAGTGTCCGTGCCACATAGCTCACCACCCACACCCCTGCCGGTACAAAAGCCGAAGCCACACCTTTCGTAGGCCTCATTCAACAAGTCGCGCCGATGAACCCCTTCGCTTCCTCTGACTTCTTCACATGCAGAGCCTCTAGCCACCAAAGCCGACTGTTCAACACCACTTCGTACACCCTCTCCACCAAGGATCTCAACACGCTCACCACCGAGCTTGAAATGGCCGAGACCACGCTCACCACCCATACTCGCTGAGTACAAAAGCCGAAGATTCAAGGTGGCGTGGTTCGTCGAACGGCAGCCTCCGTCGTCCGTCAGAGGAAGAGCAAAGAGTAGACTGGTAATGGAGCGACACTGGAACGAAAGAAATGGAGAAAGGGAGAGAGAGTTTCCTTCTGTCGTTCAAATTTGTTGTGGGAGGAGAGAAGAAATTGTGTGAAGGATTTGGTGGGCCCCACCAAATATTTTCCTTGCAGAGGGAATTTGGTCAATTTAAATTGATCGAGAACTGGGACAAGATAAATGGTTTCGCATGCAGAGAAAAGAGAAACATTTCTTTTGCAGCGTGCCTTATTGAAGAGAAAATAAACGAGCTCTAGTTCTAGCATGGCTACCAAGCGACAAATGTCGCCCGGTGAGTGGACTCTGACGATGCCACGTTGGAGTCAGAGCTACATGTAATATTTTCTCATCTTGTCTGTGTAAAATATGGGTTTTGACCAAGTTGAAAAAAAAAAAAAAAAAAAAAAAAAAAAAGGTTGAATGGCCAAGAGAAGAAAAGAAGAAGAAAAGAAGAGACAGAAGGAGGAGGAGGAGAGATCGAGAGCCTTTGGGAGAGAGGAAGAAAAGGAAGGAGAGAGTGAAAAGGAAAGAAAAGAAAGAAAGGAAAAGAACGAGAAGATAAAAAAGAAAGAAAGAAGGGAAAAGGAGAAAAGGAGAGAGATGCCTTACTAGAGAGCCTATGGAAGGGAAAGAAAAGAGAGAAGAGAAAGGAGAAGGAGAAAGGAAGAAGAAGAAGGAAAATAAGAAAAAGGGTTTCGTGTGTTCTCGTCACAGAAGCCTCACCAAGTCGATTCGATTGCGTATTGCAACGCTCGGTAAGTGCTCTCACATCTTGCTTGTTCAATCGAAGTATATTTGAATTTAGGACTCGAAATTCGAAATTAATGGAGATTCGTGTGGTGAAATCCGATTTTTTAGTCGTTGAGCTATGTATATATAAAAATTATACTTTGGAGTACTGTGGAGTCATAGCATTTTATAGAGCTTGATTTGAGTTTATAATTTGTCCGAAACAAAATTTTGAAGTTTTCCGTGTGTGTCAATCGTGTGCATCCAAGATTTCGAGGCCGTATTTCGTCCATTTTTGGCTTGATTTTTTGGACGGTCAAGTTGGGATTCTCGTAGTACTTTGAAAGGGCTTTCTATGGACTACAAGCACGTTTGAAACGAGATTCGATGAAGAAAGATATGACATGACTAAGTTTCATGCTCAAGTTTCGCATTACAAACGACTTGAATAATTGCTTCGAGTATGCGATTTATTAGTGCGTATAAGTCGTTTTGTTAGTATTTAGATGTAATATAGCCGTTTCATAATTGAGGTAGTGTGTTACTTAATTTTAATGTTGTTTCTTGCTTATTTGATAGGATTGCGAGTTCAACAATTCGAATAATCTTTGTCATTTGAATGTAGGCATTCCTAAGTGAGTGATGCTATCTCTTCTAAGAATTTGTAAGCTTATCTCTTCAAAATGATAAAGATTGATACATTATGAGCTCTGAATAAGTATATTTGTTGCATAAAATTTGGATTGAACATTTACTGCATTTTAGTATTTGTGAAGGGTGTGAAAATTGTTTGGTGGAAATTTATATTTTGTTTGATAAACGAAGTTGAGAAATATTATATATTTTAGGTTTGGAAAACCTTTTTATGAAAAGCTCTTTGAGCATGAGTTATGGAATTATATATATGATTTGTGAAATGTCTTATAACATGCATTTGATTCGATTCAATTTATAAAATCGGTTTATGAGATGAGTCTTGAAATGATTGAGAATGATTTATGAAAAGTATTTCCGACGAATGCGATGAGTTGCGAAAGCTATTGATGATTGATTTGTAAAATGTATTTTGATAAGTGAGATTGTTTATGGATTAGATTTCTACTATTGAAGGATGTTGTGGATTGGTATTAATACTCAATATCGTCCAGTAAAGGGTTTGTGGATATGTGCATATTAGTATAAAATATCCTTGTAGACCAAGCCATTGACTAATAATAGATGGATACATTGTCGGGGGGAATCTTAATTGCCTTGTCACCAAACGTTGTATCGTGATTATAGTTTGATATTGAGTAATAGATTGGTCAATAGAGTAGACCATTCACATATGATATGAGTTTGATCAATGGAGTGGACCATTGACATATGATTTGAGTTTAGTCGATGGAATTGACCATTGACGTATGATTTGAGATTACCCGATGGAATTGACCATCGACATGTGGTTTCATATGAGATATATCAATGGAATAAATCATTGATGTGTAGTATAAAATTAATCAAAGGAATAGATCATCGTCATTTGTTTCGATATTATCTATAAATATAGCTATGTTAAAGTATATGTAACTTATTCTCTTATTTTATGTTTGTTATATTCTAGATTTCATTAAAAGAATTGTGGCTTGGTTTGTAAATATGCATAGTGAATGCTCGATCCGCTTAGAAGAGTTGCATTACTCACTGACTTGTAGTTGATCACTCTTATATTTTTCCAATCGTTTTCAAGTTCTTTGGCCAGCTATAAATAGTACGAAAGTGATATAGATAAGGGGACATTTAGGGAGTTGGATTTTGGTGGTTTGAGACTACGTCCTGTGGAAAAACGGCCATGTCATCCACATTTTTTATAGCCTGGGGGTGTGACCATCTAAATCATACATCGGCGCTCTCCACTTTCTTTATTCCTACAAGGAGTCAAGAGGGGACAAATCCTGATTTAGGGTCATCTCGCCTTACGTCAAGTCCGACAGGGTTTTGGATCAAATCCCACATGGTATTTGTTGGGGCTACCACATTTTCTTCCCAATCGTTCTTCTAATCAAGGCAAATTTTTGAGGAAAATAAAACTAGAAGTGCATATAAAAACTTTTCGAGTGATAAGTTTCTGAAAAATCCAACATGATAACTATTTGATATACATAATTCAATTTGGCTAGCCAGCAAACTAAACTCGACATTATTTTACCTAAACGGCATTGTCTAAATCATGTTCGCCGCAAATTAGGGACCTTGAATCCTCTGGAGTAGTATTGGTTGTCGATCCATTTAGGATACAGTTTTTGTATATAGGCCTTACGATACGTCTTTCCATTCCTAAATGCTAATCTACTTCCTCGGTCATTAGTGCTATGTCTACCAGGGCACTTGGTTGGCCATCTTGCTCTCTAGGCAGTAATGTTGGTGTTTTCGGATTTTCTATATTTATATTAATCGACAAATTAGGCCTAGCAAGGACATTAGCATTTGGTGGTGCTATATCAACTACTAGCCTAGCATCTTCAACTTCAGGTGTTGGACTAGGATGTCGGCCAACTTGGTTTGTCATCCCATTATCGCCGGCTTGATTCTCTTGTCCAACATCATTGGATTCAGGTCTTTGCCTCATTGATATAGCCGCGTTGATTAGTACGGCCTACACTATGATAAAAAGAAGGGTTGGGAACAAAACCTGGCGTTGCAGAACTTTCATGAATTAGGGGGTGCATGATAAAAAAAATTTTGTTCCGGAAATAGTTTTTCTATTCCAAAAACAATTTTGGAATAGAAATCCGTTTGGCAAAATTATTTCACTTTTCTATTTCTGAAATAAATTATTATTCCAAAAATAGGTTTGGAGTAGAAATCGAAGTAAAAATTTTCTACTTTTCTAATTCTGGAACAGAAATGAAAAATAAAAATTTTATTTTTATTTCTCATCGTTCGTCGTTGCCGCTGGTTGCCGCCGTCGTCGGTCGCCGCCGGCGGTCGCCGTTGCCGCCATCACCTCCGCCGGTCGCCGCCACAGCCGCTGGTCGCCACCGTGGCCGTGGCCGACGATCGAAAGGAAGAAATTTTATGTCGTTATCAAACTAATTTCTATTTTTAGAGTAAAAATTTGGTGTCGTTATCAAACGGTTATTTTTGCTTAGAAACTTTTCTAGTAATAGAAATAGAAAAATCTATTTCTGTTCCAGAAACTATTTCTGGAACAGAATGGTTTTCATGCACCCTTAGTATCGTGGCCTCTCTGAAGCAAGTTGGATCCATCTAGGTTTAACTAATAGATTACTAAGCCTCAACTTAGATTGGGCTCTTCCAAGTCCATATCAATTCGCAACTTAGATCTAAGTTCTTAATATGTAAATGTTTTTTTTTTAAATTATGAGTTGCCATTAATCTATTTTTCATGGATCAATTAGAAACCAAGTAAAATAACGGTAAAATTATTTTATTATTAAATGAGTTTGAGGACTTGATCTTTTGGCACATTTTCTCATTTATTTTTTTAAAAAAAATATTTTGGTGCATTTATGTTTAAATTACTCTAACATGTGAGTAGATCAAGCGGGTGCACAACCATCATTTAACACTCAATAAAACAAAACAATAAATAAATTGCAAGCATGGGGAGGAAATTCTTACGTCATAGCAATTAAAGAATCTACAATGTTAGTTTAGAAAATCACATCAATAATCTGGATATGAATTATAATTAACACTCAATCACTCAATTTTTTTTTAGATTTTCACTTGTTTACATAAAACCTAATCTACGACACACGAAAATGCCTAACTAAAATGGCATGTAACATGCAAACTATATATCACATGTCATTAATTATTTAACATAATCTAATAACAGGAAAATATTAAATGCAATTATCCTAATATGTCACGCACCCTAAACATGCAACGACTATATACGTGCACGGAATGACCTAATCTTAGGTGACACACGCATGATATTTTTTTATGTTTTCTTTTTCTTTTCTTTCTATAAAATTCAAACTAAAATTGCTCTATAATTAAACATGCAATCTAAGTTAATGAAAATAAAATCTAACATCCTAAATTAATGGTTTAAATATTTTTTTATCAAAAACATGGAATAAAAAAACATACAAAATATCCTAAAACAAGTAATATTCTAGCATGAACCTAGTCCAACTCAAATATATTTATTTGGTTTTCTTTTATTTAATGAGAATCATACTTTATGCAATGCATGCTACTAATCTAATATGACAAGTAACATGACATAGCAATATGACATCACCTAAACTACATGACATACATGTAATATTTTTTATTTTTATTTTTTCATGAAAATTCAAAATTAGAAAATAACTAAAATAAGCATGCAATCTATCCTAGAGAAATAATCTAATTTATTATAAGACAATTTTTTTGGTATTTTATGTGAAATTCGAAATTAGTAAATAGCCAAAATTGACGATCTAGATTAAGATATTATCCAACTACATTAGGAATCAGATTAGGCCAAATCCTAATTTAAACTAGAATGTTATCTTTACTAGGGAATCCCTAACCTAAAATGCAATCTATCTAAGAAAAGTTATCTAAGCTTATAATTAATTTTCGAAAGATTATCTTGAATTAAATTAAAGATGCAATTAAAATCTACATCTTTTTGTGATTTTCTTTTAAGATAAGAATAGACATGAGATCAAATAAAATCAAGCAAGAAATAACATCCATTACCCATAATATCATCCGTATTGGAATAAAATCGACAAATCGTATCTCACACATGAGATCGAAGTGGTTGATTTTCCGTGCGATCATGAGTCATATTTCAGATATGAAATCGGACTATCGCTCGTACGCATTTTGGGACATTAGGAAAATTTCCTAATTAATGGGGACTTTTTTTTTTTTTTTTTTTGGATATGACAATAACGACCAAACATTCAAAGAAAAATTACAATATTACAAATTATGTAACGAGATATATGAAAATTGAATTAATCGAGATTCTTACTTAATTCACAATTTCGTGTGGATGACTTTTCCGAATTCAAGCCAGTGGGTGGATCACGATGATGGCAGCTGACGGTGACAATCTCGGCAGGGGCGGCTCACGGCTAACAAACCTGCCAAAAAATGGAAACTTCATGAGTCGGCTCAGTTGAATTGGCGGAGCGATGAAGTGCAGCAAGTTTGGACGCTTGCAAATCCAACGTCTTCGTTGGGTGGTGGCCAGAAAACAAGTTGGACGAACCACAGCAAAGTCCAAGCACCGACGAAGAAGAAGACCACCCTTTTTTGTCTCCTCTCTCCCTCGTCTCTTCTTTCTGTTTTTCTTTTGAATACAATTTGCCGCCTGGCAGAACCTCTCTCTCCTTTTATAGGTGAAGAAGTCAGAAGATTTCTCGATTTTTACTTTCCTTTTGTATCAGCAGAAGAAATCGTTCTGAAGCGGTGGATGAATTGTTTCAGAAAAAGAAATTCCATCTGTGAGTCATGCCAATATCTTCTGCCCTTCGTTCTCTTGCTTTTTCCGCACGCGCGCACTTACCGACTCAGCCAAATTTTTCTTCCTCCCCTTATTATTTCATTTGCCCTTACTGTATCATAAACCGAATATGATGCCGTGATCACATAAGAAAGAGAATATATGCTCAAGATTTTAATTCTTTTCTTCCATCAGCAAAAATATTGGCCTAGCACTTGAATTCCGCTTAAGCCCATCATGTGAGTGGGCTCCTCGATGGCCAAGCCTTAATTCACTCATTAAACACGTATATATTTATCCCACATTTGCTGCATCTTTCCTAGAATTCAATTCAGATCACCGATTTTGGCTACGTGGACTCGATGGGCTTGACTGAATTTCATGCTTCCGCGGGTTTAGCTAGATAAATCAATTAAACTCAAAACTTCGGGCCACTGTCGATTCAATCTAATGTAATGAATGAAGTCATCTATATGCTATGAAAAATGCTCATAAAAACTATACGCAATGAAATTTAACTCTAATACTTTTGTCCAAGGATCAAAAAATCAATCCCTAATTTTTATGCAATAAACAATTAAGTAGGTCACTAAAATTTAGGTGTCAATAATTGGTAGATCGAATGTTCCTGACTTGAACAAGGCACAATCCAACATCATAACCATTGGCTTAATCACGTTAGACATGTGACCAACGATGTGATTAGCCAAATTAATGTTTTGCTGTTCAAAAAACCTTCTCATGGTGGCCACCATATGAGGGTTTAGTGCAACTTCTCTCGACTTCTCTTTAGTGAGACGTTGGAGAAGATAGGGCTTCCTTCTGTCGTACAGTTAATGGTTGAGGATTCAGAGTATGTGGCAACTTCATTCCCTATTCATAGGTTGTTATTACTAGGAGCACTTTCACTGTTTGGCTCTTGTTGGTTTCTAGTTCTTGCCCGGGCAACTTTCTCTTATCAACAAACTAGTTGTACAGGCGCATCAAAAAAATATTCCACCCAAAAGTGTCAACAAAGCACCTTTCAAAATGTGGATTGATATAGAAATCAACAAGGATGTAAAAGGTGCCTGTTGATTCTTAGATAGGAAACGCCGATTGACGAGAAAATTAAAGGTACGAAGATCAAAAGCAATCGTGGTTAGTCATGTAAAAGGATATTAAAATGTAAACATAACAAGAAGATAAAATTCAACAATTGGCGTTTAGAAATTGATTGGCAGTCTCTTACTCAATTTACAATCAAATTTTATCGCTACTAGTGACAGTTAATAACAGTTACTACAAAGAAAGTAAATAGCATTATACATGACCCCTAGAATTCAGCAACATGTATTTATAAACAATTATCGAAAAACCCACTGCTTGACTATCATGGTCTCATCACACGCCCTATGTCAACAATTTCTGCCGTGATGCACGATTATCTTTCTCATTCATAGCTACTAAGGCTTCGAGAAGAGCAGCTTTAATGTAAACGCACGCAGCAAAGACCAAAAATTAACGGAAGAAAAGAACACGAGAATCTGTCAACGACAGCTTAGTATAGGACAGAAAATGAAAGGAGGACGAAGAAACCAGCCCAACCGAGACGCAACAAAAGAGGCAGAAGAGAAGGGGGTAGTTGAGAGATAGGGCCCGTTTGGTTCAATTTTGAGGAAATGGCTTTACATTTTCCCAAGTATTTTTAGAAGAATGGACATTTGGTGAATGTTGAAGTGTTTGGGTATTCTTTTTTGGTGTATTTTGCAAAGTAGCATTGAGGTGAAAAAGAAAAGGAAAAAGGAGGAGGAGATGTACGAAGCAAAGGGAATGATTGGGAGGCAACTAGAGCTGGTGGGGGAGGCGATTGGTGGCTGTGGTGGTGGGGAGGCGACGGGTCGCACAACCCATGCACCGTTGCGTGGGTCGCGGCCTCAGGCGACCCCAGGCGCCGTCGCCTGAAGGCACGCGACCCAAGTGGCGTCGCCTGAGACCACGACCCACGCGACAATGGTGCGTGGCGACCAAATCTAGCCGGCTCAACACCGCTCAACCCGTTGCCTAAGTCACGCAACCCCGTGCAACGCCGCTCGAGGCCGCGACCCACGCGACGGTGGTGCGTGGCGATGGCGGTGCATGGCAACAGCGGTGCGTGGGGGACGGGATCTGGCCGACTGAGTTTCGTCGGCTGAGCTTCACTCTTGAAGAAACAAGCCCAATGAGGAAGATGATGAACAATAGATTTTTAGGGTAAAATAGAAAAATGCAATTATCGGTGAGGCAATATTTGAAGAAAAAAATTCATTAAACCCCACTTTAGTATTCTGAAAATGCTGAATGTCCAAAGTAGGTTCCCATCTGTTTTGGACTTTCAGTATTCTAGATCATTCCAAATGCTAGCATTTGACTAAGGATACTTCCAAATGCTAGTATTTGACTAAGAATACTTCCAAATGTTGAATCAAACGCCTAAAATTTTTCACAAGAGACTTTCAAGGTGAAAAGTCCCTTGAGAATGTTGAACCAAATGAGGTCATAACGTAGAAAAAGACAGATTAAAGGGCTAAAGAGATTTTGCGTCACGAGAATTATCCTGTCTGGAACTGATGGTTTTTCAACCTCTGACCTCGAATGCAAATTGGAACGTGGCGAGCTTGCGAATATTTCTCCGCGCATCTCCAGAATCCACACGTGCATTCCGAGACAAAACCTCTCGTTCTTTCAGATGGGGAAGACCCCGTTATCGTCGGAAAATCCGATCACGGCCCAACGCACGTGCTCGCCCGTTCCCCCCTCTGCTTTTCTCCGAGAGTGACGTCTTGTCACGTTCGAATCCGCCACCTCGCTAGCTGAGGATGCCGACAATTGTATGCTGAGAGTCTTGCCATCAAGCGTCAAATCTGGCGCTGAAGGCGAGCATTTATTCGCCCATTTACGGACAACAGCTCGATCCGACATTGCCGGCACTTGTCGGGCCCCAAAAAGGAATCTTCCCGGTCTCGGCTTGCTCTAGATGCTTTTCCCGAGACTTAAAATTTCTAAATCGCGTTCGGTCTCGAGTCCGTTATGTTGTTATTTTATAAGGGAGGCTCGCCATCCACTAGTTGCCTGTACTCATCGAATGTCACACCCTGACTCTAACAAGATTAAGGAAATAACGCGCTCATCCCTTCGTCCAAAAGACAGCTTCACACACACACACATATTTAATATAAAATAAGTCAACAAGTTGATTACAATATCAGGATTTTTATAATTCGCAAAAATAATATGTACCAGAAGATCCTACTGCCAAAAATTATATACTGACAACGCTCTCGTTTTACTTGTGGCAAGTAGGAGAACCTAAAAACATCTAAGATGAACAATGGGAGCAACCACATCTTAATGAATAATACAAATCTCTTTTAAACAGATAGAACATCTACTATGCATATATATAAACAGTATCATAACTCGATATCCCAAATCTTAATACACACACAAAATAAAAAACAAGTTATATCATTTTAGTAGAGAGGTTTATACTTATTTGATCAATTAACAATAAATAAATAAATAAATAAATAACGCATCAATGATCAATTTCATTAATCAATCTCTATCAAATCGCATATTAATGGTTCATTTCATTGATCAATCTAATAATTAACATTTAATCATCATCATCCTTAATTTCCCGTGACAACGGCGATCAAGATTCTTGTTAGCTAGGTCTTAACTAATATTGCTGGTGGCTTGACTCACAAGGATATTATGAAAATAGTATGCATACCAACAAACTCCTCAATGGATTCAAAGTACAGCGAGAACGAGCATCAAATGAAAACTCATCTCAATAACTCACAAATCAAATTCATGATCTATTTCATAAATTGATTTTACAAACCAAATGATATAACTTCTAACAATTCAATTTATCAAATAGAATGAATTTATTAAGTATTTCAAAAATCAATATTTATAACCTTTGGCGATTCCTTTCATAAAGCATTTAATCATGACATTCACAAATGATCATTACAAATTATTTTAAATAATGTTTTCCAATGCCTTTTCAACTGACTAAGAAGGTAATAAAAGCTCAATCCAACTTATGAAACAAATATGCTCTTTCGTAACTCATGCTATATCAAACTTTATCACTTTCCAAATATGAGATTGCAAATTCAAGGAAGAGATTAGTACCACTTACCTGATAAAGTTTATACCAAACCATGAAAGTTATCTCGACCCGATGAACTCAAAATCCTATCAATTAAATAATAACCGATATCAACACTCGACTAGGCAATGCTAGTTCAATGTCAAAATGTTCATCATAGGTTGACAAAGAATCTTAGGAAAAGCTACTCACACAATAAATAGTCACTCGCACGACAAATGACCACTTGTATTACGAACTGTGTCACATAGTATCTTTGTCATCGAACTTTGGTTCATATGAGTTTAATGTTAAAAAAAAAAAAAAAAAAAAACATTTTTGAAGTACTTAAAAGACTGTTAGTATCTAGTCAACAGATGAAACTCAGCACAAAATGCTGCTAGTTGAGTTACTGTACAGCATGACCGATTTCGAAAAAATCAGTATCCCTTAAACAGGAGGTACAGATTGCAATATGTAAAATCCTCATTATCACCATTGAACAACTCAAATCTCGACCGGAGTGTCACTGACGCAGCCAACACAGCTAGGGCAATAGTTTTGATTCCTAGAACAAAAACTAACTGGCGAGAGGAAAAACGAGGAACACTCACCAATCACAAAAAACAAGTAACACTCAACAATCACATGCAAAAGACGTATTACGGCATCAATCAACGTTTTCCGACAAACCACCACCATTTCTCTCCCTTCTTTCTCTCGATTACTCTTTACCCACTGCCTATGGCTCATTCAAAAAGAGCATAGTTGATTCTTACCGACACACCTAAGGATACAATACAGAACTATCAATCTCCTAATATTTCTCCCCTTCTACTTCGCCCCGCATTATTGTACAATTGAACAATCTAGTCACAAATCCCCCCTCCTGATTGCTAAAACACCCCAGAAGGGGAACCAGAGAATGCTTCACGAGGAACCCGATTTTGCTTCAGTGGGTCTCCGCAGCATTCGAGTGCGACCAGTATTCCTTAACTAGCTGCCCGAACAGCGAGTCCTCTCTTTTCACCAGCTTCATTGGCTCGTCGTACTCCACTAGCTTACCTGCGATACAAGAAACGACATCAATGAAGACGTGGAGATTTGAAATTTTGATCCGTAATATCGTGGCAGGGTACTTGTTTTCCAGTGATCAATCTAAGTGAAGACTCAGCTTAGGGAGTGGAACTCACCGTCACTAATGGCAAGGACCTTTGTGCAGTCCATTACCGTCGGTATTCTGTGAGCCACAGTGATCACAGTGCAATCAGCAAATTCAGCACGAATGATTCTCTGTAAAATCAAGTCGGTCGCATTGTCTATCGATGCAGTTGCTTCATCGAGCACCAGTATCCGGCTTCTCCTCAGAAGTGCGCGGCCCAAGCAGAACAATTGCCGTTGCCCCATGCTCCAATTCGACCCATCTTCCACAACTGAAAAATGAAGTATGGCCGCCGTAAGTTTTCACTTAAAACACTATCAAGAAGCAAGTTCATGGCTTCAACAAAGATCCTTACCCATGGAGTCGAGTCCCTCTTGTTTCTCCTGAACCGCCTCTTGGAGCTGGCACTTCCCAAGAACCTGTTTATGTGCATTACCTCAAGTTGCAAACATCAAGAGTTTCTAACACATATTCCAGGACGAAGAGAAACAGGGTTTACCTCCCAAATTTCTTGGTCAGTGTGTTGAGACAAGGGATCCAAGTTATATCTCACTGTCCCATTGAAAAGAGTGGGCTCTTGAGGTATAATCCCGAACCGTGACCTGAGATCGTGAAGCCCAATCTTAGTGATATCGACACCATCTACAAGAACTGTCCCTCCTGCAGGCTCCACTAGACGGAATAGAGCCCCAATCAAGGTTGTCTTCCCACTGCCAGTTCGACCGACGATGCCTATCTTGTGTCCTCCTTCAAAAGTGCAACTGATCCCTCGAAGAACAAGGGGCGTATCGGGCCTATACCTTAT
This sequence comes from Eucalyptus erythrocorys, assembly GCA_014182555.1. Classification (NCBI taxonomy): domain Eukaryota; kingdom Viridiplantae; phylum Streptophyta; class Magnoliopsida; order Myrtales; family Myrtaceae; genus Eucalyptus; species Eucalyptus erythrocorys. The sequence goes on along the minus strand of CM024597.1, from coordinate 43,940,673 downwards.
CTGTTTTGCATCAAGAGTCAGTGATCTGACCGTGCTAATTCCATGAACTAATCAGTGGGAGCAAACGTTTACCTGCAGATCAACAATCTCGACTTTCCCCACAGATGGCCAGTCGGTAGGAGGTCGGCTTTCTTCTATTAGGAGAGGGGCTTCACTTGGTATGTGCATGTACTGGTTAAGCCTCTCCACCGATATAATATGATTCGCTAGAGTGCATTGGTTTTGTATTGAGAAGACAAGGGATACATTCAGGGAGAGACCATAAGATAATGCCATTCCGATAAATCCTGTCACAAAATTAGGGGCAACCACAAAAAGGCTTTAGTTAGCTGATCTATCTTCGGTCAAATTCCAATTGACTAACCATAAAATATAAATGCTCGTTCATAATCAAGAAAGGTGAAAGACATATACTGACCAGGGCTAAATGTTCCTGGAGGAAGCAAAACCATACAGAGTGCCGTGGAGGACAGAACAGCAGCACTAAGTATTTCTAGACGCTGTATCAACCATTCATTGGCTGCAAAACTGTGGAAAAAGGGACTAGCATTCTCATCAATAAGATCCAGGTTCTTTCTAAAGAACCTTTCCTCCTCTTCAAAAGCTCGTATGGACACTGCCCCTGCCACTGACTCAGCAAGATGATTTGCAACATAAGACTTGGTTGTGCCATTGAGTCGCATCAACTCCTTCGCAGATGAAAAATAGTATCTCTGTAGACCAAGTTCAAGTTGGATTAGGTTCTAAATGGAAATAAATGAACACAGCACATAAACATATCCACTGAAAAACATATGCAAGACAAAATGAGGATTTCATAAAGGAGTCATGCTTCCATGTGAAAGCAGAACATTGTTGTCAAATCAGTATCGGTTTATAACTTCACTAGCGAGACAAAGTTCCTAATCAAACTTCAGCTTGCGTTAGGAACTAGGAACCGAGTCCACATCTCTTCAGTGTGATAAATGTTTCAGACTTCTGATCTTGTAGAGTTCAATGGAGGAATCAAATGTTCGCAAAAAAGTGCAAGTACCAATCTGAATATTTTATGCAACCATTAAATATTACTGAAGATTCCCTCTTTTGTTGACGTCCAAGTGTCCCCACAATCAAATCTTTCTTGGATGACTTTGCCCACAATGGCTTGTAACTCATTATGCTGTTAATTTATATTTGGACTTACTTATATTTTGGACCAAATAATGCCACAGGAACAACAAAGATGTAGCCAATTCATATTAGGTGAAAAACAAAACCAATTCCTCTTATCGCGTTTCTTTACTGCTAACCGGAAGTATTGCAGAACTGTAGCAACTAACTGTCACCAACTCATAAGTTTACCTGTAACTGAATTGCGAAATATATCATCGGTATCGACACAAAAAGGACTTGCCACGTAACAACCGCCAGTACTCCAAGATTAGCATATGTATTGGTTGTTGCTCCAACAGCAAAAACGAAACTGAATGGGACGTCAATATCCACAATGCTGAGATCAGCAGAGACCTGCATGAGAAGGACGAGTTTATATACACGTGATATTGGCAAGTGCTTTTCATTCTCCATAATAACTTTTTGAGACACTTACCCTACTAAGTATTCTTCCCAGGGGTGTTGAATCATAGAAAGACATTGGTGCATGGAAGAGGGAGTTTAGCAGCTGAGAAAAGAGAGATTTTGACGACTGAAGGCCAAGAACAACCACAAAGAGTGATCTAGACATCAAAAACAGCAGCGAGGAAAACCCGATCACCAAGTAAACTGTGATCAAAAGCAATGTGCTAACTTGAGGATTCTCCACATTTACTGCCATCCAGGAGTTTTGAGATATTTGACAAGCTACAAATATAACTTGAGAAAGACAGGCCATAGCAAAGTATATATAGCCTTTATTCTGATTCAGATATTGTAGGTAAGGTTTGAACCCCGTATCTCCAATCTCCCTCTCCTCTTGTTTGATCAATTGACTGCCTTTTGGCGCTTTCTCTTGTTTCCCTAAGTATGTCTTCTTAATCTCTTGCAAGGATGTTCCCTGTTTTGAGGAAGAAGTGACCTCTGCAAGTCTTTCAGATCCAGCAGTCTCTTTATGCGCATGGACAAGGTCTTGAAACTCTTGGCTCGAGGCAAGTAACTGATGGTAAGGAGCAGCTTGCAGGATTTCTCCATCTGCCATCAACTGTCATAAAATTGCTAGTAAGGTCTCTTCGCGGGGACATGTGACAAACTTACAAACGCATGTTTGAGTTTGCACAAGAAAGCATGCAAAAGTTGCTGACTACAAATGACAGAAAACAAAGATATCACCCACGATAATTTAAGTGGAAGTCAACAGCTTCACATTAAGCCGATGAAAATATACTAACCAGGACACAATCAAATGCGGGAAGGAAATCAACTTGATGAGTCACCAGTAGGACTGTCTTCCCAGAAAGTGCTTCCACAATGTATTCCTGCAAAAGACAGGTCAGACTTGATCAAACGGTTGAGACATTGCAAGTATTGCAGCAAATCAAAATATAAATAATTACATTAAATAGGCTGGTAGCAGTATGTGCATCTACAGCACTGAAAGGGTCATCTAACAGGTATATGTCGGCGTCCTGGTAGAGAGCACGAGCAAGTTGAATCCGCTGCTTCTGGCCGCCACTGAGATTAACTCCTCTTTCACCAATTTCAGTGAGGTCACCATAGGGAAGCAACTCTAGATCTTTCACCAATGAACATTTCTCAAGCGTCTCTTGGTAACGCCAACTATCCATTGCAGAACCAAATAAAATGTTTTCTTGGATGCTCCCGGTCTGGATCCATGCATTCTGAGAAACATAGGCGATCTTCCCATAGACTTGAACCTGAAAATTGGGTGGACAAGTGAATTAGCATCAAATGAATAGCCTTGAAATCTGGGGATTGTTACCACTAAGAAGGTCTGGGTCTGAAACACTAATAGGGGACAAATTCTACTTGGGGCCATTTGAATAAGTTCTTTTCTAGGCCCATCCAAACAAGTTCAGAGTACAGCAAAAACAAGGAGGAAATTCAGAACTTACAGTTCCTTCAGTACTTGGAACTTCTCCTAGAATTGCTGCCAAAAGGGTTGATTTTCCAGAACCAACTTCTCCACATATAGCGACTTTTTCACCAGGCCTGACTTCAAGGTTAATGTTCCTAAGAGTGGGATTCAGTGACTTCCCTTCCCATGAGAAACTTGCCAACTTTATGATAATTGTATGGTCTACCCTCTCAAAGTTTCTCTTCTGCCTGACATTTCTATTCTGCAGCTCCGGAGCCTCAAGAAACTTCACAATCCGTGTCCATGCGACCTTCGCTTGGATTACCACACCAATCACATCAGGAATAGATCGGATTGGGTCCTGAACAAGGCGCAACGTAGCCACGAATGTAAAGACGTTATTAGCGCGCAGAGGAATGTTTAGGAAATAACATGCCCCAAATGTAGCAGCTGAAACCAGAACGGGCGAAGACCAGAAAAGAACACTATTATATGCCTTCCGTAGCTGCACAGCTGATAACCATTTGTATTCCACTGTCCTCAAGCTTTCAATGACACCCTTAAAATGAACTTCCCAAGCATATAGTTTCAAAACTTTCATGTTCACTAGAGCCTCATTGCACGCCTTCAGCCTCTCATCTTGTGCTGCCATAAGTCTAGTCTGGAACTTATGCTGCAACTTTGCAAGCGGTGTATTACAAAGCACTGTAATAATGATAACTACCAAAGATGCAATTGTCGCTAACCCCACAGCACGAAATAGAATCACAAGTGCGATGCAGAGCTGGAGGCTTGTTGTCCATGTCTGATGAAACCAAAAAGGAAATTCTCCGATTCTATAAGCATCAACACTCACGTAATTCATGATCTCACCTCCTGAATGCATAAGCCGAGCAGCATTGGACAATCTCAACTGTTTCCTATAAATGGCTGCTGATAGCAAGGACCTCACTTGCAGACCGATAAGTCTGCTCCTGAAGTACCATTGCCTTTGAGCTAAAGATTCCAAAGACTTTGAAAAAAAGAGAGAGATCGCCAACACATAACCTTCGTGCTTAAAGCTTTCTTTTCCCTCGGCAACCTCAATGAAGGCATTGAGAAGCAGGGGACCGGCAGAAATAGTGAGAATTTTCAAAAGTGCAAAGAACCCAGATATGATGATCTCTCTCCACTGGCAAATGATTAATGTCCTCAAAATAGATGGTGGTGATGCAGGGTCTGCTATCTTTTGTCTGTTCAGTTGCTCCAAGAATGATGCATAACAATTTTCTGTTCTATCAGCTGCCCGCAACTTTGGTACATCTTCTTCCTTGAGAGTCTCTTCTCTCCCTCTTTTCATCAGAGAGTTCAACCACCAAAATGACATGCTGCTGAAGAATCCAGCACTGGCAAATGGAGAAACTTCAGCAACTGTATCGGCTTTGCCACTACCATTGGCCTCTCTGGTCAGTGGAATATACAGATCGCCTCCATTTGTAACATTATCCTTATCAAGATCTTCATATCCCTTACAAGCACAAAATAACAAAAGAGATGCTCCAAGAAATGAAAGAATGTCCAAAGCTATCTTAAGAGAGACTTCTCTGCTTGTTATCGCAGTGAACATAGATAAAACGCAGAGCATGCCTGCAAACAAGAAGGCAAGAATGGCCAATAGCCGCAAAGGCATCCTTGGGAGATCTCTCATCCGAAGACTGCCAATCAAGCCAATGAACAACCAAGTCAAACCTTGAAAAACGGCTGCTAACCACCGGGTGAGCGGTAAAGCAGTCTGCATTTGTCTCAGCTTCTCTTCCAAAATCCAAATGCCCAAACCTAAGTAGATTAGCCCGACAAAGCCATTCACTATGGCTGATGCTATTTGCAACTGCGAGAGCCTTAAATACCGAGATGGGGCACGGACTGACTTTGATGCTGACTTCTGAATCATACTAAACAAAAGCAAGACCAACAGAACAATGGTGAAGCAAATGACGATTATGTGGTTGATACAGGTAGAAGGATGACCGAAAGACAAAATCTTGGGTGTGCAAGTTCCTCCGTCTGCATCTGAGCAAGTCGGATTCCCCGCAAAACACATCCCATAGATTGCCCATCATCTTCTACTTGCTCTCTTCCTGCCTCTGGACTCTGTCACGCGCCAAAAAGGACCACTCAATTAGAGAGGAACATTTCGATGTGAATCTTTGATAAAACTGAAATCTGACAAATTGCAAAAGGAAAAAGGCCACAACAGCAAAACTTAAAAAGAAGCTCCTGAATCTAAATGAGTCATAAAAAATACCAGCTCGCACTCTTCTTGAGGGAACAAGTATATATTATATATATCTCGCGAGTTAAATATGCACGTGAAACTTTGTCACAAGTTCTCTTAAAAAGTCCGTCAATATCCGCTCAGATCCATCAAAAGTTTGGCAAACAAATATTGTACGGATTTTCTCAAACACTCCCATTGACAGATGAATAGAAAAAGAACCAAATGCACGATTTTACTGGGCATACCTTGAATGGTCCAGAGGCGACAGCTTTTCTCTAGGCTTTATTTCACAGAAGGGTTTCTTTCTTCCCCTGAAAGAGCTCGTCCAGAGAAAAAAGACAAGGTTTTGCTTTTGCTGCTTGAGAAGTCGAAATGCTCGTGAGTTCCACCGAAACGTTTCGCTCGCTCTCTCTCTCTCTCTCTCTCTGAGTCTTCCCCTCTTTTTCAACAGACTCGATGCTCCAACAATGATGAGGAGACTCGAAACCAACTTGGATTCAACCGCCTAAAATACAGAAAAAAAGAAGGATTGTCTCCGCGAGAAAACTACGAGTGCCAATAAAGAATCCCATGACGGCGTCGTCGCCGACGCTTGAAGTGCAATATTGGCAAGAAACTCCAGAAACAGTATCAGAATTTATCCATCCATTTTTTATATTGTGAAGCCAGAAGCACAGGAAAAAATCAAAAGGGCGAGCATCAACCAGGAAACCGCACGAGACCCGAAATCGCTGCCAACGAGAAGCGTTCCGGGGCAAAGCGAAAGGAAGTCGGGTCAGCGCAACTTCGTTTCATAGTCTGTCGCTTTCTCGCGTGCTTTATTAGAACTTTGGGAGGATCTTGGTGTTTTCTCTGCGTGTCGCGGCGGTGTTATAGAGAGAAGGAGGACGTGAGAGCGTCGTGGATGGTTTCGTCGCGTGATCGCGACTTGCGAGGCGAAGTAGAAGGCGAAGAGTCTCGCCTTTGATAGCGTCACTGCTCACGTCGCTCTGAAGTGAACAGGTTTTTCACGTTCGTGTGGCTCTATTTTATTTCTCTCTCTGCTGAAATATAATAAGACGTGGCTCTTATTGTCTCGCGCTCGATTTCCAAATATAGTTATGTGGTTGATGTTTCCAGCTATTCTGACATTTTATTTTTTTTTTATATTCGATTTTCAATGCCGTATTGATCTTGAGTTCCACCACCTCCTGCCAAACTTGATGAAGTGCTCTCCAATGATCTAACCCGACATCCATTGATACTCTTCTTTAGATTGTTTACATGAGACTGATTCCGCCAATGATTGCACTTTTAAGTAAGTTGATACTTTTTGAGCATGATATTTAACATGAACTTCACATTTACCGACCCCCAAAGATGACCAAATTCTTTTAACCGACATGATCTGATATAGAAATTTGTGTTAAGTGATTATACAATCGATGAGTGAATCGATAGCAAAAATACTTGTCGATGGTTAAAACAAATGATGATCTCATACGATGATGCCTAATATTCAGGTGAAGTGTTGAACGTGGAAATCAAATGCAATGAGGATCTCATACGATGATGCTTAATATTCAGGTAAAGTGTTGAACGTGGAAACTAAATGCAATGAGGATAACGATTGATGGTTGAGTCCAATGGTAGCTAAGTAGTTGTAACTAATCAAAAATAAAGAGAACGTGCTATCATAAAATACAATCATGGAGCTTGAAATAATGGAGATACTAATCGATGGTTAAATATAATGACAATTGGGGAGTGGTAACCATTTATAAATAAGATTTGACCTGCAATCATGGAGCCTAAAATCGTGGAGATATGATTATAACTACTAATTTAAATATTAACCACCTGCAAGAGGTCACATCTCATGATGGGCTGTACAAGGCCATGTTGCATCATTATGAAATTATCCACAATCATTTATGTTGACATCTAAATTTTGATGATTCAGTAATTGATTTTTTTGCATAAATTAGGAATTAATTTTAACCCCTAAAAAATGCATCAGAACAAATAAAATGGAAAAAATGGGGAAAATTAATTTGATTGATTATGCATGAAAGTTTGAAATTTAAATTTTGATAAATGCATAAATAATTTAAAAAATCAGGTGAATAAATGGTAAGGATTTTGATAAAATGGAAAAAATCAAATAAAATTGAGTGATTGCAAAATTACTCTCCAATTTGTAGGCTTGATTTAATACAATAAAAAATGGAAATTCGGAAATTGTTATAAAAAATGACTGTCTGGAAATCACTATAAAGAGCTACAATTTTCATGAGCATAGGGGAAATTTCGAAATTTGGGAGAAAGAATTCAGGAAAAAAAAATTCAGAGCAAAAGTGAGAGTGGTTCGTTCACTTTGCTAGACTTCGAAATTCAAAAAAAGAGAGAGAGAGAGAGAGAGAGAGAGAGTTTTTTTGTCTTTGTTTTCAAGAAAAAAAGTTCAGAAAAAAAGCGTGAGTCGAGGGTTTTTTTTTCTCTCTTCATCACTTCGATGGGCCTTCCTTTGGTTTTTTCGAAGAGAAAAAGAGAAAAGAAAAGCAAAAAATAAATAAAAATAAATAAAACAGGGGCACTGTTCATCTTCTCCCCCTGTCCGAGCGTCGTGCCGGCCACTGCATCGTGCCTCGCCGCACCGCCCTGCAACCGTCCCGAGCCCCGATCCGCGACGCCCGCCGCTCCGCCTTGCCGCTCCGCTCCTGCAACGATCCCCATCGCCTGCAGCGCCCCACGCCCTGCAACACCACAAAGCCCGACGCCGTCGTTGCTGCTTCCCTTCCCGGCGTCGCTGCTGCCCCGCTTGACGCCGAGCGCCGCCTGCCTGCCTCGGTGCCCTACGACGACCACCCCGACGCTCTTGCACTACTGGTCCCTGCGCCTCCGCGCCACCTCCGCACCAGACGCCCCACCGCTCGCCTCCGCCTGCGAGCCAGAGCCCGAACCTGCGGCTGCCGCCGTCCAGCCCTCGCCGGAGCCTGATTCCGGCCACCTACCGTGCGGCGCCGCCCACCATCGCTGCTTCCAAGTCCCCCTTAGGTAGTTTATATTTTTTTAATTTTTTTAGAAAAAATACCACCAAAAATCCTAAACTATGCATAAAGTTACAAAAATATCCCAAATTTTTTTTTGCACCATCAAAAACACCAAACTTTCGAAACAAGGGCATTTTCTTCTTTTTCTGTCTTTTTTTATTCTCTTCCCTCCGCCGGAGCCGGCGGAGGGAAGCCGACGTCCGGGGTGGCGCCCGACACCGGCTAGGGCCGCCCTCGCCAGCATTGGCTAGGGCCGCCCAACGCCGACGAGGGCCGCCCTCGCTTGCTTTGGGAGAGGGTGGCCCTCGCCTGGGCCGACGCCGGCAAGGGCTGCCCTCGCCGGACACCGGCTTCCCTCCGCCGGACCGGTGGAGGGAAGAGAAAAGAAAGAAAAAAGAAAAATATTTTTAAAAGCAAAATGACCAAAATGCCCCTGTCACACAAATGAAAGTTTGAGGTTTTTTGTGTCACAAAAAATAGTTTGAGGTAAATGTGTTACGATTTGCAAAGTTTGGGGTTTTTGGTGGTGCAAAAAAAAGTTTGGGATATTTTTGTCACTTTGTGCATAGTTTAGGGTTTTTTGTGGCATTTTCCCTTTTTCTTTATCCTCATTTTTCACTTATCTTATCTTATGTTAACTTATTTTATTTATTTTTAAGTTTTGTTGTTATTGTTCATACCAGAATATTGGAATCTGATGTTTATTTTATGAAAATTGTAGACATTACCTGTAGGGTTTTGCTCAAAATTATTATAATTATTAATTTAATCCATAAGACATTGAATCATTTTTTTATTTTTATTAATTTTTGAGCTTTTTAGCAGATTTCAATTGTTAATCATTATAATTATTAATTTGATTCGTAAGATTTTGGATTAAATTTTTAATTATTTTGAACTTTCTTATATGTTGTGATATATTAGGGTTAAAATAATCGTTAATTTGGCTTGTGAGACAACGGATCAATTTTCCGATTATTTTAATCCTTCATTGGTTAAATTAATTCCTAGAATAAATTAGAAAATTATCCCTTTTAGATAGTTTAATTAAGGTTTTTAATACTAAGTGCATGTTAACTAGTTTGCATAATAGGATCATTTAATAAGAATTTGTTCATTAGTGGAGTTAGGTCATGAGGCGCATAATAACTAGTTTGCATAATAGGCCCATTTAATTAGAATTTGCATATTAATAAGATTAAGTCATTTAGTTAAGAAATGCATTTTTATAAAAGAATTCTAATTTTCAAGAAAACCCAAAAAAAAAATGATTGCTTGCTTTGTGTGATGCAATTTATTTATTTGAATGTTTTAATAATAGATGAGCACTCGTGTGGTCACCACATTTCCATGATAGTAATTTAGGTTAAAATAAATCAGCTGCCTGCATAAAACATTTTCAAACAAATAAAAAAAAGAAATGGTACCGAAAGGGCATTAGAGAAGTCTAATGTAACCAAGTCCCCGTACCCTTAGTCTCTAGTTCGTAGGAGTAAAATAATTCTCCCATTATTTTACTTAGGTGTCTAATCAACCTACCGGAAAATGATTAGTGGCAACTCCTAGATAAAATTCATCTGTATGTTTAAAAACTTGAATCCTAAGTCGCGAATTTGTATGGGTCTAGAAGGGCCCGAGCTAAGTTTAAAGCTTAGTAGTCCATTAACCTAAATTTTAGGTGGTGCACCCGGAAAAATTAGGTCGCGACAGTGATGTAATTTATTTATTTATTTATTTATTTTTATTGAATGTTTAATAGTGGATGAGCATCCATGTGATCACCATATTTGCATGATAGTAATTTAAGGTAAAATAAATTTTAGTTGCCTGCAAAAATATTTTTTTAAAAAAATAAAAAAGAAATGGTACCGAAATGGCATTAGAGAAGTCTAATGTAACCAAGTCACCGTACCCTTAGTCTCTGGTTCGTAAGAATAAAATAACAATCCTGTTATTTTATAATCGACCTACTGAAAACTGATTAGTGACGACTCCTAAATAAAATCATCTGCATATTTTAAAAAAACTTAAACGCTAAGTCGCGAATTGACATAAGTCTGGAAGGGCCCGAGCTAAGTCTAAACTTAACAGTCCATTAACCTAAACTATATGTGGTGCACCTAGAAATTTTAGGTCATGACAATCTAACACAAATTATGTGTCTTTGAATTTAATAATTTAACTTTCGAGTTCCTGCATTTCCTTTCCTCTATAGTAATGAGTTTTGTGCATTTCCTTTCCTCTATAGTAATGAGTTTTAGTTCTTTTTTACGTGTTCTACTTCCTGTTCAAGCCACGGACCCGATTCAATAAAAAAACATTGATCATCTTTTAGTGAACAGTATTTCGTTATGTTGATTAATTATCGGTAGTGCACACACTTAAGATTTTATATGTTCATCTCCTCTTTCCGTGATTGTTACGTTTATTATCACCATGGAACAATTAGTGTGCACAAAGCTTTTGAATTGAATCATTATAGCAGAGTGCAGGTGCAGTATCGTACGTGAATATCGATATGCTTCTCATGTCAATTATAGTTTTGTCTAAGGTCAAATTCGAATCTATGCTTAAAGCAAAAGGATACATGCTTTCTCTACCGGGCCACAAACTATATTTTTAACCCTTAGGCTACATATATTAATCAGGATATAATATCAAGTATTTAGTTCTTGCTCAGGATAATGTCATATATAAAAGGGATGTAACTTGAATAAAAATATTTCATGAAAAAAAAATGGAATAGAGGTGGATATGATTTCTTATATTTATAGTATAAACTATTTTTCTCGAATAACAAACTTCTTAAATTAATAAAATAAAAATAATAATTTAATATAAAGTTGCATTCAAATAAAAAAATTAAACTCAAAATAACAATAATTTTTTTATTTATACCTATCTTTATATGTATGCTTTAATTAATTTCTATATATATATATATATATATATATATATTATGTGTATTTAGTACCATATTTATTACATTTTTAAAGTATAGTAGCATAGTTTATTATTTAATAATTTTTTTATCAAGGAATGATGGAAAATAATAATATAAATAAGTAAAAAAAATGAAGTAGAAGAATCCAGATTTTAAATGAACAAATTCAAACATAAAAAGGATCTTTCTAATTTTCGAAAAATGAGAGGCAATGAGATTTCTTTTAAAAAAAAAAAAAAAAAGCCTACCTTCTCCGTCTCATTATCCGTAATATCTTTAGTTCATTTGAAACTTCACAACTCCTCTGTAGCTCCTTGGTTCATGTCAAAACTTCACAAAATAGCAAGAAAGTTAAAATTATTTTTCTCCATATTCCTTTGGTTCACGTAAAAAGCCCAAAAAGGCAGCAAGAGAGTTGAAATTATTTCTACTCCATAGTTTTGTAGTTTATGTTGAAATTTCACAAAAGTGACAAGAGAGTCAAAACACTATACTTTTTGGAATTGTGAAGATGAATGATTATATTTTCCCTCTTATTAGATTTAGTATTTGTTGACTGATCTACCTCATCGATGTTACTAATTCCTGTCTACATTTCTTGTCATAGTTGAACCTATGGCTTTGGAATGGTACAATTTGCTCTTTAAGATTTAGATCATACAATAATTATGGACATGATGGTATATGAAATTATTCGATTTTATTACAACAATTCATTAAATAGTGGATAAGTTAACAAAACTTCAAGATGTCATATATTATCTTATCCAATTTAGAAGTATAGATGATCAAACTTAGCCTTACATAACTTGATAGGTCACAAAATTCACCAATCTATTGATGAACCATAAAAACTTTTGGTGGGATGGATGCAATGCAATCAGAACAATGGATATTGATTTATATTCATTGATGAATTATATTATAGCTTTCGCTTGCGTAAATCACATTTGGTAGTTCGAATTTGAATTCGGATAGGAGATGATGGATAAATTCGCATATATTCAGATAAAATGCTAGATAAGAAATCCATGACAGGGATGAGATAAACCTAGATTGGATATAGAAAATTGAAAAAAATAAATAAATAACTTTAAACCATGTTTTCTTCTAATGTTAAATGATAGGGTTACCATCATGATTGACAATCATCATCACTTTTGATCACCGTGTGATTGTCATCACCTCTGACCGTAGCTAATCATCATCGCTGGTTAGCCAATCATGTTTCGATGATTGAGGATGAAAAGGAGTCTAAAGATGAGCATCATCGCCTCCGCCCACAACTATTAGGTTAGAAGTTCCCGAATAATGGCTTTGTTTATATGCGCCGGGTATTCGAATAGAGCACAAAAGACAGTTAGAAGATAAGAACTCGCACTTCATAATTTTGAGGATAAATTTTCTTGCTTCCCGAGTTCTCTGTATCGATAAACGATGGCCAGCGTCGCACTCCGATTTCACTACCACAATATCTCAAAGAAATCCCATAGTGTTTTTCATTTCAGCCCGCAACGCTCAAAACATTCAATTTCAAGTGTAAATGGCGGTCATTTCTAGGAACCGCTTGTCGCTGGCTACAAGGAAGGATTTTCAAAAAATTCAATCCTATTCTAGGTTAGTAAAATATATTATGTGATTTTCTACGATTCAGAGAATTTCTAATCGCCTTGTCTCATTCTATCTTAATTCGAATTTAGATGACCAAACGCAACCTAAATTCAACTGCCTTACATCACTTACATTATTTAGTAGATTGAAAAGGACACGAAGCAACATTTTAAATAAAAAGCCGCACACGAAGACTCCAATGACGTTTTCTTGGTTGTCATGAGCCCTTGCAATTTAACATACAAAACACGCGGTCCCCTTGACATATCTTTCATTAGAAAGCTAATTGAATTTGGATTCCAGTAAGATAACTCTTGATTGACTAAGCATATGTTCGATCAATGAAAACTAAGCTTTATTCGGATATCCTAAAAAGCCACGAGCAAAATTTAAATATGATTGGTAATTTTAAGTGCTGATGGTATTTCTTTTTTTAATTCGGTCAGTAATTTAGAATTTCAATTTACGATCTTTCACATTTTTCATAATTGTCTTGATGATGTTGTTGTTCTTATTATTATTATTATTATTATTATTATTATTATTATTATTATTATTATTATTATTATTATTATTATTATTATTATTATTATTATTATTATTATTATTATTGAACATGTAAAAGTTCTATGAAAAGTTTTTGTAAATAAGATTACTCTTGGATACTTATCTCCAAACAAAGGGAAAAAGAATGTAGGAGCATATGACCTATGTACCACAAACATAAATATGCAATATGCGACACTACGCGATATAACATGGCGACACCTCATTTCTCAAAAAATAAAGAATTCTAACACGTTCTAACACCTTATATATTAAGTATATTTTTATATATAAATTTTCGAATAAATAAATAATAATAAAAAGATCATAGAATTAATGTACACTAATAACATTAATCCAACATTTGTTAATAGCATTCATTATTTTAATTTGACAAATTCAACTACATTCCATGGCAATAATCCATAAAATTTGGAAGAAACAAAAAGTAATTCATATTCCACTATTAAATTTAGGGATGTGCATTATAAGTCCTAAAACGTATCGTGAAATTATAATTGAATCTTAAAACTTATCAATTGGTACAATCTAACCTTCCATTAACACTGTCAATTTGTTTAATGAAAAATTTTGAAGTAGTACTTTTAAATTAATTTATTTATCCTACGTGGCATTTTTTATTACTTTTTTCCTTTAAATCTTATTTAAAGAATAGTAAAAAAAACTTTTAAAAAAGCTAAAATAATTCTAAAAAATGGCAGGGTCAGCTACTTGGCTGGATAGGTTGCTGCCATTGCCACTATTGGAATTGCTGGCCCTAGGCGGCGGTGGGGGGCTACCCTTACTAGTATAGGCAAGGCCAGGGCGAGGCTCGCCTAGATCTAGGTGATGCCTCGGCCGATTGGTGAGGCTCACCCGGGTCTGGGCAACACCGGCCCTCACTTGTGGCTGACAAGCCTCCCTAGCCCTAGGCGAGGCCTCGCTAACCCCAAGCAAGGGCTGACGACACTCGTAAGGCCCAAGTGAGGGCACGGTGTCACCTAGATTCAGGCGAGCCTCACCTTGGCCTCAACTGAGGTATCACCCAAATTTGGGCAAGGTGGGCAAACCTCACAGGCTCTTGCTTGGCCAATGAGGGCCTCGCTCAGGCCAACGAGGGTCGCATCCCTCTGCCACCTCGTCGATCCCCCTCCCATGGCAATAGTGGCAACGGCCTTGGCTTACCCCTTTTTTTTTCACTTTTTTCATACATATATCTTTTGACCTATCAAGTATTGAAATATTTTAAAATTAATCCCGTGTTTGTCGGAATTTTAAACTCACGTGTCATGAAGAGTTGGCCACATGTTGGACTTTTCGATACTCGTTGACCACATGTATTGGAGTGGTGGACATAATACGAAAACTCTCGGAGAGTGTTGATACTTCTTAGCATGCCACATGAACGAAAAAATTCTAATTAATAACTATTATGCGCAAAAATAATTCATTTTATTTAAAGACGAATGACTCCTAACAGTCTAAACGTCTAGGAAAAATTATAGACGTAAACACTGGCAACTAGCTATTACTAACAATGAGCACGGTAGCCTGAAGGACCACAGGCTTGAGTCGGGATGTCCCTACCTATTAAATCGAAAGGCTGACAGGCGTTGTTGATTTTAGTATCAGTGAGGTCAGGCTTTTTAACTTACTATTATTACATGCAAGACACCTACTTAGACGTAGGTCCACATTGATCGTATTAGATCAAAGCCATTCGTTTTCACCTAATTCTATGGTATATATATCTCGTGAAATAATTTAATCAACACTAGCAACTAACCTAGAACACGGTAGCTTAAGGACAACGTTCTCAAGTCGTCCTTACCTAGTAGATCGAAAGACCAACAGGCGGTACCTTTAGTATAACTTAGGTCAAGCTTTTCTACTCGATTAAGTCTAGATATTATTATAGGCCAACGTCTGCCAAGACCTTAAGCCCACATAGATCGTACCGGATCAAAGTAATTTGTTTTCACCTAATTCTATGGCACACATAGCTCATGAAATAATTTACTTAACATTGGAGCATGGTAACTAAAGGATCACGTGCTTGGGTTGAGATGTCCATAACCACTACATCAAAAGCCCCACACGTGCCAATAATTTTATTACTGAAGTTAGGCCAACCTTTTCTACTCAAATAATTTTAGCTATTATTATGGGCAAAAGCTGAGCCTACATGGATCGCTTCGGTTAGGAGCCCTTCGTTCCCACCTCATATCACGGTAGACAGTTCACGCACCATGCCTAGAGCAATTATTTTCAATAAGATCTCTGAATCTATCCATTTATGATAAATTTACCTCATATTAACTTTTTATCATAAGAAACTTCAAACCGATATACTGGTAATAAATTTACCTTTCGTTAATTTATATTAAATTTCATTGTCAAATTGTTGAGTTGGATAATAGGTGACAGTCGAATTTGAGGTTTTATCATCCATTTTGTGAGATTTAATAGGGTCACTGCCAATTGTTCTAAAAACTTAAATTGTTAGATAAAAATGTAATATTTATATATTCTAATACTTTCCCTCATGTATATGTTGGTTTTTAGCCTAAACTTAAAGCAAGGGTCTAGAAAATTCATACTCAGAACCTCTTTGCTTTGATATCATATAAGATTTAACAGAACAATTGTTGACAACTTTAAAAACATAAACTGTTAGATAACAGCATAATTTAATATATATACAGATGAATTGGTTTTTAGTTTCTTATGGTATTAATTTAATTTGATGAGAATTAATGGATATTATAAATATATGAAGTTTTAGATAAATTTATTATAGGTATATTAATTTAAATTTATTTGTAATATTAATTTTTTCAATAACGACAAAGACGCCCCGAAGATGTGGTTGGTAAAGGGTGCTTTGACTATCAATATATAATTGTACCGTAAACGAGTGCAATGAAGGACCGATGCAGATGCTACTGCATCCATCCTCTCAATTGGGGAATAGAGTCTTGGACCAAAAATAAAAAAATAAAACAATTAGGGGAGACGGTCGCCGAGTCCAATCAATAGAAACAAACAAACAAACTCTCATTTACGACGTTGGCCGTCTTGTCCGCATCATGCACCAGGCGCGGTCCATTCTTTTTTTTCTTCCTACAAGAGGGGACGATTCCGGATTTCGTGTCGTCACGCCTTACGTCAATTCCGACAGGATTTTGGATCAAATCTCACGTGGTATTTGTTGAGGTTATCACCCTTTTCTTCACAATCATTCTTCTAATTAAGGAAAATTTTTGAAAAAGATAACACTACGAGTGCAGGTTTATTTCAATATTAAAAATTTCCAACGGATCAATTAAGCACCACTTTTATAAAAAAAAATTGCCAAAAAATCTAACATGGTAATTTATTTAATTTAAATAGTCTAACGTGACTTGCCAACAAAGTAAAACTCAATATTATTTGACTTAAACGATGTCATTTAAATCATGTTTGCCCTAATCAAGGATTTTGAATCCTCTAGAGTAGGTTTGTTGTCGATTCATTCATTCAAGATAAGGTTTCTTGTATACAGGCCTCACAATACCCTTTCAATCCTAAATGGTGCTCGAATTCTTTGGTCATTAGTGCTATTCTACTAGGGTATTTGGTTGGCCGTCTTTCTCTCTAGGTAATAATGTTGGTGTTATTGGATTTCGTATATTTATAATGATTGATGAGTTTGGTCTAATAGGGGTGGTAGCATTTAATGGTGCTATATTGATCGCTGGCCTAAGTATAGCACCAGCCTGTCGATTCAGTGATGGTGCCATTAGGCATGCTAACTCTGCAGTGAGCTTTTCACCCATACTCACTTACCCCAGACATAGAGGGTTATTATACCTATTTAGAACCGAAATCCTAACGTGATGTCTATCTTCATCATCGTAAGACCCCAAAATCCTTTGTTTATTTTTATCTTCTCAACAAAAAAGGAATACGAGAGTGACATTATAGAGGATTTCCCGCCCATTTCTTCACTTTGAGCCTTTTAAGGACTTACTAGTACAACCTACATTACGATAAAAAGAAGAGCTGAGAACATACCTTGGCGCCCCAGAACTTCCTTCGATTGGTAAATTGGATGCTTCCAACTTGGACAAGGCGTCAATTACAGCATCATGACCATCGACTTAATCACTCGGCCATTTGATCGACAATATGTTTAGCCGAATCATTTCGCCGCTCCTCAAACAACTTTCTCATGGTGATCATCATATGAGGATTCGGTGCAACTTTTCTCCACTGCTTTTCGGTGAGATGTCGGAGAAGATCCACCCCTTCGCATCAGCCTTCTTTTGCCGTATGGTTAATGGTTGAGGATTCAGAGTGTGTTGCAACTTCATTCTTGTTGGTAATAAGGGATCCCCAAAAAACGGATTCGACACTAAATCAAACCCCTAAAACAAATGCGGAAGCGAAGCCCGGGAAAATCACGTATCACCGATCGTAAAGCACACCACGGATTCGAGCGTACCTTGTTAGCCACAGTTAAACACCAATGCCGAAGATTGAGGAAGAAATTCTGATCCGATGATGTCAATTTGCCTTGAAGGGAGTAGAGCGTCGCCTTAAGCGTTTTGAGAGAAAGAGAGCGCGGGAAACGTACGTACGTTGTTCTGTCCAAGAGGTATGATCTCTCTCTCTCTCCTCCCTTTTATACCTTCCCCCATCCACGGGCCTTATTCCCGTGGGCCGGGCTTTCTGGCCCAAGCATGGGCGGACGGGCCTTAAGCCCATCACCAATTAAAACCATCATCTCCCACTCGCACATGGTGGTCCAAAACCAACATGGGCGGACAGGCCCTACTCAACCCCATTAGAGAAAAATCCATCATAGACTCTCATTTAACATGGTGGGCCGAATGTAAATCCTCTTTTCCTCTCTTCAACATTCATACCGGTGAATAATCCGTGCGACCAGCATACTTAGAGAGCTCGTTGCCATACATCTCGTTAGGAATATATAGCACTCATAATGGGCATCACATCCCGAGTAGATTTAGTATGCAGTACCTAGATCGATCGATCACATTTATATCTCTCTTGATCTCTTTCAAACAATGATATATATATATATATATATATATATATATATATATATATTGTATTCACAATTATGATTATCACAAAGACAGTCATAATTGGTTAACCGGTGAATACAAAACTACAATGTGATTCTCCAAATTCGATCTTCCTCTTTCCTTCAAACTCTCAATTTCAGTTTAGCTTGCTTTTCTAGAAATGCCCCATTAGATCGAATCAAACTCATGACCATTGGCAGCATCCTAAGATAGCAAACACTAAATAGAAATCTTGAGAATAAGTAAGAGTCATGAGGGGACTAAAAATTGAGGAATTCTTTTCCTCAAGAGTCTCACACGACATAAAAGTTGAGATCAAACTTTTGCCACTCTTATTGGTCGTCTCATGCATACGTAGTATGAAATACGTATTACGGTATTAACTCCTTTCCCATGGAGCGTATGTCTACACAATCAATACCGTACGGATGATAGTTCGGACATACCCAATGTCTAACTTGAGTTCACGTATCTACTCATTCACATAATTCATCGAACTCACATCGGCATCTTAGACGGATAAAGTAAAATATGTGGGTTATTTTACTTTCGGACATAATATTTATCATGTCCTCATCTTAACACTTAGTTAAGGCGACATATATATTTTAAGCCCGAGCTCTCGATTATCACCTAGATAATAAGCTTAAAAACCGTCTCATCTCTATTTATCACACAAGAAATAGAGGCGATTACCCGTATGAGTGGGCTAATCTCTTATCTGTCCGACATACTTTCTCAACTCAATATAATGCACTTGAGCATTAAGATGCATAAAGATCACATAAAGATTCATAGGCATTAATGATGAAAAACACAATTTCATAAATGTGAATAACTCGGGAAATCAAAATATCCAAGACATCGACTCTACGCAATCCTAGAGATTTCTCATGACCACAAAAAACACATCTCTAGGTGTTCGCTTTGTCATAGGATCTGCAACCATTCTATGCGTAAATATGTACTGTAAGTTCACATCCATTCATGCAACTATATCTTTGACAAAGTTATACTTGGTATCTATATGTTTGGTCTTGCCATGATACTTTGGATCTTTGGTGTACGCTATAGCTGCTTGGCTATCACAATTAACCAATAATGGATTTGCAACTTTCTCAATAACACCTAAATGATCCAAAAATCTCTTAAGCCAAACTGCTTCTTGTACCACCGCGATAATGCCACGAACTTAGCTTCCATCGTGGACAAGGCTATACACGTTTGTTTCTTGCCGCACCAACACATGGCGCCATTATTCAAAACAAAAACAAAAATAGAGGTAGATTTCCTTTCATCTAAATCTCCTTCTCAACTTGTGTCTAAATAGCCTTCGAGTCGCAGATCCTTTCCTTGATATCTCAATATATAATCAGCGGTTCCCTTTAGATACCTTAGTATTCTCTTAACGGCTTTCCAATGTGCTTGACCTGGATTGGATTGGTATCTTCTCACCATTCCAACTGCAAAGCATATGTTAGGTCTTGTACACAACATAGCGTACATCAAGCTCCCAACAGCACTAGCATAAGGAACATGCTTCATTTGTTCCTTCTCTTGTGGAGTCCTTGGACACGTCTATGGCTCAATCCTTCACCTTTTGCAATAGGAGTGTCTATGGGTTTACAATCTTGCATACGAAATCGTTCAAGAACTTTACTTATATATGTTTCTTGCGAAAGAGATAATGATCTCTTTGAACGATCTCTTGAAAAACTTAACTCCAAGTATGTATGCAGCCTCACCCATATCTTTCATCTCAAAATTGGAAGATAACCAACTTTTGATGGTATTAACTAACTCCATATTACTTCCGGCAATTAGTATATCATCTACATATAATGATATGATCACAAACGATCTTTGGATCTTTTGATATATACACAATGATCCTCATCAATCATTGTAAAATCATATGCCATCATAGCATTATGAAATCGTATATACCATTGTCTTGACGACTGCTTAAGGCCATATATCGATTTCAAAAGTCGACATACCTTTCCTTCTTGGCCTTTTGTAATGAAACCAACAGGTTGTTCCATATATATTTCCTCATCTAATTCTCCATTGAGAAAAAAGCAGTCTTTACATCCATTTGATGTAATTCAAGATCCATACTAGCCATTATTGCCGAATAATGCGAATTGAGGTAAATCTCACAACGGGGAAAAAGTTTCCTCATAATCAATTCCTTCCTGTTGATTATACCCCTTCGCCACAAGGCGAGCTTTATATCTTTCTATTGAGCCATCAGCTTTACGCTTTATCTTGAGAACCCACTTGTTCCCAATAGCTTTGCGTCCTTTTGGAAGATCAACCGGTTCCCAAACATGGTTTGACTTCATTGACTCCATTTCCTCTCCCATTGCATCCATCCATCTTTCCTTATTAGGGCAATTTAGAGCCTCATGTATATTTCTTGGCTCATCCTCATCTTGTGGGGCAATCATAAAAGTTTCCCCTTCAATGTCAAAACGTCGACGGGGAATACTTTTGCGACTTGTTCGCCGTATGGGAGATTGTGCACTTAGCATATCATTTCCCATTATGCTCCCACTAGGATTAGATAATGACGATGTCGTCTCATCATGTGGTTGTGATTGAGAATCATTTGTATGCAATTCATCACTTCTCATACTACTCCCACTTGGACGAACCCCACTAATATCATTATCTTGATCCATGGTTTCAAATAGGGAGTAATTTTCACCTATTTCGCCCTTCTTAGGAAACTCATCCTCTAAGAATGTGACATCTCTTGATTCAAATTCAGTTACACTCCCACTTTCCTGCTCACCTATGAACACATATCCTTTAGAGTGTTCGAGTATCTTATGAAAATACTCTTCTTTCCTCTGGGACCTAATTTCCCAAATTTGTGAAAGGGCTCATGGGTATAGGCAGCACAACCCCATGGCTTAAGAAAAAAAAAAAACAAGTCCGATTTTCTACCTGTCCATAACTCATATGGAGTGGAAGTAACTGATTTGGAAGGCATCTGGTTAAGTATATAGGCAGCAATTAACAACACATCACTCCAAAAAGTGATAAGTAAGTTAGCATGTGCCATCATAGACCTAACCATTCCAAAGAGGGTTCTGTTTCTTCTTTCCACAACACCATTTTGTTGAAGAGTATATGGAACAGACAAACCGTCTTTCTATTCCTTTTTCATCACATAATTTTCTGAACTCATCGATAAATATTCTCGACCTCGATCGGATCTAAATACTTTTATTTTCTTGTCTAATTTATTTTCTATTAGGTTCATAAACCTTTTGAAACAACTTATTGCTTCAGATTCATGAGAAATCAAATAGACATATTCGAATCGAGTATAATCATATATAAAAAGTGATGAATTAAACAACCCCATGCCTTCCTCTCACATCCATTGAACCACAGACATCATAATGGATTAAATGCAGAGGAAATTCAGCTCTTTTATCTTTTTCTAAATCGTTTCATTGTTATTTTCCCTACTAGGCAATGATGACTTATGGGCAAATCGACTTTTTCAATGTCACCCAACAAGCCTTCTTTGGCTAGTCAATTCATACGTTGTTGGCCCATGTGACCAAGTCTAGCATGCCACACAATCACATCATTGTCATATAAAGAAGAAGACGTGAAACAAGGGAATAACAAATATTGACATCACATTAGTCAACATCTAGTACAATAAAACCATTCAGAAAATAATCACAACCATGGTAGTTTGTATCCAAATACAAATCTATACTTATATTATGGAAGTTTACACTAAAACCAAGCTTAACCAACATCAAAACAGATATAAAATTTCGACGAATCTCCGGAGCATATAAAACATCAAGATGCGTCCACCATGTATGTTCAATTGGCATGTGCCAATTCCTTTACTTCAGCTCGAGTTGTTTCCCATATGGATCCACTTAGTTCCGTTGGGACTCGTCGAAATTCCACAAAGGATCCTCTATCCTTTGCTACATCGTCTGTTGCTCCCGAATCTACATCCACAAAGGATTGGATTCAGCCAACAATACAGAATTTGACACATAAGCAAAGTTCTCAAATGTACAAGAGGTGTTTACCTTTTGCAACTCACAACAGTTGCGAGCATAGTGACTTCTCTTGTCACAATTGTAACATCTCACCCTTGACATTTTCTTCACTTGAGGACGTTTTCCTCTCTTGTGTTGGTTAACTCTTGATTTCTTGCAATAAGGACTTGATCCTTTGCATTCCCACATATTGAACGAATCAATACGCTTGCGCTTAGAGCTCAAAGCCCTTTCTGAGCTAGAACCAGCTTTGCAAATGTCCGTTCTCGGCTCAAATGCCGTTAGGTGGTCCTCTACTAGCTCAAGGTGGCGCATGGCATCCTCAAGATCTTCCATAACATGGTCAAAAGCTTCTAGTGCTTCTTGCTTTTCCAGCACATATTGAATCTTCATATTCAATATTTCACAATTGTGGTTGTTCATATCAGCAATTACGTTCTTAGTTGCTGAAATCATCGATCCGAACACATCGATATACATGCACGAATAATTAATGCCTTTCATTTATACATCCACTTTTACATAGACCCATCATATTAATGAATAATTTCAAGTAAGGCTTCGAGAATCAAAAGGTCACGATGTTTCCAATCATCCTCCAAAAATCCTAACTTAAAGCTATCATTAATATGATTGTCATATGCAAAATCAATTCTATGAAGCTACAAAAACTTCTAAAAAAAACTACCCACAGCTAATTACTCACAAAGAACCAGCAATAACAGAAAGCAATAGATGAATAACATCCAATAAAACAATAATGCTTTCACATAATACAACTATACATTACACTAAGCAATATATACAGATAAATATCAACATGAAAAGAGATATTTACACCCATAAAACATCTCAAACTAATCTAAGAAATAATTAGGGAATGTCCTTTCTAATCTATCAGTCAAAAAATTTGAGAATTTTGAAGGCACATTTGCCAACCATGGAAAAACTTTTGGAGAGTTTTCATGTCGCCTCCAAGGCGCATTTACTCGCGCGCATTTAGCGCTCAATGTAAGGGTTGAGGTTTTGGTTAACTCAATCCTATAGTACTCTCTAACAAAAGTTTCCACTAGCCTCCTATAACCCGGGACCACGTTGACCTCCCATAGCCGATCTAACACTGCTTGCCATTCGGGTGGAAGAGTGTTTTTGAAGGTCGACACCTTCTCAAAATCCGGCATAAGATAACCATTCCGGATGATTTCCCGCATCATCGATTGACCTTGACCACATGTGATACTAAATCACCATCATGCCACCGATAATTAGCTAACTCTTTCATCAGCCTTTTAAGTCTTGCACGTCCTTCGTCCGTTCTCGGAAATGCAGGTATCCGTGCATTGCGCATCATAGTTCCCGCAACAAATGCGGGAACTAAAAATGGATTACTCATAATCCATAATTTACATAAGGGAAAATACATAATTTTCCTAAATTCATGCAACTAATGCAAAAATAAAAAAAAAATGGATTACTTATAACCCACATAGGCATGATTGAAAAAAAAAAAAAATCTTTTTTTTTTTTTTTTTTTTTTTTTTTTTTCAACGGTCAACGGTCGTCAACGGTCAACGGTCAACGGTAAACGGTCAACGGTCAACGGTCAACGGTCGCGCGGGACGGCCGGTCGGCGGACCGGTCGGATCGGTCGGGCCGGTTGGGCCGGGTCGGACAAACCGACCGGCACGTGCCGCGAGCGTGCGCGGGAGGACATCACGCAGACGTCATCCGGCACGTGCCGCGCGCGTGCGCTGGCTGACGTGACGCAGACGTCATCCGGCACGTGCCGCGCACGTGCCAGGCTCCCGCGCGGGTCGGGTCGCCGTCGGGTCGGGTCACCGGCCGGTGACCGGCAGGCCAACGGTCGACGTAGATGACGTCACCGATGACGTCATCCCCGATGGTTACCGACCGTTGGGCGACGTCCACGATGACGTCATCAAGTGACGCCGCACGCGTCGGTTCGCCGACCGGCGCGTGCCGTTCGCCGGTCGCCGGCGCGCACGTGCCGGTTCGCTGACCGGCGCGTGTAGCGCACACGCTGGCCATTGCCGGCGCTTCGCGGCGCGCGCGCCCACGCGCACGGCTTCCGGCCGCGCGTGTGGGCGCGTGCAGCATCTTCCGGCGGCGCACGACATGTCGCCGGACTCGTCTCAACGACCTCTTTCACCCAGTGTATTCAGAATTCGATTTCGACTTACGAAAACTCGAAAAAATGGCCGAATAGCGCTCGGGTGTCGGGATTTCTGCCCCAATCCGTACGGCCGAATTTCTTTCGCCAAAAATCAATCAAAAAACATCAAACAAGTCTGGAAAAACGTGAACTAGGGCTCGATACCAATGTTGGTAATAAGGGATCCCCAAAAACGGATTCGACACTAAATCAAACCCCTAAAACAAATGCGGAAGCGAAGCCCGGAAAATCACGTATCACCGATCGTAAAGCACACCACGGATTCGAGCGTACCTTGTTAGCCACAGATTAAACACCAATGCCGAAGATTGAGGAAGAAATTCTGATCCGATGATGTCAATTTGCCTTGAAGGGAATAGAGCGTCGCCTTAAGCGTTTTGAGAGAAAGAGAGCGCGGGAAACGTACGTACGTTGTTCTGTCCAAGAGGTATGATCTCTCTCTCTCTCCTCCCTTTTATACCTTCCCCCATCCACGGGCCTTATTCCCGTGGGCCGGGCTTTCTGGGCCCAGCATGGGCGGACGGGCCTTAAGCCCATCACCAATTAAAACCATCAATTCTCAATTCGTGGTACTGGATTGTTATCACGTCAACAAAGCACCTTTCAAAATGTGGATTAATGTAGAAGGTCCTTTGTTGATTTTTGGACAAGAAGCACGAATTGATGAGGTATAAATATCGAAGGCAATTGTGGCCAATCAAGTACAATGATATTGAAATATAAAGATAATGGGAAGATAAAAAATTGAACAATTGATGTTCGGTGATTGGTTAGTGATTCCTTACTCAATTTATAATCCTAACATTTATAAATACTAGTGATGGTTAACAACGGTTACAACAAATAACATTATACATGATTTGGCAACGTGTATTTATAAATAGTTACCAAAAGACCCAGTACTTGACGATCATAGCCTTATCACTTATCCTATGTCAGTCATTTCTTCCATAGCTTGCAATCCCTCTTTCTAATAGCTATAACGGCCTATGTTTCTCGGTCATTATTATTGTTGGCTTTCGAGATTCATGACTCTTACTAATCGGTGATTGTGCTGGCTTCACGATTGAATGGGTCATTATGATTGCAGCCACAATTGTTGGCTTTAAGACTTGAACGCTCATCTCGTTCTTGATTCATTGATCTTGCCTTTTAATTCCTGTTCTTTAACCAAGTTTCACTTACCAACACTGTGTAACTTGACACTTGGTAATTCTCTCTTTTATCACATGTCGGTAGTTCCTCATCTCCTTCGTCCCTTACCTATAGTTACCTCCCAAAAGTACTTAACAAATACCATAATCATGTTTTGCTTGGTGTTATCCAGTCCAAGTTGCCGGTCAAGGACTTGGGCATTTTTTTGTGTTAGTAATAAATAATATATATACAGACAATTGTATTAACGATTAAACTTTTAGACCGGTTGTCAATTTCTCGTTTCTACACAATATACAATACAAACCTCACGCGTTGGTTTTTTATGTCTCTCCTCTCTTTCGGTGATTATTTACATGTATTATGTATCATCATTAAGCAATTAATGCGCATGAAGCTTTTGAACGACACTTCATAACAGAGTTTCGTTGCAGTCTTGTATTATGAATATCTCTCTGCTTCTCTTGTCAAATCACATTTTTATATACTGATGAATTATCGCAATTATGTTCCTTAAAACATAGGTTCAATGGCCTTGCATCTAGGTTTGTCAATTGCGGAGGATACAGATTAACATTTTAAAATGGAAAAGAGGAGTACGGCCTAAGACTCCAGTTATGTTTTCTTGGTTGTCATAATCCCTATAATTTTTACATACGAAACACGTAGTTCCCTTGACTTATCTTTCATTAAGATAGCTCTTCATTGACTAAGCATATAATAGTCGTCCAATGAATATCCTAAAAAGCCATAAGCAAAATTCAAATATGTACGGTAATTTTAAGTGATGATGGTAATTTTTAAAATGCATCAGTAATTTAAAATTTCATTTTGCGAACTTTCATTTATGTTAAAACATCTCACGTCATATGACAATGGAGTTTATATACTCTTTTTATATATAGTCTCTCTAAACCTATCAACTTAAAGTTTTGAATTAAATTTTTTAATATGGTAACAAAGCCAGATTCTGTCCCTTTGACCCGTGCGTCCATTCACATTAATCAAATTCCACCTATCATCTTAATTTTATGTTAATGTTATAATTTGTTCTAACAAAATTCATTATTGTCTTGATGTCAATATTGTTTTTATAGAGCTTTTTGGTATGTAAGCTCTTTGTAAAAGTTCCGTATTTTCTTTGTACATCCAAGATTACTCCGGTATACTTCTCTATCTCACTACGAAACAAAAGAAATGGAGGAGCATACAAAAAAGGGGAAATTGTAATTAATATCTATTATGGCGACAATAATTCATATTAATTCATGATGAAGGACTAACAAGAAATTTGTAAGATATAGTGCCAACATGTCCAAACAGATGCTCACATTTTGCGAAACAGCCTCTCAAATTTTCTCCTACTTGTTATTTTTGCATGTTTTCCTATTTTACAAATATCCCATTGATGTGATTAATTATATGTCATGTGTTGTGCGGAATGCTATCATCTTATAGGTACACGTGTTGCGAATATAATGTTAATTCGTTTCTTAACAGGTTAAACTTCTAAGAAAAATGATTTCCCTAATACTGATAGCTACACTTTACTAACTATGAGCGTGGTAGGTAAACAATCACTTGCTCGAGTAAAGATCTCCATACCTACTAGACCAAAAGGACACATAGACAAGTTTGATTCCTCCAAAACATCAATCAAGTTCAAATCCACACGGCGATCAAAATTTTGATATTAAAGTTAGGTCAAACTTTTTTACTCAATCAAGTCTAGCCGCAAACACATGCTTAGAATCGAGTCCACATGCATCGAATCGCGTCAATTTTTTTTTCAAGTGATTCTGTAGTATCTCTAATGCAATCATTTCCAATTATTACGAGCATGTCCGTGGGAGTTGTTGGGCGGGGCACTTTTGTTCGGATTAATAATATAAAATATGATAATATACGTGTAAAAGAGTGCAATGGTGCACTGATGTAAGCGCACTACACGTGAGGATCTGCTCAATTAAGTGAAACAATCTCGAGTGCTAATAATTAGAAACAAAAAAAAAAAAAAAAATCGCATACGACATTGGCCACCGTAGGCCGTCGATTGGACTCTCGAGCCCGTCGCTCTCAACTTTCTCCTTCCCCGTCAACCTAGGAGAAGATTTTACGAAAAATAAATAATTTAAAATGCTTTTAAAAAAAAATCTCTTAAAATAATCGCTGAGAATAATATATAT
Source organism: Eucalyptus erythrocorys (assembly GCA_014182555.1). Taxonomy (NCBI): domain Eukaryota; kingdom Viridiplantae; phylum Streptophyta; class Magnoliopsida; order Myrtales; family Myrtaceae; genus Eucalyptus; species Eucalyptus erythrocorys. Next base: position 43,912,602 of record CM024597.1, on the reverse strand, counting down.
TTTCATTATCGTTAACAATTTATGCTTAAATATCTATGTGGACGACGAAAACATTTTGTCATTTGTGTGAGCAATACAAGAATTCGTTTTCAGAATATATTTTTCAAATTTAGAGAGCAGCTTTGATGAAAAATTCACGACAGCTTAATGCAGGACAAAGAAAATGAAAGGAGGAACAAGATACCAATCCAACCGAGACGCAACAAAAGACGTGGACGATGACTCGGGCCAGGAAACCGATGGTTCAATCTAGACCTCAATTCCAGAGAAAGTGGGTGGTTGAAAAAATGATGTAGAAAGAGACAGATCTGAAGGGCTGTGGAGACTTCGCATCACGAGAATTATTGTGTCTGATCCGATGGTTTTTCCGACTCTCGACCGCGGATGCGATTGGAACGGAGCGAGCCGGCGGAATATTTTTTATGCGCAACCTTTGATAAAAGAAAGAGATGCTGTATATGAATCACTCACATATTCTTCTGAATTATATGTATCTCCAGATACCGCCGTTCACGCAGATGCACACATGCATTCCGAGACAAAGACGTCTCGTTCGTTCGGATGCGGACGACCCTGCCAATGATGGGAGAGCAACTCCGACCACGGCCCAACAGACCAGCTCGTGCGTTCCCCACTCTCCGCCATTTCTGAGACAGACGTCGTGTCACGTGAGATTGGATCCGCCGCCTGGCGAGCTGAAGATCCCGACAATTATTCGCTCATAATCATGTCATTAAGCGTCAAATCTGGCACTTTCTTTTTTTGGTCGAAAAATCTGGCACTTAAGACGAGCACTTATTTTGTTTATTCGGACGACAGCTTGATCCAATAGTGTCAGCACTCGTGGGGACTCGAAATGGACTGTTCATGCGCTCGGCATGCTCTAAATGTTTTCACTTCAGGACTTAAAATTTCCACATTGCGTTCGGTTTCATGTTCAGTATGGTCATCACCTAAAAGGGAGGCTCGCCATTCACTAGCTGCTTGTACTAATCAAATATTACATTCCGACTCCAACAAGAATAAAGGAATCACACAATTGTCTTAATATCTGAAAAATGTAACTTCAAACACAGTTCAGAAATCCCACTATCACAAGTTCCCCATTAATGGCGTTTTCATTCTATTTGTGACTAGCAAAAGAAATTGAGAAACATTTAAGATGAATGGGATGAGCAATCACAACTTATTAGGTAATAAAAATCTCTTTTGAGCAAATCAAATATCCATTATGCACATTTAAAAAGTCAATACCATGACTCAATATCCCAAATCCCAATACAGGAACAATATAGAAAGACAAGTTATATCATTTCAATAAAGCTATATACGTATTAAATCAATCAACAATAATATAAAATAAAAAAGACATCAATGATAAATTTCATTGATTATTCTCTATCAAATTATACATCAATGATCCATTTCATTGATCAATCTAATGTTCAATATCTAACCATCATCATGCTTAATATCCCATGACAAAGGCTACCAAGATTCTTGTTGATTAGGTCTCCACTTATATAATCGATGGCTCGAACCATAAGATTATCCTGAAAATAGCTTGCATACCCACAAAACCCCTCGATGGGTTCATAATACAACGATAATGAGTATCAAACCCAAACTCATCTTCAAATAACTCACAAATAAAATCCGTGATCCATCTCATGCACCGGTTTCATAAATTGAATTATATGAACTCTGACAATTAAATTTAAGGCATTTCACAAATCAATATCTATAACCTTTGGCAATTCCTTTCACAAAGCATTTGGTCAAGACATTCGCAAATATGATTATTTCAATTATTTCAAATAATGCTTTACAATGCCTTTCCGACTCCCTAAAATGGTAGTAAAAATTCGATCCAACTTATGAAAGAAATATGCTCTTTCATAACTCATACTATATCAAACTCTACCACTTTCAAGATATAAGTTTGCAAATTTATAGAATAGATAAGCGCCACTCACCTGAAAAAGTCTTCACCAAATGACAAAGGTTATCTCAAGCCGACTGAAATCTTATCAATAAACAGCAATATCAAAACTCGACCAGGCGATGCTATTTTGATGTCAAAATGTTAATTATAGGTTGACAAAAGATCTCAAGTACAATTACTCACACGACAAATAGTCACTTGCCCAACGAACTTATCATATTGTATCTCTCTCTATTGGATTTTGATTCAAAACAATTCAATGTGAAAAAAAAAGAGAGCTTTTTTAAATATTAAAAGGACGGGAAAAGTGCTTAAAAGTCTTAAACCTTTTGTATTTATGTCAATCTAGTCCTAAACCTTTTTTTTAGTGCCAATTTAGTCCTAGACCCTTTTATTTAGTGCCAATTCAGTCTTTTCCGGCCAATTTTGGTTGGATTTTGCTAACTGGATGCCAGCCGACTAACGTGATTTGATCGGTGTTGAAGTAAACAAATTTTAAGAATATTTAATATTTTTGAATTTATTTTTCTTTTTTCCCTCCCCTCCTCTAGCCAGTCGCCGAACCTCGGCGACCGGACAGAGGCAACGGCCAACAAGGTCGACCTCGCCGGACCTCGCCGCCCAAAGCGACAGTGGCCGTAAGGTCCGACGAGGTCGACCTCACCGGTCGTCGCCCCTAGCCGATCGCCAAGGTCCAAAGAACCGGCTAGAGGAGGGGAGGGAAAAATAAAAATTCAAAATTCAAAAATTTAAAAATATTAAAATATTATTAAAATTTGTCAACTTCGACCGATCAGCCACATCACCGTCCAGGTCAGCAAAAAATCTGGTCAAAATTGGCAAGAAATGATTGAATCGGCACTAAGTAAAAAGGTTTAGAATTAAATTGGCACCAAAAAAAGGTTTATGACTAAATTGACACAAATATAAAAGGTTTAAGACTTTTTTTAACACTTTTCCCTTAGAAGGACTAAGTTTACCAGGCCAAAATCCAATCGACAACAGATGAAATTTTGCACGAAATGCTCTTAGTTGGGTTGCTATACAGCATGAGTAATTTCAAAAAATCGATCTCTCTTAAACAGGAGGTTCAACCACAATATATAAAGCCCTATTTAAGGGACTAATTATCACCACTAAACAGCTTAATCTCAGTTCGGAGCATCATTGGCGAAGCCAACACAGCTAGGGCAACGGTTTTGATTCCCAAAACAATAACTAACTAGCACAAAGAAAAACTGTTGGGGAAAATTCCCTTGTTAGTTTTGATGATTAACTAAACTTCCTTTTAATTGTTTTTTTTTTTTTTGATAAAAAAATTTCTTTTAATTGTTATTTAACTCTGATGATAAGTTTTTCCAGATGGAAACTTTGATGAGCACTATCAGATATTACTCATCACATTTAGAGAATCAGACTCTAAATCTTTGGAGCAATTCATATATTTTTTATTCAGTTATCAAGATATTATTCTAGAAGACAATCCTCGTGCAAAGACCAGAAAAATTGGGGGATTTCTTGCTATAATTAAGAAGATCTATCCAAAGAGGAAAGAATATCAAATCCAATCTCTCAAGATGGAATTTAGCAAGTCTTGGATAAATCAATCCACAAAAGGCGAAATACTATTTCCAATTGAAGCACTCATCTTAAGGAAACTTTGTCTGCTTTATGGGCTGCAGAATCAACGATAGATTTCAATCTCAACAACCTTGAAGTAATAAGATCTTCTAACAATGTTCAAGTCCAATGGGTAGATTGGCTGAGCAACCCTCTAAGGAAATGTCCAACAGTCAATTTGGATACAAATGATTATATAAGAAGGTCGAGATGTTGAGAGGAAGATATAGTTGAAATTTCGAAGTTCATAATTCCTAAGTTTTGAGTGATCTTCAATCATAAACATTCATCTCTGAGAGCTATACTCTATAATCTTTTAGAAGTTAAGAGCGTGTGAGGAATTTGTCACACAAACTTGAGTATTCATTACTCAGATCTCGTAACCTATGATAAATTGATCTAGTGAAATCCAGGTTGTCGGCACGAGAAAGTGGACATGAGAGGGTAGACGTAAGCTTCCCAAAGCCGAATCACTATAATCGTTTATGTGCGATTTTTTTTCCTTTACTCTCTAAATTTTATTCTTATTAAGGGTTATTTGCACACCGGTAAGATTTGACAATTTTTGGCCCATGGTAAGAAGTTGTGTCGCAAAATTGTTTGAATTTATTTTATTCTACTTATTCACCTATTCACCTCCCCCTCTAAGTGATCTATCTAGCCCTAACAAAAACAACAAAGAAACACTTTACCAATCACACGCAAAGGACGTGTTGTGGCATCAATCAATGTTTTTTTTTTTTTTTCCTTCTATTCTTGAATCACATGAAGGCTTCAGAAATAGGAAGAATAAGGAGACCTCTTGAAGTTTATTGGGCCTGAGGAGGAGCTGAGTTGGGCCTCTAGTCACTGGCCCAGCCACTAGGTTCTTTAATTTTACTCTTTGGGCCCAAATGCCACATCACATTCTTAGAGTGCGGTTTCTTGCCATGTCAATGGAGTCATACGTTTGTCCCAGCGTGGAGACAACAAAATTCCATAAAGGGAGCAGATATGTTAAGAAAATGATGTGCTATAACTTTTGCGATTCGGTTTTGTATTAGTTCATTGGGCCGCTTACTAACTCACTCGAGACCAAAGAAAGAGAAAGTGTTTAGAAAAAAAAGTTTTGGGAGAGAATATATTTTTATTGCTCAAATGTTGGATGATTAAAATGAAGAGGAAAACACACAAATTTATACATGAGATCTTTTAATTACTACCGTTGTTCATCTCTTGATCGAACGGTGGAAGTTCACTCACTTTAACTATTGCCTACCCTCCTAAATATAAGAGTAAAATCTACCCCATTAAATACAAAAAATAGCTTGCATACAGATGTACATTTTCAAGGAACCCTAAGCTTTAGTAGTTCAATTCCATTCCCTTAGATTATTTCTCGGTACATTGCGCCTTGAAAACCCCGGAACCTTGACCCATGCATGCTGCTAGGGGCGACCACCAGCGACTTCATGGTGGAGACTCAGAAGATGGGACGTGTGTGCGGGGGCAGACGAGAGGATTATCTGTGTCTTCTCTTGGCTGAGGGGGAGAGAGGGCTAGTGACACTGCAGAGCTACTTTTTTTACGGAGGGTACTCTGATGCACCTAAAAAGACAAGACAGAAGTATCAATCCACCTAATGTTTCTCCTCTTCTACTTCACCCCCGCATTATTGTACAATTGAACAATCTAGTCAAAAATCCCCCCTCCTGATTGCTAAAACACCCCAGAAAGGGAACCAGAGAATGCTTCACGAGGAACCCGAATTTTGCTTCAAAGGGTCTCCGCAGCGTTCGAGTGCGACCAGTATTCCCTAACTAGCTGCCCAAACAGCGAGTCCTGTCTTTTCATTAGCTTCATTGGCTCATCGTACTCCACTAGCTTGCCTGCAATGCCAGAAATAGCCTCGATGAAATGCAGAAATTTGAAATTTTGATCCGAAAAATTGATGTCGGATCGTTGTTTTCCAGTGGATCAATCTAAGTGAAGACTAAGCTTAGGTAGAGGAATTCACCATCACTAATGGCAAGGACCTTTGTGCAGTCCATTACGGTCGGTATTCTGTGAGCCACGGTGATCACAGTGCAATCAGCAAATTCAGCACGAATGGTTCTCTGCAAAATCATGTCAGTTGTATTGTCTATCGATGCAGTGGCTTCGTCGAGCACCAGTATCCGGCTTCTCCTCAGAAGTGCGCGGCCCAAGCAGAACAATTGCCGTTGCCCCATGCTCCAATTCGACCCATCTTCCACAACTGAAAAATGAAGCGTGGCTGTGATAAGTTTTTCACTCGAGGCACTATCAAGAAGGCAAGTTCATGGCTTCAACATAGAGCCTTACCCATGGAGTCCAGTCCCTCTTGTTTCTCCTGAACCGATTCTCGGAGCTGACACTTCCCAAGAACCTGTTTATGTGCATTACCTCGAGTTGGAAACATCAATAGTTTCTAACATATGTATTCCAGGACGAAGAGAAACGGGGTTTACCTCCCAAATTTCTTGGTCAGTGTGTTGAGATAAGGGGTCCAAGTTATATCTCACTGTCCCATTGAAAAGAGTGGGCTCTTGAGGTATAATCCCGAACCGTGACCTGAGATCGTGAAGTCCAATCTTAGTGATATCAACACCATCTACAAGAACCTTTCCTCCTGCAGGCTCCACTAGACGGAATAGAGCCCCAATCAAGGTCGTCTTCCCACTGCCAGTTCGACCCACAATGCCAATTTTATGCCCTCCTTCGAAAGTGCAACTGATCCCCCGAAGAACAAGGGGCGTATCGGGCCTATACCTTATCTGTTTTGCATGAAGATTCAGTGATCTGACTGTGTTCATTCAATGATCTAAACAGTGGGAGCAAAAGTCTACCTGCAGATCGACAATCTCGACTTTCCCCAAAGATGGCCAGTTGGCAGGAGGTCGGTTTTCTTCTATCAGGAGAGGGGCTTCGCTTGGTATGTGCATGTACTGGTTAAGCCTCTCCACTGATATTATATGATTCGCTAGAGTGCATTGGTTTTGAATCGAGAAGACAAGGGACATATTCAGGGAAAGACCATAAGACAATGCCATTCCGATGAAACCTGTTACAACATAGGGGCAGCCACAACAAAATTTTAGTCAGTTGATCTATCTTCTGTCGAATTCCAATTGACTAACCATAAAATATGAATGCTCGCTCATAATCAAGAAAGATCAAAGACTTTTACTGACCAGGGCTAAATGTTCCTGGAGGAAGCAAAACCATGCATAGTGCGGCAGAGGACAGAACAGTAGCACTAAGTGTTTCTAGACGCTGTATCAACCATTCATTGGCTGCAAAACTGTGGAAAAAGGGACTAGCATTCTCATCAATGAGTTCCAGGTTCTTTCTGAAGAACCTTTCCTCCTCTTCAAAAGCTCTTATTGACATTGCCCCTGCCACTGACTCAGCAAGATGATTTGCAACATAAGACTTGGTTATGCCATTAAGTCGCATCAACTCCTTCGCAGATGAATAATAGTATCTCTGTTGACCAAGTTCAAGTTCGATTAGGTTCCAGACGGAAAAAGATGCACGCACACACCTTAACATATCCAATGAAAAACATATGCAACATGAAATGAGAATGTCATAAAAGGAGTCATGCCACCATGTGAAAGCAGAACATTGTTGGATGAGCATCAATTTACAACTTCACTCAGCGAGCCAAAGTTCCTAATCAAACTTCGGCTTGCATTAGGAACTGAGTCCGCATCTCCAGTGTGATAAAATGTTGAATCCATAAAATATTCCTTCTATTTTGTAGAATTCGTATTCAGACTTGTGATCTTGTAGAGGTTCAGTTGAAGAATCAACTGCTCGCAAAAGAATGGGGCTTCCTGTGTGAACATTTTAGGCAATTTTTAAATTTTACTGAAGATTCCCTTTTTTCTTGATGTGAAAGTGTTCTCAAAATCAAATCTTTCTTGGATGACTTTGCCCACAATGGCTTTTAACTGACTATACCATTAATTTATCTTTGGATTTACTTATATTTAGGACCAAACAAAGCCACTGGAACAACGAAGATGTATCCAATCCGCATTAGTTGAAAAACAAAACTAATTCCTCTTATCGTGATTCTTTACTGCCAACTGAAGTATTGCAGAACTGCAGCAACTAACTGTCACCAAGTCATAAGTTTACCTGTAACCGAATTGCGAAATATATCATCGGAATCGACACAAAAAGGACTTGCCACGTAACAACTGCAAGTACTCCAAGATTAGAATATGTATTGGTTGTTGCTCCCACAGCAAAAACGAAACTGAATGGCACATCGATATCCACAATACTGAGATCAGAGGAGACCTGCACGAGGGGGACAAATTTATATACACGAGTTTAGCAAATGCCTTTCATTCTCCTTAATAACTTTTCGATACGCTTACCCTGCTAAGTATCCTCCCCAGGGGTGTTGAGTCATAGAAAGACATTGGTGCGCGGAAGAGGGAGTTTAGCAGCTGAGAAAAGAGAGATTTTGACGACTGAAGGCCAAGAACAACAACAGAGAGCGATCTAGACAGCAAAAACAGTGTGGACGAAAACCCAATCACCAAGTAAACCACAATCAAACGCAATGTGCTAACTTGAGGATTGTCCACATTCACCGCCATCCAAAAGTTTTGAGATATTTGACAAGCTACAAACATAACATGAGAAAGACTGGCCATAGCAAAGTATATATAGCCTTTATTCTGATTCAGATATTGTAGGTAAGGTTTAAACCCCATGTCTCCAATCTCCCTTTCCTCTTGTTTGATCAATTGACTGCCTTTTGGTGCTTTCTGTTGTTTCCCTAAGTATGTCTTCTTAATCTCTTGCAAGGATGCTCTCTGTTCTGTGGAAGAAGTAACCTCAGCGAGTCTTTCAGATCCAGCAGTCTCTTTGTGGGCATGGGAAAGGTCTTGAAACTCTTGGCTAGAGGAGAGCAACTCATGGTAAGGAGCTGCTTGCTGGATTTCTCCATCTGCCATCAACTGTCATTATGATAATTGTTAGTAAGGTCTCTTCACATGGGTATGCAACAAACTTACAAAGGTAAGTCTGATTTCGCACAAGAAAGAATGCAAAAGTGACTGCCTACAAATGACAAAGAACAAAGAAAAATATCACAACTGATAATTTGAGAGGAAGTCAACGGCTTCAGATTTAGACAATGAAAATATACTAACCAGGACACAGTCAAATGCAGGAAGGAAATCAACTTGATGAGTCACTAGTAGGACTGTCTTCCCAGAAAGTGCTCTCATAATGTACTCCTACAAAAAAAAAAATGCGGGACAGATTTGATCAGATGGTTGAGCCATTGCAAATATTGCAGCAAATCGGAATATAAAATAATTACATTAAATAGGCTGGTAGCTGTATGTGCATCTACAGCACTGAAAGGGTCATCTAACAGGTATATATCCGCGTCTTGGTAGAGAGCACGAGCAAGTTGAATCCGCTGCTTCTGGCCACCACTGAGATTAACTCCTCTTTCACCAATTTCAGTGAGGTCACCATAGGGAAGCAACTCTAGATCTTTCACTAATGAGCATCTCTCAAGCGTCTCTTGGTAACGCCGACTATCCATTACAGAACCAAATAAAATGTTTTCTTGTATGCTTCCGGTCTGGATCCATGCATTCTGAGAAACATATGCGATCTTCCCATAAACATGAATCTGACAATTAAGTGGATAAGCATATTAACATCAAATGAAAACACTCAACTTGAAAAATGGGAATTGGTAGCATTAAGAACGTTTGGGATTGACACATTACCAAGGGATAAAATTCTACTTGGGGCCATTGGAATTAATCTTTTTTAGGCCCATCAAAAGATGTTCTTAGAGCACATCAAAAATAAGGAGAATATTTAAAACTTACAGTTCCTTGAGTATTTGGAACTTCTCCTAGAATTGCTGCCAAAAGGGTTGATTTTCCTGAACCGACTTCTCCACATATAGCGACCTTTTCACCAGGCCTGACCTCGAGGTTGATGTTCCTAAGAGTGGGATTCGGTGAATTCCCTTCCCAAGAGAAATTTGCCGACTTTATGATGATTGTGTGGTCTACTTTCTTGAAGTTTCTCTTCTGCCTCACGTTTGAATTCTGCAGCTCTGGAGCCTCAAGAAAATTCACAATCCGTGTAAATGCGACCTTTGCTTGAATTACCACACCAATCACATCAGGAATAGATCGGATTGGGTCCTGAACAAGGCGCAAAGCAGCCACGAATGTGAAGACATTACTAGCGTGCAGAGGAATGTTTAGGAAATAACAAGCCCCAAATGTGGCAGCTGAAACCAAAACAGGTGAGGACCAGAAAAGAAGACCATTATATGCCTTCCGTAGCTGCACAGCTGATAACCATTTGTATTCCACCATCCTCAAGCTTTCAATGACATTCTTAAAATGAACTTCCCAAGCATATAATTTCAGGACTTTCATGTTCACTAAAGCCTCAGAACAAGCCTTCAACCTCTCATCTTGTGCTGCCATAAGTCTTGTCTGGAACTTATGCTGCAACTTTGCAAGGGGTGTATTACAAAACACTGTAATAATTATAACTACCAAAGACGCAATTGTTGCCAACCCCACAGCTCGAAATAGAATTACAAGTGCAATGCAGAGCTGGAGGCTTGTTGTCCATGTCTGATGAAACCAAAAAGGAAATTCTCCGATTCTATAAGCATCAACACTCACGTAATTCATAATCTCACCTCCCGAATGCATCAGCCGAGCAGCATTGGACAATCTCAATTGCTTCCTGTAAATGGCTGCTGATAGCAAGGACCTCACTTGCAGACCGATAAGTCTGCTCCTGAAGTACCATTGCCTTTGAGCTAAAGACTCCAAAGACTTTGAAAAAAAGAGAGAGATCGCCAACGCATAACCTTCATGCTTAAAGCTTTCTTTTCCCTCGGCAACCTCAATGAAGGCATTGAGAAGCAGGGGACCGGCAGAAACAGTGAGAATTTTCAGAAGTGCGAAGAACCCAGATATGATGATTTCTCTCCACTGGCATAGAATTATGGTCCTCAAAATAGATGGTTGCGATGAAGGTTCTGCTATCTTTTGTTTGTTCAGTTGCTCCAAGAATGACGCATAACAACTTTCTGCTCTATCAACGTCCCGCAACTTTGGAATATCTTCTTCCTCGAGGGTCCTCTCTCTCCCTCTTTTCATCAGAGAGTTCAACCACCAAAATGACATTCTGCTGAAGAATCCAGCTTTAGCAAATGGAGTAACTTGTGGAATTGCATTGGCTTTGTTGCTACCATTGGCCTCTCCAGTCAGTGGAGTATATAGATCGCCTCCATTTGTGGCATTGTCCTTATCAAGATCTTCATATCCCTTATAAGCACAAAATAACAACAGAGATGCTCCAAAGAGTGAAAGGACATCCAAAGCTATCCTAAGAGAGACTTCTTCCCTTGTTATCGCGGTGAACACGGACAAAATGCAGAGTACACCTGCAAACAAGAAGGCGAGAATGGCCAATAGCCGCAATGGTGTTCTTGGGAGATGTCTCATCTGAAGACTACCAATGAAGCCCATTAACAACCACGTGAAACCTTGAAAAACAGCCGCTAACCACCGGTTGAGGGGTAAAGCAGTCTGCATTTGTCTCAGCTTCTCTTCCAAAATCCAAATGCCCAAACCTAGGTATATTAGTCCGACAGAGCCATTCACTATGGCCGATGCTATTTGCAATCGCGGTAGCCTTAGATACCGAGATGCAGCATGGACTGACTTTGATGATGACTTCTGGATCATACTGAACAAAAGCAAGACCAATAGAACAATGGCGTAGCAAATGACGAGGATGTGGTCGATACAGGTGAAAGGATGACCGAATGACAAAAAACTGGACGTGCAACCTCCTCCGCCTGCATCTGTGCGGTCAGATTCCCCGCAAAACACATCCCATAGATTTCCCATCATCTTCTACTTCCTCTCTTCCTGCCTTTGGACTCTGTTAGGCGCAAAAGAAAGGACTACTCAATTAGAGACAAACATTTCAATATCTCTATGGAACTGAAATCTGAAAAATTACAAAAAGAAAAAGGCCACAACTGCAAAACTAATAAAAAAAACTCCTTAATCCAAATGAGCCATAAAAATACCAGCTCGCACTCTTCTTGGCGGAAACAAGTACATATATAGATCGCTAGTTATATATGCATGCGAAACTTTGTCATAACATGGAGGAGACAGAGAGAGGGAAAGACCAAAGTGGCCGGTCTGCACTTTGTAGTTTCATAAAATCCTTTAAAAAAAAAAAAAAAAAAAGTCCCTCAACATTTGTCGGATCCATCAGAAGTTTAGCCAACAGATGTTGCCCAGATTTTCTTTAACATGCCCTATGACACAGAAGTAGAAAAAGAACCTAATGCACGATTTTACTGGGCATACCTTAAATGGTCCAAAGGCGACACCTTTCTTCTAGCCTTTTATCTCACAGAAGAGTTCCCTGAAAGATCTGGTCCAGAGAAAAAAGAAAACGTTTCTTTTCTGCTGCTGCAGAAGTTGAAATGCTCATAGAGTTCCCCCGAAACGTTTCTCTCTCTCTCTCTCTCTCTCTCTAATTCTCCACCGGCTTTTCAACAGAGTCGATGCGCCAACAATGATGAGGAGACTTCGAAACCAACTTGAATTCACCTGCCTTAAAGCCTTATCAGATTTTATCCATTGTTTTTAATGATGATATGCCAAAAGGAGAGGAAAATTCAAAAGGGTGAGCACCGACCGGAAAACCACACGAAACCCGAGATCACCGGCAACGAGAAGCGGTCCGTGGTAAGCGAGGGAATTCAGGTCAGTGCAATCTCATTACGCGGTCTGTGGCTCTCTCGCTTGTTCCATCACATACTAGAAGGGGCTCTCGTGTTTTCCATGCGTGTCGCGGCAGCTTTATAAAACGAAGAAGGAGGACGTGATGGTGGCATGGCTGAATTCAACGCGTGAATACAAGACGGAGCAGAGCTCGTGTCGGACGACGTCATGGCTCACGTCGCTCGGAAGTGGACAGTTTGTCGCATTCGGCGTGGCTCGATTTCTTCTTTTTCTCTGCTGAAATATAATAAGACGTGTGGTTCCTATTTCTCGTAATCGATTTCCCATATATAGTAAATTAGTAATTTTTTTTTTGGTCGAAATAGTAAATTAGTAATTAGGTTGATGTTTTCTGACACCATCGTAATCTTCATCAATCCCTCCTTGGTAAGGGGCTAAACTGTCATGTTTATCGGAGCCAACCCCAAACGTAAAATGGGGTAATGGTAAACCGCGGGGACATTATAACACAATACTGGTTACAATCTTGGTCTGCATCTTATTTCAGATTTTCAAATTCGTCGATCTTGAGTTCCACCACCTCTTGCCAAGCTTGATTGATTGCTCTAAAATAATGTTATCCGATATCGGTTGATACATCTGATTAGATAATTTAAAAAAAGACAATTCGATCAATGACTAAACTTTTAAATTAGTTGATAATTCATCGTTCAAACATAATATTCAACTTGAATCTTACGCTGGCAACACTTGAAGATGACAAAATCTTTTTAATCAAGATGACCCGACATATAAATCGATATTCGGTGATTATACTATCGACGAGTGGTCTATAGCAGATATACCTGTCAATGGCTGAAATAAACGATGACGATAATGCAATTCTCAACATGCAATGATAACTAGTTCACGATTGACACTTAAATAAATTTAGTTAAGAAACTGAAGACAATCAAGATGCTGATTGATAGTTGAATCTAATGGAAATTAAGTTGTAACTTTCAGGGAAAAAAAAGAAAAAGGAAAATGGTTTTTGAACTTTGGCCTAATATGCTAATTTGTTTAATGCTGTCCCTAAAATTTAACTTAATGTACAGTGCCATCCTTGAACTTTAATTTATTTAATGTGATCCCTGAACTTTCATTGTATATTCAGTTTACTCCCTAAGTTATATAAATATATTTATTATCATCCCTGAACTTGAATTAATGAAATGACAATATTTAACATTTTCATATAATTCAGGAATTACATTGAACATATATAAAAAATCCATGAATTGTATTGAATAAATTAAAAGTTGAAAGACCATATTACATATTAAGCTAAAATTGAGAGATCACGTTGAACAAATTAAAAATATAGAGACCATTGTTGCACATTAGGCCAAAATTCAAAGACCATTTGTGTCATGTGCAATCATAGAATACAACTATAGAGCTTGAAATAAGGCAGATATCAATTTAGTGTTAGTAGATCAAATTGCGTTATAAGCGAATGACTAGTGGCAATTGAATGAAAATTCTAATTAATACCTATGATGCGCTCAACTAATTCATGATATTTCATGACGAATGACTCATAATAGTCTAGACACCGGGGAAAAATTATTTACTTGACACTAGCAATTACTAGTACTAACTACGAAATGCAATAGCTTGAAGGACCACATGCTCGAGTCAATATATCCATACTTATTAGATCGAATGGCCAACATGCGGTGTTAATTTTAGTATAAGTTAGGTCGAGCTTTTCTACTTAATTAAGTCTAGCTATTATTACGTGTGAACACCTACGTAGGCCCTAAGTCCACACGGATCGTATCAGATCAAAGTCAGTCATTCCCACCAGCAACTAAATAGAAGCACAGTGGCCGAAGGACCACGTGCTCAATTTGAGATGTTCATATCTACTAGATCAAAAGGACAACACACGGCGATACTTTTAGTACGAGTCAGGTCCGATTTTTCTACATAAGTAATCCTAGCTATTATTACATGTGAATGCCTCCTGGCTTCTGTTTACAAGTCAGGCGTGTTAAGGGAAATGAAAGGTGCCTATACCAAAAGGACAACACACGACGATACTTTTAGTACGAGTTAGGTCCAATTTTTCTACGAAAGTAATCCTAGCTATTATTACATGTGAATGCCTACCTAGACCTTGAGTCCATACGGATCCTATCATATCAAAGTCGTTCCTTTCCGTGCAAATTCTCCGGTACACATAGCTCATGAGATAATTTACTTAGCAATGGCAACTAACTATAAGTCGAGGGCTCAATTGCTCGAGTTGAAATGTCCATACTTGCCGGATCAAAATGCCAGCATGCGGTGATAATTTTAGTATGTGTTAGGTCAAGCTTTTTTCACTCAAATAAGTCTAGCCATAACCACGTGCAAATGCCTATCGCATCGGACAAAGCCGTTTTTCCACCCAATTCTACGATGTACATAGTTAATGCACTATGCCACAAGCAACTTTTCTTGCAAAAATTGCTAAAGTGGCTTTAGGGTGGTGTCGGGGCAAGGCGCTTTTGACGCTCTGAGGATTGATATATAATTGTACGGCAAAAGGAATGCAACGATGTCTGAAACGCACCACGTCGACCCACTCAATTTTGGGAGAAAGCCTCGAGTCCAATAATTAGAAACGAACAAAAGACTCTAGGACGGCATGGCCCCATTGTCTCCATCATAGATCTCCACACTTTTTCTTCCCACATTAGCAGACGGAGTCTGGATTTCGTGTCGTCACGCCTTACGTCATTTCGACAGGGTTCTTGGGTAAAATCCTTCTTGGCTTTTGTAGTCGCGCCTCACTTCAGTGCAAAACAAGCCATCGGTTGACTGCCTCTTTCGAGAAAAACGTGATAATTTTTTTAATATAAATAATTCAACATGCTCGCTAACAAAGTAAAAATTCGATATTATTGGTCGGAAACCGGGTCATCTAACCTTTTTCTGCCTCCAAATCGGGGATTTTGAATCCTCTAAGGTGAGCTTGGTTGTTGATGTATATAGGCTTCACGATACCCCCTTTCAAGTCCTCGGCCATTAATGCTATATCCACCAGGGCATTTAGTTGGCCATCTTGCGACCTAGGGGTGCTGTTGTTCGTACTGGATTTTCTATATTTATATTGATCCACAGATTAGGCCTAGCAGGGACGGTAGCATTTGATACTACTATTCTAATTGTTGGCCTAGCATCTTCAACATCCAAGCTGTCCCGTCAACCAATTTGATTTGCGATCCCTTTGTTATCAGCATGATTCTCTTGAACAATATCGTTCCCATTTGTTGGACCTTGATTGAGAACCCTGGTTTTTGACTAATTCTTATGGGGGGTTGATTAGCGCAACCTACATTAGGATAAGAAGAAGGGTTGGGAACATACCCTTCCGCACATTCGTAGATTGGATGCTCCCAACTTGGACAAGGCGTCATTCACAGCATCGTAACCAACTTAATCACATTGGACATCTAACTAATGATGTGGTTAGTCAAGTTATTCCACTGCTCCTCAAGTAACCTTCTCATGGTGACTGCTATATGAGGGCTCGATGCAACTTCCCTTAACTGCTCTTCGGTGAGACGTCAGAGAAGATTCGCCCCTTCGCATTAGCCTTCATTAGCTGTGCAGTTAACGATCGAAGATCCAAAGTATGTGGCAACTTCATTCCCCATTCATGCTACTGGGATGTAATTACCAGAAGCACCATCACTGTCCGGCTCTTGTTGGTGTCAATCGCCGCAGTAACTTCCTCAAATCAACAAAATAAGTGTCATCGGGTGCGCCACAAGGATATTGCACCAAAAAGTGTCGACAAAGTACATTTTAAAATGTTGATTGATTTAGAAATTAACAAAGGATGTAAAAGGTCATTTATTAATTCTTGGACAGGAAATACGGATTAATGAGAAAATTAAAGGTATGAAGATTGGAGACAATCGTGACCAGCCATGTAAAAGGATACTAAAATGTAAAGGAGAGGATAAAATTAAACAATTGGTGTTTGGTGAGTGATTGAAGGATCCTTGCTCGATTTACAATCCTAATATTTATGCCTACTAGAAATGGTTGACAACGATTGCAAAGAAAGCAAATAACATTATACGTGACTCCTAGAGTCCAGCAACAAATGGTTACCAAAAAACCCACTACTTGACGATCATGGCCTTATCACTTGCCCCATGTCAACGGTTTCTTTGGTAGCTTGCAATCCCTCTTTCTAATAGTTATAACAGCCTATGTTTCTCGGCCATTATTATTCGTGGCTTTCAAGATTCACGACTCTTACTAATTGGTGATCGTGGCGATTGAATGGGTCATTATGATTGCAGCCACAATTTTATGCTTCAAGACTTGAACACTCATCTCTCTCTCAATTCATTCATCTTCACTTTAACTTCAATTCTTTTATTGATTGAAGCGAGTTTCACTTATCGACACTTTGTGATTCGACGCTCAATAATTTCTCTTCTATCATCTATCGGCAACTCCTCATCACCTACGTCAATTACCCATAGTTACCCACCAAAAGGACCTAGCAAATTTTACCTTTATCATGTCTTACTCGGTCCTATCCAATCCGAGTTGATGGTCAAGGAAACAAATTTTTGTGTTAATTATAGATTATTTAAATAGAGATGATTGTATCAACGATTAAGCTTGTAATCTGGTTGTCGATTTCTCGTTGAACTCAATATTCAACACGAACCCACACGTTGCATTTTTATATGTCTCTCCCCTCTTTCCGTGATCATTTACATGTATTAACTATCATCATCAAGCCATCAACGTGCATAAAGCTTTTGAATGAATCTTGCAGTCTTGTATATGAATATCTCTCTGCTTCTCGTGTCAATAATTTATTTATTTTTATCGTTGAATTATTATAACTTCTAATTATTAAAACATAAGTTCAACGGCCACGCTTCGCTTATATTATTAAGTCAATTGCGAAGGACACAAAGCAACATTTAAAATAAAAAGCTGCACACAAACTAAGTCTCCAATTAGGTTTTCTTCGTTGCCACGAGGCCTTGTAATTTAACGTACAAACACGTGGTCCCCTTGACATCTCTTTCGTTAGAAAGCTAATTGAATTTGCATTCCAGTAGGATAGCTCTTGATTGACTAAGCATAGTCGACTAGCTCTTGATTGACTAAGCATAGTCGACCAGTGAAAACCACTCTCTAATCGAATATCCTAAAAATCAGGAGCAAAAATTCAAATATTTTTGGTAATTTTAAGTGATGATG
Source organism: Eucalyptus erythrocorys (assembly GCA_014182555.1). Lineage (NCBI taxonomy): Eukaryota > Viridiplantae > Streptophyta > Magnoliopsida > Myrtales > Myrtaceae > Eucalyptus > Eucalyptus erythrocorys. The sequence goes on along the minus strand of CM024597.1, from coordinate 43,894,983 downwards.
GCAATTTTTAAAATGTGTCAGTAATTTTTAAAATTTCATTATACGAACTTTTGTACATGTTGAAACAGCTCATGTCATTTGACGATAGAGTTTATATGCTTTTTATACAAAAATGTTCTTCCTTCATTTATCAGTTTAAGATTTTGGATTGGATTTTCTAATATAATATTAAAACCATATTCCGTTACTTTCGCATGAGCTTCATTTGTTATTTTTTCCATTGGGCTTTTTTTGTGTATGTAAATTCTATGTATATGAGTTGTGTATTTTCTTTGTACATCCAAGATTGCTCTTGTATACTTCTCTCCCCCGCCATGAAACGAAAGAAATAGGGGAAAAGTGCCAAAAAAGTCTTAAACTTTTTTTTGGTGTCAATTTAGTCCTAAACATTTTTATTTAGTACCGATTCAATCCTTTCCGGCCCTTGACCAAATTTTGCTGACTGAACACCAACCGATTGACATGGTCTAATCGGCGCTTACGTGGACAATTTTTAATAATAATTTAATATTTTTGAATTTTTATTCTTTTTCTTTTTTTCTTTTTTTTTTTTTTTCTCTCCTCCTCCCTCCGGCCGCTGGCTGGCCAGAGGAGGAGAGAAAAAAAAGAAAAAATAAAAAAGAATAAAAGAATAAAAGAATAAAAGAATAAAGAATAAAAGAATAAAGAATAAAAATAAAAGAATAAAAGATTAAAGATTAAAGAAAAAAGAATAAGAATAAAGAATAAAGAATAAAAATATTAAAAATATTAAAATATTAAAATATTATTAAAAATTGTTCACGTCAACAAAATCCTGTCAAAATTGGCCTAAAATGACTGAACGGCACTAAGTAAAAAGGTTAAGGACTAAATTGACACCAAAAAAAGGTTTAAGACTTTTTTTGCACAAATACAAAAGGTTTAAGACTTTTTTGGCACTTGTCCCAAAGAAATAGAGGAGCATACGACAAAAATCGAAATTGTAATCAACATCCTTCATGGCGACACTATGAAAAGAGTAAGACTAACATCGTTCAACAGTCAAGATCGAATGGACTCACATGCTCTCAAAGCATGAAAGAAGTGCTCATTATTCTGCATCAATATAATGGAATGCTTAAAAGTTCGCACAAACAGTAGAAACTAAAGTGTAAATTAGAACAATAATTCCATCCTAGCTACTAAGATATATGCTGCAAGCACATTGCTAACTTGTTTCCTAACATTTAAAGGAAAATAATTATCTAACATGGTATCAAATTATAGATCACAAGTTTGAATATTACAAAACATCCTCTTAATATTTCTCTTATATTTTTGTTTTTGCATCTTTTCCTATTATACAATTATATCGATTTGATTAATTTTATGTCATGCGTTTCGCATAAGAACATCATCTTATACACCAAGAGAATTATTAAAACACATGTTGTGAAAATAATGTTAGTTCATTTCTTAATAGGTTAAACTTTTAGGAAAAATGATTTCTTTAATACTGACTGCTAACCCTTGCTAACCTTGAGTATGGCAGGCAAACAATCCCTTGCTTAGTCAAGATCTCCATACCTACCACAACGAAAGGCCAAATTGACGATAGAGAGAGACTTCGACCAAGTTAAAATCAACATGCCGATGAAAATTTTCATATTAAAGTTAGGTCGAATTTTTTTACTTAACCAAGTCTAGCCGCAAACACATGATTAGAATCCAGTCTACATGCATCGAATTGGATCAAAGATTCGTTTTGAAGTTATTTCGTGATATCTCTGGAGCAGGATACCATGAGACAAGAGATCTTCTCTAAGCGATTATTTCCAACCGCTACAAAAATGTCCTTGGGAGTTGTTGGGCAGGACTCTTTCGTTCGGATTAATAATTTCATACATGATACAAGTGTAAAAGAGGGCAATGATGCATTGATGTAAGCGCACTCCCCGTGTGAATCCTCCCAATTAAGAGAAACGGCCTTCTAGTGCCATCGTTGGCCGTCGCTATTGGACCCGACCCCGTGGCGATTCCCTTTTACACTACAACAAGAGACGAATCAATGCTAGATATCACGCTCAGGCGACAGATTTGACCTTAATCAGCTAGCTTTTACCACCAACCACAGGTTAAGTGAACACCTGGACTGGACCCAAATAACTTGTGGATCTAAACAACAATTCAAGTCGGCCGTGAGAAGACACTGATTGCATCAATCAAATCTGGCGATCTCAAAAAAGAAAATTGCCAACCCGTGGATGGTTATCACCTGTTAATAACCTTGTAAAACATGTAATGAAAATTACCCAAAAAAAAAAAAAGAGGCATCACCCAAGTTTCAATATTCATGTGACGTGGGGAACTTAAATAAAAATAACTCGGCAAAATTACACTTTTTCGTTTCTTCAGGTAAACACGAAAGCACATATACCATTTTGACGCCGAGCAAATTAGCCCCCCGGTTCATCGTGTCATTTCTGATTTTATAGACAGAGAATACGATCATCTTCATATTGGTAGTAACCAAGGGTTCGAGCAGAGCAGCTTCCATGAAAATTCACGGCGCAGAAAAGAAATAAAAGGAAGAAAAGAAGACGACAATCCGATTCACGACAGCTTACTACGGGACAAAGAAAGTGTGAGAAGGAACGAGGTGGTGGTTGAAAGATGATGTGAAAACCGAGAAGCAACAATAAGACAGGGACGACGATTCGGGCCACGAAATCGGTGCCTCAACGTAGACCAAAATTCCCGAAAAGATAATGTAGAAAGAGACGGATTGTAAGGGCTGTAGAGACTTTTGCATCACGAAATCCAGTCTCCATCCGAACTGAGGGTTTTCCAACCTTTGACCGTGGATGCAAAATTCGGCCGTCCACGCATGTACACACGTGCATTCCGAGACAAAACCGTGTCGTTCATGCAGATGCGGACGGGGCCCCGGTTAATGTTGGAAACTCCGACCTCGGCCCAACACAGATGCTGCTCGCGCATTCCCACCTCTCCGCCATTTCTGAGATAGACGTTGTGTCGCGTGAGATTGAATCGGCCGACAATTAGTCGCTGGTAATCATGCCGTTAAGCGTCAACTCTGGCACTTAAGACGAGCACTTGTTTATGTGGACGACAGCTTGATCCAATATCGTCGGCACTCCTCGGGACCCAAAACGGACTGTTCGTGCAGAGTTTTTGCAACTTGCTAAAAGAATATACACATCTCATAACTTATCTAAACCCAACAATATAAATAAATAAATAAATATATATATAAAATATATATATATATATATATATATATATAAAGCTCATTCTCAATAATCCCACCACAGAAAGATCCTCTGATAGCACCCTCGTCTATTTCTCAAGAGAAAGCTCTTTTGAAGTACCAAAAAAGACCTTTAAGCTTTGCCGGCCCAAAATCTAGTTGGCAACGGACACAACTGGACACAAATGGCCGCTGGTTGAGTTCCTGTGCAGCATTTCCCTTGGATTTCAACAAAAAATAAATAAATATCTCTCAAACACGAGGTACAAATCGCAATCTGTAAAATCCTACTAGTTCCAAGAAATGTGAGGGACTAATAAATTAATAATCACCATTGATCAGCTCAATCTCAACCGGAGCATCACTAGCAAAGCAAACATAGCGAGGGCAACGATTTTGACTCCTAGAACAAAAACTAACTAGCAAGAGGGAAAAACACTTACCAATCAAGCGCAAATCCGACATCAATCGACCTTTTCCAACCAACCACCGTGATTTCTTTCTCGTTTTATCCATGCGATATTTCCCCCCTCTCCCCGCTTGAATCGCAGAAGGCTTCGGAAACAGGGAGAAGAAGAAAACCTTGTGGAGTATATTTGGGCTGAGGAGGGGCTGAGTTCAGCCTCTAGTCGCATGGCACAACGCTAGGTTCTTTAATTTGTACTCTTTGGGCCCAAATGTTACATCAAACGGTAAAGTACGTCTTGCTGTGTAAATGGGTCGTGTCCGTACATGCCAGTGGCGGGCAAAAAAATTTCCAGAAACGGAAAAGTTCAGAAAGTGATGTGCGAGAACTTTTGCAATTCGGTTTTTTATGTTATTATCTTCAATTCAATCTAGCATTCGATGCATTTGACAAAACGATAAGATCAAAGACTACTCATCCAATCTCATCTACTTTAGAAAGCTTAGTAATTTTTAAGTAAATTACGAAGTGGTCAAAGTAACTTGCTATGGATCCCGGAAGAAATATCACGTCGCCATTCGCCACAGAAAAAAATGTCTGTCGTCCTCTATGTATTAAACAGTATTTACATGAACCAACTTGAAGCCAAACAAAAGTCACACAACTATTTCCAGAGAAGCGTGTCCCCACGATTACAGATTTATATTACATGAAGACATCCACTAGTGAGTACTCATGATGAACTATTTAGAAAGTACGCCAATGCTTCATCCATATTGTTGTTGTTCTTGACCAAGGCCTCGGCAATACTGCTTGAAGAAAATCCCATCTCGCGCAGGCGAGTATAACCATTGACAAATTCCCTAACCTGGTTAAGAAAAACAAGAGACGGTTCATTCCAAACTGAAAAAGGAGAGAGGTTCCATTTAAAGGCCAGTAAAAAAGCACACCATTGCCCTATACTTGAGAAACAAGCATTCCCTTGAATGGCAAACAGACAGCAGTATACAGTGGATTGTGCTGGGGAAAAAATGTGATTGTCGCTACGTGCTCAAGATACTCAATGCAGTTACTGGTCAACCACTATAAGATACTCCCCAGGTGGACATGGGCATGTGCGGAGATGTTAAACCACCACACGTGGTCCCCTAGTTTCATTTAAACCAAATCCAATTGTTTTGTAGTTTTTTCTTACAGGAAGGATCAATCATTGACTGCCATGAGCCGTTGAATTTGTAAGAAAGAACTTGAATGCACGAGGAATCTGACCATGCAGTCCCAATCAAGTTCATGGTAAAGATATCCCATTTGCCAATGCAAGGAGAGGGTACAGACTATTGCTCAAATTACCAATCATTGACTGCCATGGACCGTTGAATTTGTAAGGAAGAACTAGAACGCAAGGAATCTGACCATGCAGTCCCAATCAAGTTTAAAGTAAACACTAGGGGTGAGCGTGGTTCCCGGGTAACCGGGGAACCGGAACCGAACCGGAGGAGGGTTCTCCGGTTCGGTTCCCGGTTCCAAGGGGACCGGTTCCGGTTCCCAGTTCCTTTTTTCTGGGTACCGGAACCGGTTTCGGAACCGGTTATTAGGGCTCCAAAAGAAGAAGACCATCTTCATTCATCTTCTTTTGCAAAATCGATTCAGACCTCACACACACACGCACATGGTCACGCCGCTCTGAGTCTCACCGCCAGATGCCACTCGCCCTCGAGGCCGCCGCCGCTCGCCCTCGAGGCCGCCGTTGCTGGACGCTACTGGACGCTAGTCGCCGACGCCGCTCGCCCAAACCCTCGCCGCTCGATGCCAGTCACTGCCTAAATCTCTGAGTCTCTCCCCCCGAGTCCCGACGCCCTTGGCCGAGCCTCCCCCAAAGCTGCTCGCCCGACCGCACGCTCAGGGCAACTCGACGCCGCTCACCCAGTCACCCCCGCCGGCGTCTTTGCCTTTGTCTCGGATTCCGAGTTTAGGAAGTTATCATCTCGATCTTCAAATCGGTTTCGCTTCCCCCCCGTGACTGCATCCTCCACGTCTTCACTTGCAATCATACACAGATCCCCAGCTCCCCACCTATCCACCCCAAATCTAGTCCACCTCTCTCTTACCCATGTACTCTCTCTCTCTCTGTTCTTTTTTTTTTTTTTTTTTTTTCATCTGGGTGTTTTTGCTTTTGTTGAATTTTTGATCTTTTTGATTGGCTCTGCTTGGAAACTCAAGCTCGACAGTTGATCTGAGGGATCTTGCCAAGTGATGGGTATGGCCTAATGGGTGTGGCCTAAGTTTTATCATCTGGAGTGTTTGATTGTGTTTTTGGTACATATGCATCTTTGCTCTTGCTTTATCGGATGGATGTTGCTTTCCTGTTTTTCTCTGATTTATTTTTATGTACCTTTTCTTTTGCAGCATTAACCCATTTAGGCTCATTGGGTTCGGACTTTCAGTATGGACTTTGGCGGTGATTGCTTGCGGCTTCTCATTTAATTTTTGGTCTATCACAATCTGTCGCATGTAATGCTTTACATTTTCCCCTTGCTTTTATGATGTTGGCTCTTTGGATTGTTTTGTAATAGCTCATGGCAATGCTTTACATTTTCCCTTTTTTGCAGAGTGACAAGTTTAGTGGGTGGGAAGGAAGGGAGCAATCATTAAGCAAGATGACCGGTGTCGTTAACTCTATCTTTTTTACCTTATTTGATGTTGTTCCATTTTCCTTTTGTTTTAGTGTACACACCTCAATTCATTGAGGAGGTTTGTCTAATAGTTGAGAGAAGTTCAACCAAATAAAGACTGGAGCCGATACATGTTTTCTTTAGTGTCGAGATCCCTTACCTGTAAAATGTATTCATTCAGAATACTGACATTTGTTAATTCCTTTCATCCACTTTTTGGAATAAACAATTAGAAGGTAACAACTATTTGCAGTCTTCTAAAAAGTTTCTGCATTGTTGTGGAGCGTCAAGTAGTTGTCATGATTGAAGATGTTTTTTTTTTATTTTATTTTGGTAGAAGGTAAGAATGATTGGAGATGTTTGTGTGGATTGTCTCCAACTTTTTTAATGGTCCGACTGAAACTTATGATTTATCATGCCGACTCTGAGTTGTAGCTGAAGGATGACAATTTTGCATTTTTTTGGTATTGAATCCACTTCTTCAATAAACTTTATAACCTACTCCATTTGCTTTGTCTCTGTTATGAATGACCTACTTAATGATCCTTCAGTTTTATGTTTGCCCCTGCATTGTGTAATAACATAATTTTCTGGTGATACCCTATCTTTATTGCAGAAAACAGCTTGATTAGCTACATTTTACATGTGCATACCAACTGGCTATGCACTTGGATATGTTTATGGTGGACTAGTAAGTTTATATTTCATGATCTTCTGATGTTGTAATTAAAGTATTAAGAAATCTTAGTAAGAGACAGTTTGAAGCTTTTGTTGTCTATCAGGAAGCTGCTGAGGAGTAGTTGTGATTACTAGCATAGGTGTCTATAGGGGCTTATAGTAAAGCTCAACCGGTCAGTCTGATATTTCTCTCTTGTTCTACTACATTGGCAGAGTCAACTTATTGTTTGTCAAATTTGAGCTGGGCATCATAAATGATTAGGAAAAATAGAAACCTCAGCCCAAAAATTGAAGACATCCACTATGTACAACAGTTTGCTAGATAACCACAAAAATTAGAAACCTCAGCCCAAACTTCACTTAGACGTATATCCTAACTTGATATTATTTGTTGTCCTCATCTTGTAACCATTCCTTTTCTTATGATTCCATAGGTTGGTAGTAATCTTAATTGGCGTTATGCATTCTGTGGGGAAGCAATTCTGATGCTTCCGTTCACCATCCTTGGTTTTGTTGTGAAACCTTTGCAAATGAAAGGCATGTGTTCCATATGAATTCTATTCTCATATTGCCGGCTACTTTAGCTACTTCTCATATAAGACTTTTTTAAATGCAGGCTTTGCTCCTATTCAATCAAAAGAAGGACCGTCAGACATAGAGATGCCTTCCTGTGAAACTCAAGGTTCTTCTTGTCATGATTTACTTTTTGGAGACATATCATTATGTTTATGTCTACTTATTATGTCAACTAATATCTCATAGAGCAATGGCAAGATTTCAGTATGATTGTTTGTAATCTATTACTAAACAAAAGACCTCGTCCTTCAAGTTACCGTAGAGTATGCGCGTACATTATAGTTCAAATCTGAAAATGAAAAAAAAAAAGAACCTGTAGAACCTGGAACCGACCCCGGAACCTGTGACAGGGTAGGTTCCAGGTTCCAAATTTTTTGAAACCTATACCTGAGGGTAGGTTCCAGGTTCCAGACGGAACCGAACCGGAACCTGGAACCGCTCACCCCTAGTAAACACAACCCTTTTGCCAATGCAAGGAGAGGATGGCTACAGATTATTCCTTAATTACTTAAATTTTAACAATAATGACCACCAACACCTGCTACAATCAACCTAGACTGCATTTATCCTGGACAGCAAGGCCATGCTACTGATGCTTCAGGTTCTGGAAGGTCTAAATTCATCTAATACTCGGTCACTCCTTCATTACAAAGTGTTCAACAGGTAACGGCAAAAATAAAGAAGCAGTAAGATGGGATTGCACTCACTGGTGGAAACATACTGGTGTGCTCTAGGGAATCAAGGACGTGCACATAATAAAGAAAAGAAGGAGATGCTTCTAAATGGATACTACGGTAAGAAGTTCGTGAGGATCAATTAACACAAATAAAAGCTCAGACATACATACCTTGGTTGGATTATCCCCGTAGTTTGCCACTGCAAGAGGAACAGCTTCTCGGCTTAATCCAGATGAGATGTACTTGTTAATTATGGGATCTCCTGCAGGACCCTGTACAGACAAGCACGTCCACATCATTTCTAATTGATCTGAAGTTAAAAAATACTGACTGCTAGATGACACTTTTTATGTTGCATCCACCGTATTAACTTATTTACATGGATAACAAAGTATCACATGGTACTGGCAACAGGTATGGAGAGTAATTTCACCTATAAGGCTAATCAAAATTCTAAACCTGCAGACAGGACTGGAATTAAGAACCAACTATGAATTATTTTGGTCACAGCCAGCAGCAGATATGGGGAAATTGAAAGTGAAGAAAAGGACAAAATCAGACAAGGGGAGCCTAAACACGGTGTATTTATGGGGATTTTAGGTTCCATAGACTCAACAACCTCTCACTTCTCCATGCTACGGATAACTTGTTATGAACTATCATGACAAAGTGGCACAACTTTGTGAATGGACATGCAACTCTAGATCTTGTGGCACAAAGTCACAAAATTGTTTATCTTATTTTGCAAAGAAGACTAATTTTACCCCTAATCATTTAATTCTTACTGTAAAGGCTACAAAAATCAATAATATAGAAGGCAAAGTCACCCTAAACATGCAGCCCTCTGAGCATTTAATGGAATACAACCAAATTGATAGTCAATGAAGCTGAAAATAGGAGCGGACTCCTGGAATGAGCAACATACTGATGGAGGCGGTGCCTCTGAACTCCTCGATGGAAGATTTTCTAGCCCAAGCCTGCTCCAATCAGGGCTTTCCTTCTCTAATTCAGCTAGAACTTTCCTCTCAAAATCAAAGTCAAACTGAAAGTTGCTTCGCGGTATATCTCCCATTTGTGGTAACAATTGAGGCTACAATTTGAATGATCAAAGTTGTGTCAGCAACATATTGCATGATTTCTGTGATGGAATTATGAAACTTCTGCATATACAAGAACTGTCGGGCAACAGGAAAGGTATAAACTAATCTTGTTTCTCTTATAAAATGCGAGTTGAATCTTCCTCGACTCTATGACTTAGCAGCAATATATAATTGAGTTACATAAATGTAATTAATCAGCAAAAAGTGGGGGACTGAGATGAGGGAGATGTGTATACTAAAAGATTGTTTAAGTGGAGTCCTCTTGATCATTATTTTTCACTATAGTTGCAGTGAAACTTAGCCCCCCTGAAGACATATTGAAACCGATCAGTGTCGCAGACAACTCAATGATCGCCAAGTCAAACTACAAAGGGCTATCCAGAAACTTGAAAGGAAAAAAGTATCCCATGATTCGTTCTAAAGCTAGCTTCAATGCATCCAATACATCTCTAAAGATAAAAAAAATTACATATTTAGAAATGATACGTCGATGAAAATATGTAGCTAGAAGCCTTGATCTTGATCAAGACAACGACTAAAGACACAAGCCAGAAAGTTAAAATCTGACGAGATTCCGCTTCCATTGTCGATACGTTCCTCATTGGGTACCAGAAAAACATCAATTTAAGAGGCAAAGACACCGAATTGAATCGAATTCAATGATCCAACCCTAGAACAACTCAACGATCAGAAGCACCACAAGCACAAGCCTAAAGTGATTCATCAAAACCACGATCGTTTCGCGTGCGAAGCCGCTGGAATGAACTACAAAAACAATTCTCATCCAACCGATCTTACCGGAGGCGTTATCCGATACTCCGGCTTCACGGCAACCCTGATGCCCAATCCTGCTGCAATATCATCGCCAATCAGAAGAAGAAAAGGAAACAATCGCATCAATATTCCGGATCGAATCCAGCACCAATCAAGAGCGAACCGACAGACGTCAAACTCCAAAGACCACACGAATTCGCCTCGGGAGCAGCTCGAAAAACTTACCAGCGGGGGAAGCGGGAGGGGCGGCGTGGTGGAAAGAGGAAGCACGGCCCGCCGTTACGGCGGGGTTGCCGTGGTGGCTCCCGATCCTCGGGTACATCGGAGATCGGGCTTCACGGCGGCGGCGAGGAGGGGTGGCGACGACTTGGCGCGAGAGGGAGGACGGGAAGGAATGGAGGAGTTTCTGAGAACCGTGACGGAAGGAGCTGGTATAAAAGGCCAACAACGAGGAAGCTAGCTGGGGCCCGGCCCAGGACCGCCCATGTGGGCCAGCATCTCAAATGGGGACGGGATCATTATCAAAATAATCTTAAATCTATTATAATTTTTTTCAATTCAATCCTTAATATTTTTGGATCAACTCAGTTCTAAACCTTTTAAAATTATGTTAATTCAATCTATCCAATCGTTTTTAGCCGGCCGACGCTAATGAGGATGCCCGCCAATCAGTGATACTAACGTGGATAAATTTTTAACAATATTTTATTTTATTTAAATTTTTTCATTAATTTTTTTCTTTCTCTTTCTTTTTCTTCACTTCCTTCTCCTTCCTCCAGCTAGAGATAGGACCGATGAGAGATGTTGCCACCTTTGGGGAAGCCTGGCAGTGGTTGGGCAACCTCGCCTAAGCTGCCCGCTAGGCTAGCAAGACTCAATGAAGTCAAATCTAGCAAGTATTAAAGTTCATCGACCACGGATGAGGCTCGACTTCACCGGAGGCTGCAACCTCTGGTTGGGGTTGCTAGTGGTTGGCGAAGCTCACCCTGGCTAAAGGCCGCGTTAAAGGGCGCAACGCAACCTCGCACAGCATCTAGCTTGGGCAAGCCTTGCTAGTCACGAGTAGGTTGAAGTCTTGCCAAATCGACAAGTCCTCACTCAACCATGGTGAGAGTGAGGCTCACTATCGCTAGTGGCCAATGAGGGCGAGCCTCATTGGTGCTTGTCTCTAGTCAACAAAAGAAAAGAAAAGAAATTCTAAAATTCTAAAATGATAAATTATTATAAAAAATTATCTACATTAGTACTCGTTCATGTTCACATCAGCACCAGTCAATGTCCATGTCAATGCCGATGAGACAAAATTGGTCGGATTGACTGGATTGACTGAATTAGAAAAATTGTAATAGATTTAAGACTACTTAACTAATTTTCCTTGATGTAAGATCTGATTGACCAATACCGATTTTCATGGTGATAATCAGAAGAAAAGAAAAGAAAAAACATTTTTAAGATTTTGCATTCATCCAAGATCAGCTAATTTTATCCTTTTTAAAAAAAAAAAAAAATTCATATTCCTAGATTCGTTCTTTTTTTTTTTTTTTTCCCAAGAGGAGCATGTCACAGCCCCAAAAAACAGCCAGCATAGAAATTTCTGAATAAAGGACCATCACTAATTCATGAACAGGGAGACCTCAAAGCTACTGATCCTATAATTTTCTTATGTGTTTCAGGACACTCTCACAGACGGGCAACACTAAAAATATATACTCTTATAATAAATGCGAGTGATTGGGTAATACAATCTTTATCTCATGATCGAGGAGAGATTTATAACAACCATTAAGCATAGCCCTCCTCCCTAGATGTATCAGCTCCCAAGTTAAAAAATTCAGAGCTTGTCTTTCTATATATCCTTTTGAGCGTGAGATAAATTTAGTTTTAGTTTGAGCTCTAGTTTTAGCTTGAGTTATGAGCGCTAACGTTTGAGCTTTAGTTTTAGCTTGATTTGTGAGCACTGACGGCAAACACCTCAACCAATGTCCTCCATCTACAACAACATACAGAGCTAGAGCTACCATACGAACATTACATGTACAATAAACTGAGGACAGCTACAATATCACAATCCAAATATAGGGTCGTTTGCACTAAAGATCGACGTGTTGAACTGTCTAGTGTTCAAATCGTTTCCGTCCAGAGCAGAACTCAACCGATCAAGCCACTGAGTCGGACTCGGGTTCTCGCTCTCTTCTACCCACTCTGAAGTCATGTCGATGTCATCGAATTGAATCGGGTCAGCCTCTGGAGATCTCATCTGCCTCGCTAATTTGAGATTGGAGTTGATGTAGATGAGGTCGTTCATTGTTTCCTTGTCAATCTTGTTGCGCTTCTCTGAGTGGATCTGCTGAAATGCGCTCCAGTTCCTCTCGAATGTGAAAGTGCTGCAGACTTGGCTCAGGATCCTTATGGCAACTCGCTGTAGTGCCGGTGCAGAGTCTCCATATTGTTCCCACCAAAGTCCTGCAAATCAAGCCCATAATGTTGAGTCCCGTATTTGTTTGAGTTTGATTGATTCCATATCCATACACCACTTATTAATGCAAAACCTAGGAGAAAGCACAAAGGAAAATAGCATGCCAACTTAAATGTTAAGAAAAAAATAAAGAAGCTGCCATATGTGGAACATCGATTCCTGAATGATTATTTTATCTATTGCATCAGATTTTCACACTCAATTGCTCGACACTTCTTGTGAGGTTGCTCTGGTGGATACTGTAGTGAGAAAGAGGCTGCCCTTGCGATCTCTTGGGACAGGGTTAGTAATATGTGGCAGCAAGCATAATTGGAGAGATCTCTACCAATATAAAAGCAGTGCACACGCTAATGCATAGGTTTGACAATAAAGAACTACATTATAATATGACAGATTCACACTAAGTAATGTGGTGATCAATTCAAGACATTCTTTTCAAAAATAATGGGCTTGAATTTCACGGAAAAACGTGTCATCATCTTCAGGGACAACATATACAGGACCCATGGCCGAGTCGAATAACATAACTGGACATGATGTCTCTCTTAGTCACTTAGATGCACAGAAATGTATTGTCTAATGGGGAAAAAATATACTCACCAGGTGCAACTGTCTCTCTTGCCTCCATGGCTAGGCTACAGCCAAACATTCCTTTTGCCCTTGTGAAGGTAAAGATCTGATTGGTGATATCACGTCTCATGTCAGGTGCTGGAAGCAACTTCTCTAGAACCTTAAAGAAGTCTTCCTTTATAGATCCAAGAAATTTGATTTCTGGATTGTATTGGATGCTAGGGTTTAAAAATGCAGAAGCAGAATGCAGAGGTGAATGTAGCTGATCCCTCCATTTTCTATCAACTATATCTAGAAAAACTTTGCACTTGTTTTCATCCATGATAAAGTACGTCCGGATGGATTCCTTAGCCCTGGTCATTAGCTCATATATCGAACCCACAGCTGGTTTTCCTCCAGAAACTTCTCTCAGCACTTTAAGGAATGGCTCAGAAATGGCAACGCTCTCTTCCACAGCTCTCCAGAACTCATTATCCTCAACTATGGCAATACAAGTGATGCTTTGGGGTTTATTCGAGTATGACGAGTTCATAGAATACTCAGGACTGTTGAACATAAGCTTCAGTTTTGGCTTTTGCTTCTGTATAGATTGCAATGAAAGGAAGTTTGATATGGACTTCGTGATACCCGTCCTAATAAGTTCGTGTCCCCCTGTGAATCTCTTCATGAGATCTAGCATCATCGCATTGTTGTATATGAACTTTGAGATAGTCTGTGCTTGTAAGATGCATCTGTTCACCCAATCTACCCTGGAAAATTCCTCCAGGATTAAATTCATACATTGAGAAGCACAGGGAGATACAAAAATTGTCCCGTAGTTCTGCATGATGTGGCTGGCCACGCCGGTGTAATTTAAACTACTGTCCATGATTATTTGCACGACATTTTCTGGGCCAAAATCTTGGATCACAGAATCAAACAAGTCCGTGAGGCATTTGATGTTCCTAAAATAAGAGGACGCATCCACAGATTTGTGGAAAAAGGTTCTGGATGGTGATGAAACTAAAAAGTTGATAAATGCTCTAGACTTATTGTCGGTCCATGTATCAGCAATGATAGTGCAACCTGTGGTTGACCACTCTTTCTCAGTATCTTTGGACTGTAGACTTATTTCAGACTTGATCTTTCCCAACCATGTCGTTCTCAACATGTCTGCAGACGGAGGGATAAATCCAGAACCACATTTTCCAACTGCATCAATCATTAACTGATAGGATGAAGATCGAGCCACGCCGAAGTCCAGCTTATTTTCAAAGAAGAACAGAGCAATACTTCTCTCCGCATTTTCTTGGCTGCTTAAACAAGAAGAACCCATAGGCGAGACTGGAGAGAAGACCTTCGTCATCGGAGGCGAAGCATCCACTGACGTAAACACTTTATTCGCCGAAATACTCCCTGGAGGCTTAGTTTCGGGTACCGCCAACTTTGGCCTCTTAGAGTTAGATGGTTCCTTGACATCCTCTTTCAACGCAATTATCGATCTCACTCTATCACTGACATCATCCCTTACTTTGCTACACGGGTTCACGCCCTTACTTGGAAGTCGAGAAAGATGATGTTTTAACCTACTGATGCCCCCGTTCAAGACCCTGAGGCAAAATTTGCATCTTACCTTGTTTCCATCCAATTTCTCGGCATACTCCCAGCAAACATCTTTCTCCCGCACCACTGTCGGTAAACGAAACACGAAACAATCTCATTGAACTAATTCCCGGTCATCAAACATTTCGAAAAAAAACAGTTTTCTTGTACAACCGTAGGTCCACATTAAGAATTCAACAAAGAAGAGCTAAGCAACTTAACCATTGGAAGACGGTATGCAGATTTAAAAAAAAAAAAATTCGAACTTACTTATGATGCAGAGAACTTCTTCCTTTGGGTCGGCCACTTAACCTGGATAAGAGGTGAAACGGTGATCTTTCAATGAGCAGCAAATAAGAAATGCTCAATTTCGATAAACTTAGACGAAATGTTACAAGGAAATCAGCTCGTTCTTCACACGGCAATGCGTTTTCAAGCCCGCGGCGAATAAACACCACGAACCGAATTCAAACATATCGAGCGACCAATTCTCGAGAAAAACACAAAGAAACTTCACATCCGCGAAGGATCGGAAGCTAACAAGAAACGAAAATCCCTCCCCAACTTCCAAGTCACGCGCAGCTCAGTGCTTGCTGCATATCCTCATAAGACGCCTCCATTTCTCCGAACCCTCCCCTCGAATGGAGGTCCCATCCCGGCCACCGGCGACTTCCGCGGCGGCGGAGTGAGCAACGGCGAGCTCCGTGGATCGAGATCGGGCCGGACGGCGGAGATCGAACCGAGATGGTCGAAGACGAAACGGAGTTCAAACGGCGAGCTCTCCGAACGGACATGGGCGGAAGCTTGGAGGGAAAATTGGGGGGAACGAAATATTGAGAAAAAGGAAGGAACGCAGAGCGAGAAATTAAAAGAGGGGAGAAGGAACTTACGGAGGAGATTTTCTCGAGCTCGCCAGAGAGAGAAGATTGGAGAAGAGAGGAGGGGGGGGAGGCGCGCGCGGGGATTCCGGGCGTTCGTGTTAATTTATCGCGAGATTTTGGGGGTTAGGGTTTTCTGTGCTTTGCGCATCGTCGTCCACGAACTTCTCATCTGGTTTTTCTCCTTCTAAATAAACGAGATGGAGAAGGAAGGGGATTATCGATGCCCTTTGGTTTTTTTCGTTTTTATGCTTTCTTTCTTTTTCTTTTTTTTTATCTCACCCCTCCGTCGAGGCGATATATCGCGCGACTTCATTGGCGGACCAATCAGAATACTTTCCTTAGGGGAAAACGGCGTCGTGGAGAGAGCTTAGAAGGGCACAGAGAAAAAAAGTGGTGACGATTTTGGGAAGCTACTCTAGTAATTATATCAGAGCCAGGTTTCGATCCTGGGACCTGTGGGTTATGGGCCCACCACGCTTCCGCTGCGCCACTCTGATGTTGCTGATCTCCTCCTACAAGATTTATATTTATTGGAAAATACTGCTCTTCTTCCCCCACCTTAACCTCCTCTTCTATTAATTATTTATATTTGACGACCACGCTCCGGGAGGACTATAAACCTGAAAATTTTGTATGGGAATTTGAATTATTGATGTGAAGAAATTGAAAGTCAAGAACTAAAGGTCGTATGTTTGTTCAAATCTCATCGAGTAGGTACAAACTGTTCTGAATTAAACTCATTTACTAATTCTAAAATCTTAAACTTAACTGATTCATGGAACTTGTGTGGTATTATATAAGCTTCTAAATAGTTGCGCCTCTACATTGCTAAAAGAATTGAAAACATATGATTTTGCATTATCATTATTTCGAAAATGAGATGCGCTATTATTTCTATGGGTCAATATATATGAATAGTGGGGAAATGAATATTAAGAAAAAATAGAGATGCCATCCGCCCTTCCTCCACCAAGTGTGAAATGAACATCCCTTCACCCCCTAACAGAAAGAATCAAAGACTAACCTCAAGCACTAAGGTCACATGTGAAGAAGGGTTTCTAACGTTACCCAACATTTAGAACGCCTAGGGGCTGCGCTCAGGCTCTCGATTGATTTGGAACACAAGCCGAGAGTCGAGTCAAGGTCCGCATTCACATTCAAGTGGAACTGAGTCGATGAAGA
Organism: Eucalyptus erythrocorys; assembly: GCA_014182555.1. Classification (NCBI taxonomy): domain Eukaryota; kingdom Viridiplantae; phylum Streptophyta; class Magnoliopsida; order Myrtales; family Myrtaceae; genus Eucalyptus; species Eucalyptus erythrocorys. The sequence continues at coordinate 43,878,178 of CM024597.1, read as the reverse complement.
CCCCCTTCATCTCCTTGTTGACATTGATCCACCCTTTGTGAAATGTACAAGCCGTAGACTCTATCCTAGCGAGGTCCAAAGGCATCGAGACCTTCTTGAGCAATCTCTCGAAGCTGATGCCACGGTTGTCCCCCATTGGCTTGTGGAGACCTTTAGGCAGACCTTGCTAGAGAAAATGGACAGACTTTCCATGAGCCAATTGAGGTCCAACTCGCTAAGGTGGAAGGTGGTGCCACCACCAATGGTGGAGGGGCACTATCAGTCACGGTCTTCGCCCTTTCTCCTTTTGTCAAAGAAGAGAGCTATTTTACCGTGGGAAATGGATTGAAAATGGGTTTTTTTTCTATCCAAGACCCACATCTACTTGGAACTTTTTTTCCCCTATGAAACTCATTATAGTCATATCTTAAGTTAGAAAAAATCCATTTATGATCCACATCTACAAATACAAGCTGAAGGATGGGTTCTGTGACCCATTTTAACAACCTTGGGTTGAAATCGGATTTGGTGCTTATTCTCCAAATAAGAGATGCACAAGGTGATCGTTTTACATCTCAAAAGCCGTTGTTGATAACAACAGCAACAACGACTAGCTAAGATATGTCGATCTCCAGTATAAGATTGTAGGGTCCATGAGGGCATTGCTTGGAATTGCATCGCATTATCGTCGTTTCTATTTTTGCAGTAATTGGGGTTTGAAATATGATTTCAAAACTAACAAAGACTTTCGATGAGCCTGTCTAGGGCGGACTTGCTAAGGTGGAAGATGGCACCGCCATTGATGATGGAGGGGCACCGTCAATTGCAGCCTTTACCTTTTCTCCTTTTATCAAAGAAGAGAGGGCTATTTTACCATGGAAAATAGGTTGAAAATGGGCTTTTTTCCCCTCCAAGACCCACATCTAGCTTGGTTTTTTTTTTTTTAACCTCCTACGAAACTCATCATGGCCCATATCTTAAGTTTGAAATAATCAATTTATGACCCACTTCCATGAATACAAGCTAAAAGATGGGTTCGTCGCCCATTTTGACAACCCTATACATGGCTTAGTATTTCAAGAAAAACAGAGTTGTGTGCTTAGTCTCCAAGCAAGAGATGCGCAAGTTGATTGTTGTATATAACAAAAGCTGTTGCTGATAACAACGGTAACAGCAACCACCTAAGATATGTCGATCTCGAGCAGAAGATTGTGGGGTCCGCGAGGGTGTTGCTCGGAATTGCCTCGCATCGTTGTTGCATCTACTTTTGCAGTAATTAGGGTTTGAAATATGACTCCCAAACCCATCTGTTTTTTCCTGCAGTAATTGGGGTTTGAAATTTGACTTCGAAACTCTCTGTTCTTCTGGGACACAAAGTCAACGATAGTAATCTACTTCGACAAAAGAAATCCTCAACGGATTACCCCCAGATCGATTTAAATCGGACACCGTGCGCATCCGAGGAAGAGATGCCGAGGGTCGTGCTGTCGAATGGGGTCGGGTCACATGAGCGGCCAACCGAAACAGGGTGGAGGCGGACCAACTAATTCAAGCCACACAACCAACCCCACCTAATTCCCAAGGGGAGCAGAGCAGAGCAGAGCAGTGCTTTGAATTTCGGCGCCCCGTAAAGGATAACGCCACCACCGCGTCGATCCGCAATTCGTTTGTCCCACCGAAGCATTTTCGAAAGTCTCCGTCGCTGATGATGGTAGATCCGTCCACCGATGCACTTAATAATGAAATTCCATGACGATAGCTTCGCCGCCCACACCGCTGCACGATATCGATAGATTATTCAAACGTGGGAGACTCGGGGGTAGTTGAGTTTCACTGGGAAACCTCTAGGAAAGCGATCGGGATCGGTGGAAAGTTGAATACCCAACATTCAAAATCGCTTCTTTTTTTCGAATGGATGCCGGGGGATTACTTCCGAGCAATAAATTTTTGGCCTTCCGAGAGCACGCAATCGCACGAACCCAAGAGCAGATGCGTCATTTTCTCTTCCCCCAAACCCCGGCGTCCCCCTTCTCCTTGTCTCCACATGCAGCTCCCTGTTCGTGCGCACGAAGATACGCAATATTTTATCGGGTTGAGTCTCTTTTATAGTCACCCGATGGTTCGGCCTCGCATGTGATGCTTCTTTTGGAGGGAGCAAACAGCTCACTCTTCGTTTGCTTCATCTTCTCCTCCTCCTCCTCCTTCTCTCTCTCTCTCTCTCTCTCTCTCTATCTGCTTCTTGCCAAAATAAAAAAGAAGGAAAGTACAGACGAGGGAGAGAGAAGAGCCTTATGTTAGGTATGGTAATTTGATTGGATGATTCAGTGAACGAGTTAATTCTTCTGAATCTCTTGCTTTTCTGCGAAATCCCTGTTGACTCGTTTCTGGGTTGAGTTCATTTTTGGTTGTTTGTTTCTGTTCGTTGTTCTGGCAATTCTGCTCCTGTTCTGATGTGAAAATAAATGTTTTCCAATTCTTGTTTTTCAACTGTTGGATTGGATAAGCTACATTAGGCAACCCCATTTCACAGTACGATGACATACAAGGAACTATGCTTTGTGTTATTGATGATACTGATCAAAAGTATGTCAGAATTAAAGCTTTACTTTAAGCTATAATTGTAGAATTTGATAAATCCAAAGGAAGGTATTGGTTCAGGTCTAGCTTTTCGTCATGTCAATTGTAGTTTTCAGTCGTTACTTTATTCTTGGCATCTAGAAGAAGATTCAAACTAATGACTGGACAAAAAAGTCAGCTTCTACACGCTTTTAGTTTTTCTGACTTTGAATGGAAACTTGAAGTCAGATTCTACACGCATTTCTAGATTATCAACTATGCATTTCTTGAAAAAGAAAAGTCTGGAGAGATAAGTACGAATTCTGCTACTTGTTCACAGGTCATTCACTTCTGCCTTTGTGATTGTGATTGCAATTTGTATATGCTGAAAATTAACGAGGACGTGGTCTATACTTGACAGGAAAGGTTCAATCGTCGATTGTAAATTAGTTTCTGGAAGTTGTATTTCAGCTTCAGGGGGGAATCATGGGTCGGCAATTGTTCATACTTGTGGGAATTCTCTTGTTAGAAGCAATTATCGGTCGTGTTGTTGCTGACTTGGTTGAAGACAAGCAAGCTCTGCTGGATTTTCTTCAAAATATTCCTCATGCACACAAGCTCAATTGGAACAAGGACTCCTCTGTTTGCCAATCATGGACTGGAGTGGCGTGTAATGCTGATTCTTCAAGAGTGATTTCCCTTCGATTGCCTGGAGTTGGATTCCGAGGTCCGATAGCACCCAACACTTTGAGTCGCCTATCTGCAATTCAGATTATTAGTCTCAGACTAAACAATATCTCGGGTCCTTTACCTTCTGATTTTTCGAATCTCAGTAATTTGACAGAGCTGCATCTACAGTTCAACAGCTTCTCAGGTCTGCTGCCACAGGATTTCTCTGCTTGGAAGAACCTAGCGATACTTGATTTATCGAATAATGGATTCAGCGGGGGTCTCCCGTCTTCTATGTCCAATCTTACACATCTTTCAGATTTGAATCTGGCCAACAATTCGCTTTCAGGTGAAATTCCTGACCTCAACATTCCTAGTTTGCAAGGGCTAAATTTAGCCAACAATCATCTCACTGGAATGGTGCCTCCGTCACTTCAAAGATTTTCAAGGGAGGCATTCTCGGGAAATAATCTTTCATCAGAGATTGCTCCTCCTTCAATTTCCCCAGTTGAGCCACCCAATCCTCAGCCAACAAAAAAATCCTCTAAACTTAGCGAATCAGCTTTACTAGGTATTGTACTCGGCGGTTGTGTGCTCGGTTTCGTACTATCTGCTCTTGTAATCATTCTTTGCTACTCTAATCCTGACAAAGAAAAGGAGACGTCCACAAAAAAGTCCCAAAAGAAAGAAGGCTCATTGAAAAAGAATGGGGCTGCAGCTGAAAGCCAAGAGAAGGATAACAAGATCGTTTTTACCAAGGGTTGTAATTATGCATTTGACCTGGATGACCTGTTAAGGGCATCTGCTGAGGTGCTTGGGAAGGGCATGTTTGGGACAACGTATAAGGCAGCTTTAGAAGATGTGACTATCGTAGTAGTCAAGAGATTGAAGGATATTAATGTGGCTCGAAGGGAGTTCGAGCAGCAGATGCAGGCGGTTGGCCAAATGAGGCATGAGAACGTCGCTCCTCTCAGGGGTTATTACTGTTCAAAGGAAGAGAAGCTGCTGATATATGATTACTACAGTGAAGGGAGCGTGTCCTCTGTATTACACGGTAATCTCATTACTACTTTTCGTGTCCTTGAATAATGCCATATCTTGTTTACTGCTATCACTCTGTCGTCGAAGTGTCTCTAATCTGTAATAGACTCCAAATGGTTTTTGCTAAAACGTTACTCACATATCATGTGCAATAGTAAGTGTTTGTTTCCAACTTTCTTATTTGAAGGAAAAAGGGATTTCCTCAGGTGCAAAGATTAACTTAAACACTTGGTATTTGTGGATTATGGAGGTGGTAATCTGCAATATTATCTTTGGACCAATACAAGATGCTTTCTTATTAAATGTCAAGTATCTGAAATGAATTCTTACAATGGCAACTGAATACTGAATCGCCAATCCTGTCTACATTTTTATTTTGAGGTGCTTAGAGAGGATAGTTCTATGTCCCCTCATTTCCACTGTATCAAATCGTTATGCAGGTGGGGGAGGGGAAAAGAGAATCCTTTTGAGCTGGGACATCAGAATGCAGATTGCAATCGGCGTGGCCAGAGGTCTCGCTTATATCCACACGCAAAACAGTGGGAAATTTATCCATGGAAACTTGAAGGCATCGAATGTTTTCCTTAATGAGCAAGGTTACGGTTGTATTTCGGACATCGGTCTAGCAACAATAATAAACCCCATCCCACCTACATCCACAAGGGCTGCAGGCTACCGTGCTCCCGAAGTAATAGACACAAGGAAGGTGTTTCAAGCATCCGATGTCTATAGTTTCGGGGTTCTGTTGCTCGAGCTCCTCACAGGGAAATCGCCGCTCCATTCGACCAACGGCAACGAGTCGATCCACTTGGTTCGTTGGGTGCAATCCGTGGTTCGGGAGGAGTGGACCGCCGAAGTCTTTGACGTGCAGCTTTTGAGGTATCCCAACATAGAGGAAGAGATGGTGGAGATGTTGAAGGTGGGTATGGCCTGTGTGGTCAAGAGGCCTGAGCAGAGACCCAAGATGCCAGAGGTAGTAAAGCTGCTGGAGGACATACGGCGAGGAAGTTCCGCAAACCGGCCGTCCTCGGAGATTAGATCGGAGGGGTCCACTTCACCTGCCGCCACGGCCACAGTAGCTGAAATGGGACAATCTTCTATGGTGCAACAATCTCAAATTGCGATGTCTTCGGCTATGCAGTCCCAAGCAGATGCCTCGGCTTCACAGTCTCAAGCAGGACCTCCTGCTGCAGACTCACAGTGACATTTATTAGCTTTTTCCACAGGTTGTCGTTGTAGCTTTCGTTTCCCCATTTTTGTGACATTCCATTACATGCTTCATTTTGCACAGTAGTTTATTTTGTAAGATAGGATCTGATCCTCGCAATTGTGTTCATCTGTTACGAGTATGGTTCCCGTGCAATTGGACTCAATGGTGGTTGCTCGAATCTGCAATGAGAATGAGTGGCTACTAAGACATTTGTTCTGTGAAGGGAAAATTATCCAAAATGTCATAAACTCACTGTACCTTTGCTAATTCAGTCATATACCTTTCAATTTTGTCAATTTAATCATATATCTTTCAATTTTGTCAATTCAATCTTAAATCTTTTTACTTCTTGTCAATTGAGTTCATTCGATCGATTTTAAACAAAAAATGCTAATGTGGACATTGACGGTGCCATATAAAACTGTTGGCACTGATATAAACAATTTTTAATAATATTTTCATACTTTATTTTATTTTTATTTTTATTTTTTGATTTTTTTATTTCTTTCTTTTCATTTTGGTTTTTTCCGTTCCTTTCGCCAATGGCCAACTCCCAACCACAAGCAATGGTCGGTCACCGGCCGCAACTAGATGGCTCGCCTTGCCCACCACAAACGAGGCCCGGTCAGACAAGGGCGACCTCAACAAGGGAGCCCTCACCTAGGCGCGGCCCAGTGAGAGCCGACCTTACCTAAGCTAGATTTGACGAGACCAGCCCTCACTCAGGTCAAGGCAGCCTCTTTGAGCGTCAACCAGGTAAAAGTACAATATATTTAAAATTAAATTGATAAGAATATAATAGATTTAGACAACTTCACCGTTTTGTACATAAGAGACAACTAGGATTAGCTAAATCGCTGCCGTTTGAGAGCTGTCATAATGGATGGAGACGTTTGACGTTTCGGTCGTTGCCGTGGATTGGGAGGTAACTAGGGAAGACTTCTCGTTACTTTCATACAACTGTTATTGAAGAAGAGTACGCCACAAGCTCTTCAAAAACTTACGACTCTTGTAGACATGAAAGTCGTTACGTTTTTCCGACTTTCGCCCGGAAAAAACGACTCATGTTTATAAGATCCTGTCACACTTGTAGTTTTAGGGCAGTTATCAAGAATTTTGTCAATTGTGGTGAAAGTTATAAAGGACCGATCCCCTCCATTTCAAATCACACTCTAGTCCTAAAAAGCAAATGTTGGAGAGCAGAACTTACACAAGTAGAAGCATAAGAATATCAGGGCCTTGTGGACCCTAGTCGTTTCCCCACTTGAGACCACTTCCGCAAAATTCTAAGAGCTCAAAAGTACGTATTGTACAATGCCTGACTCTCCTTTCGACATCCTCAACTAATCGACAAAGTTACATGTATACATGGATGATTTGCTGGTTTACAATTGGAAAACAACATTGTCATCTACCCATTTCCCGCTCTCCAGCGAAAGCCACCACTCACATCAAACCAAAATCATACGCAGACAGTTTGGTGACGTGCACACTATTTGCCTAGGCCCAAAAATCATCGATCATTCGCAGGATGTTGGTATATAGGTGCAAAGAATCCAATGCAGTCTACTTCCTCGTGATTTTTGTCTTAACGCCACCTGAAAATCACACACCAGGACTTTTGAGCAACCAAAAAACAGCACAGATAAAAGAAAAGTTAAGACACTGGTGCCAGCCAAGTGCTCAATAACCTAACCACATACCTTCAACTTCCTCAAATTGAACTTCTTTCACCAGTTCGGCATCTGCATTGTACTCAAACCTGGACAAAATTAAACACCCTGTGTTGAGTTCATTCCAAACTGCTACTCATATTATGACCCACTCAGCCAACAGTTCCTTTGCTTCCACAAACTTTACATTAATATGGATATTACAAGTAGAAAGACCATCCAACATTCTATCTTCACTAAAACTTTTTGCTATATGCTTTTGAAACGTAAAGAAGTGACTGTTCACCATATGAAAAATTTACAGAAACAGAAGTACATTATAAATTAATGGCTGAGGCCTAAGTAGCTGAAGCAAGGGGACATTGACCTAAGAACCATTCATGATTGCAAAACATGTTGAGCTGATTATTTTATATATTCAGATTGAATGGGATAAAATAGCCAGTACTTAAAAGCATAGCAAGATTTGAGCCCATCAGATTCCTAATCCAGCTGAACCATCAGGACTTGAGGGATGCCATGTCCCAAGGCTGAATGCCTGTCCGATATAATTCTTTGTGGAAGTGGTGCAACAAATAGCTAGTATTCTAATTAAAATTCTACCTGTCCAGTATAACTCAAGAGTGTGCACAGAGAGAGAGAGAGAGAGAGAGAGTAATGCTGACCTATTGGAAAAATTCACTTCAAGTTCATAGTCAGATGCACTCTTTGTGGCTTCAACTAACACAGTAACAATTTCTGTTTTCCGTGTACTAGCCATGAGTAAATCATATTCTGTGGGAACTATAACCGCAAAGAAGTTATCACTTAGTTCACTCAAGCACATTTTCTCCACAGCTGCCAGGGCTATCCGCCGTTTGAGGGCATCAGTTTCAGGGTCAACTATATATAAGGCAAAGTCGGTGATCAAAAGAATACGTCGTTTCATTTTCCCCGAGCCAGTGAACTTCAAAACTTTATCAGCAAATAGCACTTGCTTATCACCTGGAAAAAGAGGATTAACAAAGAAAGGAACTGAGAAATCTGTGAACACTACAAAATTAACACAAAAGCAAACTGTCCATTGGCCCCCCAGAGGATGAAAACATATGAAACACCATGGATCAACTAAGCTCTACTATAACAATGTCACGCAAACAGCCTAGTTTAGTATCTTCTTGGAAGTTAAATTAGAAAAATTACTTCTGAGCCTGTTCACTCAGCTTATCGATTATCGTAACAAAAAATTATTAGGCACACTAACAACAAAAGGCAAAGAAAACAAATGAATAGTACGCAGTAGCACCATAAATGTGATTTTCATGCTACATTCCTAGATGTTAAGTATGTCTTGATTTCTAGCCAGCATGAGACTTCATGGATGTTAATCCTGCAAGAGAAAAATAAGCAAAGAGCAAGTTTCCTAACCAATTGGGTCTTATATGTAGTTAACATTCCTGTTTTGGATAGGAAAACAAAGAATGACAAAGAGCTATTCCAGGTTGTGCAGAAAAGGCAATAATTTCATAACATGAAGTAGATCTTCGAAGATTAACATCAAAGGACGTCATTAAGCAGCAGAAGAAAGGACAGTGGCTTGAGTTTTTACAGACTCAGGTGATTGGTACAAGATACTTCTTGAAAGTACGTTTTAATTTTTCAGTCCAGGGCAGGACATTAAAATGATTTTCAGCTTTGTTTTCTTCTTATGGTCCCCAATACTACGTATGCTTGCTAAAGTAGCAATTTTAATAAATGCCATTACTAATCAACTACGGGAATAGGTGATGTGCTGTGAATAATCGCATGGACCCTTTTCAAAGCAAACCATCAAAAAACTTCAGTCAATGTCGAACGAACATTTGAGTTTAGGTGTGGTTTCAATGAGAAACCTCGCCATTTCAGACTACAGGCTTGTAAATTTGCACAAACATGAACACAGCTATCGTCCCTCTCTTGAAAACTCCATTTCCCATTCGACATACTCCCTCAGAGCCACTTCTCACTTGTTTCTCCAGAAAAACTCGACCACTGGATAGCAACGATTAATGCGAAAAATCGCCTATTCAACCCCCTCACTACCGACATCCCGAGAGAAACCTCGCCATTTGAGTTTAAGTGCAGTTTCAACGAGAAACCTCACCATTTCAAACTACAGCTTTGTAAATTCGCGTGAAACATGAATACAGCTATGGTCGCTCTCTGAAGCACTCAATTCTGCATTCAACAAACTCCTCCAAGAGCCACTTCTCACTTGTTTCGCCAGGAAAATTGCGATCAGCCGATAGCAATGATTAACGCACAAATTCGCCTATCCCGAAAGCAGCACAACAACACGCCAGAACCATAGACCGACGACACCACCGCCCAACTTTCAGGGAGCCGCGATTCGACAACATCGACCTCATCAATTCACCTCCAAACTCAAATCACGCACCAAACTCCAATCCACGAATCTAAAAATGCTATCCAGCCGCCACGGCCGATCGATTCCAAAAAATGAAGAGGACGCAAAAAAATCGAACGACCGGGCGGCGACGGCGACGGCGACGGGGAGAGCTGACCTTGCTTCTGCAGAATCTTCATCAGGAACGGGTGCGACACCACGTCGAGGTAGTCGCCCTTGTAGTCCCGGTGGAGCGAGGCCTTCCGCCGGACCTTGAACCCCATGAACGGCTCCTGGTCCTCCGTCACGTTGTTCGCCGAGGGCTTCAACCGCACGCTGTGCTCCCCCTCGCCGCCGCCGTCGTCCCCGTCGATCCCGCGCGATCCCGGGGAATCGTTGTCGGCGGCGGCGGCGGCGTCGAATTTCGGGGGCGGGGGCTCGTCGATCCGGACTCGCAGCTCCGATTTGTACCGGTTAGCCATCGGATTGAGGGAGGGAGGGAAGGAAGGGAAGGGAGGGAGGGGAGCGAGTTGAGTCGGGCGACGCGGAGGGATTCGACTCAGTGAGTTCGGGCTTTCGGCGGGCGAGAGACGGCGGACCTGAGAAGCGAAAAGGATTGCTTTTGCCTTGCTTTTTTGCCCGGTGGCGGCTCTTCCGGTTGGTTGGATGGATGGAGCTCTCTCTCCGACGCACGTTCGCTGAGCTGGCGCTCCCCTGTTTCTCTTACCGACAGCTGAGCTGGCAACAAGTAAGCGGAACGTATTAATTCAAGGGGAAATTTCAAATAATGACTCAAAGCGAGTTTGTTTTATCAAATAAAGACGCAAAATAATCATTGTTTCAAATAAGAATATAAAATGGCTAACAAGTCTCTAATAATAACCTAAACCCACCAGTCAGTGAGCGTATGACATTTCTGGTGGTCGGAATATGAGCAATTTTGTCCCAAAAAAATATAGATAGAAATTAGCAAATCTTAAAAACAAAATCCTCAAACCCTTCACGTTCTTCTTTTTCTACTCTTCATCTTTTATGTTCTTTGTCCTCTCTCGTTTGGAGAACCCAAATTCTCTATTAATTGAGCAAGATCCCAGGCTCACCGAGTTCCAAAAGTACATGCCCTTCACGTTCTTCTTTTTCTACTCTTCATCTTTTACGTTTTTTGTCTCCTCTCGTTTGAAGAACCCAAATTCTCTTTTAATGGAGCAAGATCCCTAGCTCGCTGAGCTCCAAAAGTATGTGCCCTCCCACCCTCCTTCTCTCCTCCTCCTCTCTCTCTCTCTCTCTCTCTCTCTCTCTCAGTTGGGTCCATGGAAGTGGATTCGAATTGTGCCCGAGATGTGGGTACTCGAGATGGAGATGTTCTTTGTCTCATGGTTGGGTCCATGGAAGTGGATTCGAATTGCGCCTGAGATGTGGGTACTCGAGATGGAGATGTCCTCTGTCTCTTAGTTGGGTCTGTGGAAGTGGATTCAAATTGTCTTCTTTGTTAGAAAGAAACAAAGACAGAAAACAAAAAAATAAGATGTGAAGAAACAAAGGTAGGGGTTTTTTTTTGTGTTTCAATTCGTGTTCCATTAATAGAAAATTTTGTTCCTTAATCGGTTTGGAACAAGATTTGAGAATAAAAAAGTTGATTCTCAAGCGTCCGAGAATCAAAAAAGAATCAACACAATAAAATTCTTACACTAATTATTATTATACTATAATAATAATATTATATTAATTATATTAGTATACTAATAATAATATTATATTATTATACTAATTATTAGTATATATAATATTACTATAATAATATATATTACTATAATAATATATAGTAATTATTACTATATAATATTACTAATTATTACTATATAATATTACTAATTATTACTATAATATAATTATTATATACTAATATAATAATGATAATTATTTACTAATATATAATATAATTATATAATTAGTATATTAGTATAATTATTAATATAAGCATACTATTATATAATTATAATTATATTAGTATACTTATTATAATATTATAATAATTATTAATTATAATTAATAATATACTAATAATTATTAATAATTAATAATTAGTAATATTATATAATTATATTAATATACTATTAAGTATACTAATATTATTAATATTATTAATAATATTACTAATTATTAATATAATATAATAATATAAACTATTGTTAATAGTAATTATTAATATTATAATAATAGTTAATAATTAATATACTAATTATTATAACATTATTATAGTATACTAATAATAATACAATATATTAGTATACCGATTATTAGTATAGTAATATAGTATACTATTACTAATAAGTATATTACTAATAAGTATATTATATAAATTATAATAAGTATGTTAAAGTATATTACTAATAAGTAATAATACTAATAGTATAATTAATAGGAGAAAAAGGAAAAAAAAAGAAAAGAAAAGGAAAAAAAAAAAAAAGTAAAAAAGTAAAAAAAAATTATTAGGAAAAAAGGAAAAGAAGAAAAGAAAAAAAAAAAGAAGAATAGGAGAAAAAGGAAAAAAAGTAAACAAGTAAAAAAAATTATTTAAAAATTAAAATAAATTAATTTGGAACAGAATTAATGAACACGTTATCAAACGCAATTCTATTCCGAATCGAAATTTTGGACGATTCAAACGTGTTCTTTTACTCGAATCGGTTCTCGAACGTAATCAAAATAATCATTTCTTGTTAAAATCATCCTCGGGAACAATTGTTACTAAATGCGCTCTTAGTCACTTCGGGTCCTTATTTGGGACAATGGCCACTCTAGGTCCTTATTTGAGAAAATAGACTCACTTTGAGTTCTCATTTGAGATTTTTCTTTAATTCGACGAAACATGTAAAATAGGAAAAGCTACTAGAAGCCATGAAATATTTATCTAAATTTTAATCTCAAAATTTTTCTGTGACATCAAATTTTTGAGATAAATGTATTATATAGACACAAGTTTGGGATTTTTAGTATCATAAAAAAGGTTTTGAATAAATATGCCATAATATATAAATTTGAAGTAAATGTGTTACATGAGTAAGTTTGTAATAAATGTGTCATAGTTGGTAAAGTTTTGGATAATCTTCCATAGTTTTTCGATAGTGACACATTTTATCTTTTTTAAGAAAAAGAGTGAAATTAAATTTTCTTTTATTCACTTATTTTTATGAGGCACGGGACACCATTTAATAGAATCCAAAAAAAAAAAAAAAAAAAAATGAGGCAATGCTATACAAGAATTTTAATTTTTAAGCAACTTTCGAGGCTTATATTTTTTATAGAAAATAATATTCACATAAATTTATATATATGATATGTGAACAAAATTAAAATCCTTTCGCTCATTCTATTTATGGCATTAAGATTGGAAATGTTGTGGAGGAGACGACAGCTCATCTTGATCGAAAAGAGAATGCTTGAGATTGCTTGAGGGGTGGATTTGTCTAGGTGCGTAAAAGGCAAGCTGGCTCAAGTGCTCATAGAGAACAAGCGTGCACATTCCTCTCTTGGTATGTAAGGCACCTGAAGATGATAATTTCTCAGTGTTCCGACTATTTTCTTTTTCGATACATTGTCTAAAGGTGGTGGTGACATATAATTTTATGTCATTTCTCTTGCATTCTCAGATCTCGACCTCAATCGAAACAAAACACGGGAATTGAAGGATCCTATACCCCATTCGATTTCAATCTCATTTCTACTTCCCTTGAACTTTCGAGTAGGCCTGCCAAAAGGCCCAAAACTACAAACATTTCTCAAGGACATACCATGGCCCGATTGAATATGGTCTGGTCTTTTTAAGATCCGCGTTGCAGATGGGCTCAGAGAGAACTGGGCCTATCATGTCACAGCTGAGCCCATAAGTTGTTCATTCGAGACTCGGTTTGACTCCCGACAAGCTGATGCCAAATTCACATGTAGTGGCTTGAGTTTCTTTTTTTATATATAATAATTTTTCTCCGCCCATCAAGATTAGATAAACTAGCGGCCTCCTGCTCGACACGTGGCATGCATCTTAAATGGTGACCATAATTTCGCCCATGTTCATTCAAAATGAAAAAGATCGTCTGCATATCGACTTCATGTCGTTTCATTGACTATAAATAAATAAATAAATAAATAAAATTCGAATGACAAAAACACTCAAATCTACAGATTCATGAGTGGACTTTTCATATTTGCTGTTATGGATAACATTTCCTCGGAATTTAATTATCAAAACAACCAAGTTAAGAGTTTTGAAGTCTAGTTTTTTTTTTTTTTTTTTTGGTCAAAAGTTTTGAAGTCTAGTTGACTGAATCCTTTCTTGCTAAAGTGAGAGATATCAAAATGGGTTGAAAACATATATGATGAGATGGGTTATATATAGGTTATCTAAACATTGCCAAATGGGTTAAAATGGATTTAACCGGGTCGAGTATAAGTTACTAAATTTATATTATATATAAATCGATAAAAATGAGTTAAATTGATCGATTTGAGATTGAACATTTTCGACTCGATCCGATCCAACGCCATTGGACTACCTTGGCTAAAGTTTACTAACGAAAGTGAATTAATGAGGAAAACAGCGAGACCCATATCAGCTGTACCCACGTCCGAGTATTTTACGAGCGGTCGAATCCTCCATCTCTTTCCAAATCTCAGTCCAAATTATTTTCTTATTCGAGACTAGACATATGAGCATAGTCAATAAATCATGTATTAAATGGGGTCGTGCCCACTAGGGGGAGGCGGCATGGGCAGGACCCTAAAAACCAGGTTCACTTTAAAATTCAAACCTAAACATAATCTCAGTGACGTTTTAATAAAAATAAGTCACGCACTATAGTGTCTGTCCACTGAACGGAGTACACGAGCAGACACGATTAGAGTCATTTCGGCACGACTTCGGGGCCTTTGACTCCTGCTATGATTCACGAGGACACTATTTAATTAAGAAGAGATATGCTACTTAATGTTTTGCTTTCTTCAATAAGCATATACGACGACAATGACATATACACATCTCGACCGAAAATAGGAAGTTCGCAAATCATCTAGCTACCGAGCATGCACTCCGACGTAGCGGTGCATGGCAGCAAACCACGCATCGGTGCCGATCATCTCAGGAATGTTCAGGGATGGCCTCGAAGCCACAATGCGAGAGAGGATTTCTCTAGGGTTATGTAGTTCTTTGGGGATATTTTTGAATTAACGCCTGTACAAAATTATTTATCTTGACCATTCACCATTTAAATTATAAATTAATGTGCTGATCCGTGGAATGCTTAGTTCGAACCAAATAACATTTTTTGAATTGACACTTTCGAATGCTCAAATGATCAAAAAGGGCAAAAAGGGTTGATCCACGCTTAGTAAAATCTAGGCATGACTTGTGCTTCTAGATATTAAGGGTGAGTATGCTTTTAGGGTATAATCAAGAACTTGAGAACTAGATCGATAGGAATTGATAAGATTCTTGGGGTATAACCAAGAATTTGAAAATCGGATCGATAGGAATGGATTCGATTTCGGGTTCTAAGATATGCAAGACAGATTCCAAATTTCAAAAATTGGAAAATCTATTTTGACGGATAAAAGAACCTAAAACCTAAAACAAGTTTTTTTGTTTTATCTTCATTTATATCTCTACGTGATCTTGCATTATTTGACGGTATTTAATGATAAGTATATAATTTGAAACTACTAATCTGAATTTCCATTTCCAACGATATTCACGAATGAAATTTTTACTTTGTTAATATTCGATAATATTTATTGTATAAATACGAGTTTTAGTCATAGTCATTAAATGTAATGATTTATTTACAATCATTTAAATATGAGAGAAATTTGGATAGACCATTGAATCAATTTTAGAATCTGTAATAGGTTAGGTTTCAGGTTCCGAAAATTAAAGAGCTTATCGTGATGAGTAGATTTCAGATTTCATATGAAATTTAGACGTCGCTTATCCTTATTATAGATGCAACGACGATGATTAGCATCAACGGACGGGCGTGCATGCGTACGCGTGTGAGCGAGCGAGCGTGCGAGAGAGGGAGACGGAGGGAGAGAGAGAGAGAGAGAGAGCATCTCTCGCTTCGAAAAGACGCTGGCGGTGACAGACCGGCCCTCGCGAGAGAAGAAAAAATTATCTTGGCGTACGGACGCTTCGGGGGGGACTAATTTTTCTAATCCCACCTCCCCACCCACTTCGATAAATCTGCCTCCCCCACCCCCGTCCATCAAAGTTCGAGCTGAGGCGCTTGTTTTGCTGCAAGACCTTTGCAGAGACCCCAAGGCCTCCCCCTCCCTCCATGTTGCATTTCGCCACCAACGGAAAAAAAAAAAAAAAAAAAAGCTTCAATGTCGTGTTAGACTTGGCCCGTTCCTTCCTCTCTCTTTTTTTTTTTTTTTTTTTTTTAACTTTTAATTCCTCTTCACAAATTTCCAAAATTTCATCACGCATTAGTCCATATTTCGAGCTTCATTATTGCCTTTTAGCGCCCCACCCAAAAAAGGAAAACGAAAAAGACAGGAGCTCCATTATTGTCAACTTGGGTTTGGTTACTTGGCTTGTCCCTCTTGACTCGTGTCGATGCCGGGCGTCGGGCGTCGGCCCCCCCGCCCCCGTCCTTGCTTTGGAAATTTGTACGCAGCTACCAGTCCGACGGGCGCGGGCTTCCCCGGTTCGCCCTCGGATCGAGGGGCTTTTTCTTTCTAGGATTTGACAGTAGATCTTCTCGTATATGATTGATCAGATGATTGGCGAGGAGGATCTCTTCGGACTCGGCGCTTCTTGATCCTAGCGTGCTCGCGACCGGGAAATGGTGAAACGAGACAGACAACTGGCGATCCGTCGTCGTCGTACTTGGCGTAGCAGTGCTTAGTTTATTTTGTAGCCTGTCGTCCGTCCGTCCTTGCTGGCGGTTTCGCTTGGCTCGATGGGGGCAGAGTCCAAGGTAAAAAAAGGTATAAGCGCCGATATGAATTGAATCAACTAGGCTTCCACGAGCGTACGTACGTGCTGCATTTACTTTAAGTTTTTTCCATGGATTGCATTGGTTTTCTTTCTTCTTCCTTTCTTGGTGCGCGACAAAAGCGGTCTTCCCTTATTGTGTCGATGCGATCCATTTGACCCCTTTTCTTTCCATGAATTTTATGTCCATAGGAAGACCCATCGAGCAAATCATTAGGAATTCTTCATGTTTTGTACTAATCGATTTTTATATATAATAGTACTCTCTATTTATCTAAAAATGAATCCCTATAGAGAATTAACGCACTTACAATGCTCGTGCGACGTGTGGTATGTCATCGATCCCGAACGCATATTATCTTGCAGAGCAACGAAGATTACTCCGGAATCGAGGTATGGAGAATGTTTGATCATCGCTTGATTTCCATAGTAACATGATCGAGTTAGAATGGGAAAATTGTTCAAAAAGTTTTGAACCTATTACGTTTTTGTCAATTCGGTTTTAAATATTTTAATTTTATCAATTGAGTTATAAATATTTTTATTTTTTTGCTAATTGAGTTCATTTGGCCAATTTTGGCAATGATCATTGATGCGAACATTGGACATCTTATGTGACATGATTAGACCGACGTTGACATTTTAAATAATATTTTCATAGTTTTCAAAAAATTTATTATTTTTATTATTTTTCTTTTTCTTTCCTTTTTTTCTTTTTCAGTTTTAATTGAGAAAGAGTGAAAAATACCAAAATTTAATTGGCAAAATTGAAAATTTTAGGATTGAATTGATAAAAGTGTAATATATTTATAAATTTTTGGATAATTTTTCAAGTTGGAGCCGAACCATTCCATTTGCTGATTTGTCCGGCCTAGAAGCATCCAAGAATCTCCTACGTTTCCGTTGACTGACACGTATCTTACTGGATCGATTCGGTGTAAGGCATTATTGCCGAAGTATATTTGCTCTCGTACATTGATTAGTTCGTAGGAATAAGAGGTATCTTCATACACAATCATCCTGCTAAAAGCTCGAAGCAAGTGTCCAAAGATAAGGGAATCGACCGGTCAGACATTCACACGTCGCGTTAATTTCCAGCGCTTCCTTACGTTTTACTCCTCATCGCCTCAATTAATTTAACATGGAGATTAAATTCCCCTGATGGGTTTGCTTCAAAAGTTATGAATTTCTTAGTGTTGCGCTCGACATGCGGGACAGGAGTGTAATCCAAGGAAAAATCCAGTTTTTGCTGCTATATTACGTGTTTACTTCCACGGCCTTTGGAGACCTCCGGTCGCAGGTGCATGTTGGTCGATGCCAACAACCGAGTCAAAGGATGAAGTAAAACATGCAGTCCTAGCTACACTATGGTCTTATATAGTCAAGGCATCCAGAACTGATCAAATAGACGTGCCTTGTTGCCTCGAGAATTCCGACAACTTCGTCGTGTTTTATTAATCACTATTAGAGATGTTTCGTCACATATAACTTTCACTTCGCCTGTAAGATTTTCTTGTAGGGATGTTAGCATAATGGTCTTTATTACCCTTTTTATTGGGGAATAATGGAGAACTCCCAACTGCACATTCCAATCCATGGGATTTGGCAATCGCGACTATAATTTGAGTTACCAAAACCTATCAGAGAACTATTTAATACGAGAGAGACATGTAAAAGACCAAGCTCTATATAAGGAGGTTGCTATAACAAAATTTCTGGCCATGTTCCCTTTGCTATGCTTCACATAATTTCATTTTCGGAATCCCTCATTTGAACAACAAATTCAAATACATTCCAATTTTTTTTATCCATCATTTTTCATTTTCTTTTGTTTAGACCTTACGTAATTGTCAGAAATTGGCACGGGATGTTAAATAATTTGAACCCAACAAATTATGCTTATTGAAATACCATGCTTCTTTTCGACAAAAAAAAAAAAAAAATACCATGCTTCTCAAAAAGAGACTCCCTTGTTTTGTTTTTATAGACAAGAAGACAGGAACAAGGATTAGGTGCAAGTATCCACTGTGGTAATTCTCTCTCTTGTCAATAAGGTCCAATTTAGATCATAAATATCATCTACTAGAATTGTAAAGTTTCCAAATCGACAAGCCTATAATCACAATCCGAGCAATAGACAAACAATTACTTACTAAAGCACTTATTGAAATTGCAAATTTTTCAAACGGCAAACCATTGAGAATATGTCGAATGAAGTAAGTTATCATCTCATTCAAACTCTTTATAATGGAAAATAAATTATTAAAGTTAGGTCGATGTGCAACCAGTTGCTCTTTGTTTATGGTTATTTTTAGATTTTTTTTTTTTCCTCTTCTCCTTTTTTTTTTTTTTTTTTTTTTTTTGCGGGTAAATTCTCTTATCCTCTTTGATCTTTGATGTTAACTTTTTTTTGGTACTGAATCGACTGATACATGTTCCGGTTATAAGGCGAGGGCGGTACAGCCCCGGTCTCCTTGGCAATTGGCAATCGGACTCCGAGATTTGATCGTACCGTCCTCTCCTC
Source organism: Eucalyptus erythrocorys (assembly GCA_014182555.1). Lineage (NCBI taxonomy): Eukaryota > Viridiplantae > Streptophyta > Magnoliopsida > Myrtales > Myrtaceae > Eucalyptus > Eucalyptus erythrocorys. The sequence continues at coordinate 43,859,173 of CM024597.1, read as the reverse complement.
AGCCACGTTTCTGCTTCTCGGGAACAACGGTCTGATATTATAGCATTTTGGCTGAAATCAAATCGGAAGACCGGGGGGGCACTGCAGGGGGGGTGCGCATCGGGTCGCACGATTCTGGCCAAAGCAGCGAGGGGAGTACGGGAGGATTCCCCGGGCGGCGTGGTCGTCGTTGACCGTTAGCTGTCGGGGAGCAACTGGCGCGGGCGCAGCAGGCGAGCGCGGGGCGCGACCGCACCGGAGCGCAGCCCAGGCCGCCTCTGCGACGTCCACTCAGGGGCGGCGTCGTGTACCGGCAAATGCGACTCGGCTGGCTCTCGCGAGTCGGTGGGTGATTCCAATTATTCCAATTTGCCCTTTTATTAGATTTCATTTTTCCCCTCTTTTCCATTTATTTTATTTTTTTTCTTCGGTGAAATTGCATGGCTACAAATAGGAAAATACAGATTGAACGGACATTGCAAAAAATAAAGAAAGAAACTGCGACGGTGGTGGGGGCAGTGGACAGGCGACGCGCTCTTTAACCAGGTGAGGTGGAAACGGGAAAATTAGGGAATGGGCAAATGGCGCTTTCGCTTTCAGCCACTGATTGGCACATCTGGTTGTGAAAATCTTGGGTGGATTGGATGGGTGGCGGGCATGTGAATCAACGTGATCGGCGCGAGGCGAACACGTTTGGACTTATTACAAAGTGAAAAAAAAGGGGTTAAAAACCGACAGATTCACCTATTCACGTACAATGCCTTGCAATTAGGCCGTGGGTCTTTTTAAACGATGCAATTGGATCTCAAATCTTCTTTTTCTTCTTCCTTTTTTCCAATATATATAAGCACAGTCAAATTATTTGCGTTTGTCATTTTCCGTAGGAAATTGCCATTGCTCACGTGGCGATCTTATATTACTCATTCGATTGCAAATAACTTGCCACTTCGAGTAAAGGTTTCAGACTTGACTATATATTTGATTGAAATTTTAGCACGTGGTATGCGTAAAAGTAGTCTCAATTATAAGCTCATCGATCCCGGCAAATGAACAAGCATGCATTTTATGATAAAAGCTTAGCCTCGCTTTGATTGCGCTTGACCTAGGCTCACTCGATTTGTTAAAGTAATTAAATATTAAACCACGCATTCATTTAACATATTAAGCTTTTTGAACAGTCGAATGTGATTTTATAAAATCTTACATGGTATTATAATTGGAAATCCTGAGTTCAAATATTTATAGAACGCATTTGGCTCCCTGATTAAATATGTATATGTTTAGTATTATATAGAAAGACCATATTAAGCGTAAGAGAAAGTGTTAACATAATTAAATACTAAAAAACACCTAGCAGTTTAAGTTTTTTAAATAATTGAATATAATCTCATAGAGTCTCACATGGTTAAAAAAAAATGATATTATATCATTTGTCGAGGGGTCAATGTGAGCAATAAGTTAGGCCTAACTTGGGGACTCAGCTTGATTCAAGTTAGCCAAATGACCACCTTGAATTTGAAAAGTTTAAAATTCGATAGTACTTCGTAAACAAGGGGCGAATGTTTGGGCTCTTCTTAATCCTCCAATGCATCAACATCTATTATTAATGAGGTAGCCACACCTTCCACACTCTACTTATATCATTACTTACACTCTTTTCTAACTTCGTACGATTAAGATAGGTAAATTGTAAAATGACACAAGGTCCAAAAACCTACATTCGCTATTTCCGTTTTCGAATTCATGAATGATAGCCCAGAATAATTTCTACAGCCATTTTAAACCAACAACCCCCCAAATAAAATAAAATGAAAAATTTCACCTTTACGTTGCGAAATGATGAACATAACTGGCGTTGAAGGGTAAAACCTTCGCGGACAAGTCTCAATCCGTGGACAAATGATGCGCCAGTCAGATCCCATGAAACTACAAGACATCACAAATTGAATAATTAACTTGGTGTCACTGTTTACCTTCCTTTGCCTTGGCCGGTTCACCATACTTTTTTTTTTTTTGCACATTTCTGGCGTCGCTAATCACGTGTCACCGGTAAAGATTATGTCTTCATTAGCATCTTGATAATCGTCTCCAATGGACGTTTTTTTTTTTCAAACTTTGAGGAAAAACGGTTTTTGGGGTTTTCAGCGCCATGCATAACATCCCGATACAGCAACATGTCCTATCCTCAACAAAGCACGAAGCAATATAATAATATAAAAATTTTACGATTTGTAAAAATCCCGTCCCTCGCTAAATTCACGGCGCGTGGGGGGCAGGGGGCGGTAGTCAGCGCGTGATATTCGCATATCTCGGTGTTAGAAACCACTGGAGCAGAAACAACCCAGAGGAAGTACAAAGCCGAATAGTTATATAGGCGGCAAATTCTAGGTTGCTCCCCATGTTACTCCCGAGCTGTAAAAAAGTAAAAAAGAAAAATATTAAATCTTAAAATACGATTTTAAATTTTCAATCAGGGGAGGAGTTTAATCGCCATAAAGCAAATTTTTAAAAAAAGTCTGCTTCTGGACACTTTTAACTAGTGAAAAACCAAACGACGCTTATTAACCCACACTCTCGCCAGCTCAAGCTGAAGTGTTAGGCTCGCGGAAATTACCGGTTTGACCTCGCGCCTGGACTGCATTTGGCCATCATCCAAGGGTCAGAAATGGGTAAAAGAAGGAGTCACTAAGGAAGTGAGCTCCCCCTCTGAGCACTGTTCCGGTCAAAGCAATGAAGTGGCAGTAACCAAAAACGATTTGACCGACTAATTCTTCCTTTTTTTTTTTCGGTTTTTATTTTTTAAATTTTTGCCGGGTGGTGGGCAGGGCCGGGTATCTTGGGCCTCACGTGACTGCCATCACGGTGTCCGAGACAAGCACTCCCCGTATGCTGACTCACCGCCCACTTGAATCGCTCTCATTGGCGACCCGTTCGCGCCGGGCCCACATTCGGGTTGCCACGTGTCGAGATCGCGGGCGGTCGCCGGGATGCGGCGAGGAGACCCGGGATGCGATCGTGGTCGTTGCCGCGACCCGCCCGGTCGGGCCGGACCGGTCCTCCCGACGTGACCCCCCTCCCCCCTCTAATTTCTCACCAAACCGATAGAGGGAGGAAAAAAAAAAATTCCAAGGAAAGAGAGAAAACTCAGTTAATAATAAATATGGGGCGGGGGGGTTGTCGCCTTGTTTCGGCTGCAGGGACGCTATAAAACAGCGAATTCAGTGCATTCTCAGTCTACCACCGTTAAACCCATCACGAACGCAAAGCCCTTGTCTCCCTTTCGAGTCATCATCGTCCTCGTCCTCATCTCCTCCCTCCCGGGTACTTACTGTTGCGTTCGCGTGCGTCGCACCCGGAAAGCGTTTTCCTCCTCCTCTCGAGAGGTTGCCGACCGACCGAGAAGAAAAGTTTCGACGGTTCGTCTTCCCTTTCCCACCCCGTCAAGTGGTGCGTCAAAGTCACCTGCTGCGAGACGCTTTCGCACTAGTAATGTTTTTTTATACATGTGCAATAGTGAATAGCATCTGCCGCTGCTGCTATCTTGGAAAATCTTGAGACCACCTCCTTCCTCTTTGCGAACTTTCCACCCCCGAGAAAAGCTACCCGCCCCTCCTTAATAAAGGGGCCTCTTTATCCCCCCTCTTTTCTCTCGTTTCAGTTTTGCAAAGGTTTAGCTGGGTTCTCTCTCTCGTTCTTATATTCCTCGAGGTTCTTTCGAGGGCTTCCGTTTCACTGCTCTCTCTACTCCTGCCTTTTTGCCCCCACCCCATCTCTTCGGGCTCTTTATTCCGAAGCTTGCCGATATACCCCCTTCTTTCTTCTTGTTCTCTCCTTTTCGGGGTTTGTTGCCCTGGTTTGATGCGAGCGCGGAGAGGGAATCCATAGCCGAAAATGGACCAGAGCATCCTATGCCCCATCAAGTACACCGAGCACCGAAGCCTCACCCGGAAACTCCTGTCCAAGCACCTCAGGACCGACGTCCCCAACCCGCCCCGGACCGTACGGATATCGGTGACCGACCCCTACGCCACGGACTCGTCCAGCGACGACGAGGACGAGGGCGACGCCGCCGAGTCGTTCTTCCGCCGCCAGCGCGTGAAGCGCTACGTCAGCGAGATCAAGTTCGAAGCCGCCTCCAGGAGCGGCGCGGGCTCGAGCGGTGGCGGCGGCGGCGGCCGCAGGAGGAGCTGCTCCGGGGGCGAGTCGGCCCCGGCCGATCTGAGGACGCGGCCCTCGCTGAAGGTCTCGCCCGCGGCGGCTGCGGCCGGCGGGAAGAAGTTCCGCGGCGTGCGGCAGCGGCCGTGGGGGAAGTGGGCCGCGGAGATTCGCGACCCCACGCGCCGCGTGCGGCTGTGGCTGGGCACCTACGACACGGCGGAGGAGGCCGCCATGGTCTACGACAACGCCGCGCTCAAGCTCCGCGGCCCCGACGCCCTGACCAACTTCGCCACGCCGTCGCCGAGCAAAGAGCCCTTGCCGGAGAACGAGATCCTCGCGGCCTCCTCCCTTTCCGGGTACGAGTCCGGAGAGGAGTCTCACAACCTCTCGTCCCCGACTTCCGTCTTCCACTTCCGGACTCGCTCCAACAACAGCGCTGATGCCGACCCGGCCGGACCGCCGCCTCAGGAGCCGGCCGACGAAGCCCGCGACTACCCGGAGTGCGAGGGCGAGACGAGCCTGGCCGATTCGAGCGAGTACCTGCGGCTGGACTTGCCGTTCCTCGACGACTTCTACAACAACTTCGACTCCCCGCTGGAGCCGTCGCTGTTCGAGGACACGGGCAACGCGGCCCTCCCGGAGAACAGCATGCTGAGCCTGAGCGACGACCCGAGCGACGTCTTCCTCGACGCCACCTCGTCGGACGACTTCGGGTCGCTGCCGATGGACATATGCCAGGTCGACAACTACTTCGACGAGATCGGCGATTGGTTCTCGTCGGACCCTTTCGCCGTCCTTTGAGTGCGCGAGAGAAGCGCCACCAACGACAGTGTTGCTGTTGTTTTGGACAGTGAGCACAGCCGCCGTTGACTTGCCGGATTTTGGCAGATTTTGTACCGGCGGCGAAGAAGTCCCCGGCGGGCTCGCTTAGTAATTAGTACCAGCAGTAAAATTAGCGTTAGCGTTTGTTTAAAATTATTTATTTGTTTTTGAAAGATCTCCGTCAAAGTTAACGGAGGAGAGAGAGAGTGAGAATGATGTGGAGCTGGTTTTTGTAGTTGCCGAGATTTTGATTTTATGTACTATTTTCTCCCCCGAGAATAATTAATAAAAATAAAAAGTCGAAGTGTAATGTGGCCTTTGCCTTGTGAAGAGTGTACAACCGTTGACGCCGACGGAGCAATGGAAAAAAGGAAGGGGAGCGCGTTTTCGCAAAAATTACATATATTTCGTTTGGCGTTTGTTCCGGCTTTTCACACGTGGCGCGCTCCGGCTTTATCAATGTATTTATTTTTAATCGGCGTAATTACCTTCGTGGCGAATGGAAAGTCCATTACGTGTCTACGTTCAATCGTACACAGTGGCATTCCTTTCCTTCCTCCCCCGCTTTTATTATTATCTTTTTGGCCTTTTCTTCATGAGGCGCACCAAACGAGCAGGCGCGATTAGCGGTCGGAGCCGGGCCTTTTGATCGGGTCAAGTCGGTGCGACTTCCTATGAAACGGCGTCTCGTTTTCTCACAAAGAGCCCTTTTTTTTTCTCCTCATCTTTCCTATAGTCCATACTTACCATTTCCCCCTCAATCGGTTGATAAAGTCAAGTCGATCCCATGTACTGCTGGGCTAGACTCGATCGACGCACTCCTGTCCAAAGCTTGACTCGAGCTCCATCGAACATTATTGAATGAAAAATTATCTAAAAAGTTGTATATTGATTATATGATCACAAATTTAATTTTAAATATTTTAATTATGTCAGTTTATTCTTAAACTTATTATATGACGGTTAATTTGGTTCTAAAATCTTTTAATTGTGTCAATTTAATCTTAAAACCCTTTAACTATTACTAATTTAATATCAAACCTTTTAATGATTTGTTAAAATAATCTTTCGACGATTTTCGACCAAAATTACCCACAAGAACTGCATTACCCAATCTTTGAAAGGTATTAGAATAATTAAAAGAATAGTTAGTAGTGGCCTCACAAAATCTTATATAAAATTTGGACTGGATGGACTCTCGTACAATAGATTTAGGATTAAATTGATACAATTAAAAGATTTAAAATTGAATTAGCCGCCGCATAATAGATTTAACAGTGAATAGGCATGATTACCGCCGTTGCTCGGCGTTAAAGACGATCGAAAAACTTGACCTCGATTCCACTCGACTCGAATTCGTCGCGGTGGTGGCTCTTACGTGGACGCTCTGCTATATTCCGCAAGCGAGAAATCATCTCTCCTTTGGTGGTGGAGGAGAGAGTGGATGACAGCAAAGCTTCGTTTGGGCCCCCACCCCTTTTCGCCGTCTGTGGGGGGCGCTGTTGCGAAGACTCTTGCTGCCGCCGAGGCGAAAAAAAAAAGTCAGACGGCATCCGAAATTGTGTTTGAACCACAAAAGCTAATGAGGGGAAATCGTTGTTGCGCATCATCGTTGACTTGGTCAACGCTCTCCCCGACTCCTTCTCTAGCCACTCAATTCGATTTCAAAACTTTTCTCCTCCTAATCTAAAGACCATTCCACATTAGTCCTCAGAAAAAATCGAAAAGCTCGAACAAAACAATGACTAGTTCCCGAACAGGGTAATCGGAATTGAAAAGGCGACCAATCCCTAGCCGGTTGGCTGAGCTTCTAGTAATGATAGCGATAAGCCCTCTTGACGATTGCTCATTTGACGGGGGCGACGAATAATTGGACTATTGATATAGTTAGCACTCGGCGATAGCTGCTTCTGTTTTCAATTACGGGTCTTGCTTTTTTTTTGGCCCCGAAGAATTTTCAAAAGAGGGAGAACATCTACTCTTTGCCGGATTGGTTGGGAACAACACATCGTTATCTCCACCCACTTGGCTGGACAAGTCAAATAAAAACACCATCCCAGGAATCATACGCCACACTAGTATCTGCCAGCCCCATTCTCAGTATCTTGGACGAGTCCGTCGACCCTTTTGACCGTATGCCCATCTCTGCATTTCTTTCAAATCCCTCCTCCCCAACAAGATCAAAAAGCAACAACTTTTGTCATTAGAGTTTTAACCGTGTATCAACCAGAATGCGATGATGATGATTGAGGTGATTATAAGTCTCCCCATCATCAAGAACTCACTAATGACGCCCCTTAACAATCCCAACTTTCAACCTGTTCCGGCAGATGCAATTAAAGGGCGTGATGATTGGATCTCCAATGAAAACTCGACCTACCAAATATCTGCGGGGGTCCATTTTTCTCACCAGCAAGATGCAACGACATGCCGATAAATCGAGACGGTACACTTTCCGTCCTTGGGACAAAGGGGGCTTTTGACTTCGCATGGGGGGGTGTTAAGACAGACTCTACTTTCGCTAGCCATTTAAGTATTTGATTAAACCGACGCCCTTTATGTCTAAAGCAAGCATCCGGTCGACGGTCGAGATTCGAGAATGTCCTTTTCTTTTGAATTTTTCCCAGCAAAAGGGCAATCTGCTTTTTCTCCCTTGCGGTCGCATTGATTATAAGAATTTGGCGTAGATAAATTATAATTATTAGATCTCGTGCGAGAGAGACTGTGGGAAGACCAGGCACTGCTTCTTGCTTGACCATTACTCCAACCAGAAGTTTTCAATTGTGCGCTGAAAGCGACCCCATGATGGTGTCCGGAGCCAGACGGAAGTTTCTTTTTTCCCCTCTTTCTGTCTTTTATATTTTGGGGTTCGAATTGAGGAGGGGATGGGATGAGGGCAAAGGGGATGGTTCTTTCCGCACCACACGCGCCCCCCCAGTGCCACGTAACTGGAGTTAGTAGACATGATTGGGGAGAGCCTGACTTGCTGTTCTGATCGTGAGTATTTTGGGTGCGGGGCATTGCAGACGGGTCAGCTTTCGTGAGGTTTTTTGGTCAATTTCGGCGAAATTGGGGAAGTGCGACACTTGGAATGGTCGCCCGGTCGGCGTGCGCGGTGTGATTAGGACGCGAATTGAGTGGGATTAGAGGAATGACAGCTGCTTCCGAACCGTATTATATTCTGATTTTGGACTTCTAATATCCATAAGAAGAAGGGCCTGATTCCCTAAAATATCCAAAATTTTAATGTTTAATCCCTATTTTATCCTTTTTTTTTTGGTCTATAAACTTTCTAGTCCCAAATCTGCCCCACGTCCCAAAATTTCCGTTAGTTTTATCAAAATTATCAATATTAAGAGGCTGCAAGTGAGTATTTTGGTGAAGAAGCAAGCTGATAATAAACTTCTACCTGACCCCAATACTAATAACCCTGAAGAAATCAGCGGCCATTTTTGGACATAGAGCCTGATGTGTGGCCATGTTGAAAATTTGTGACTTTTTCTCAGAAAGAAAAATAAGTTTGGGATAGAATTGAGATTAAATCTAAAGTCGAGGGGTCTTAAGGTAAATTAAACCTGAAAGGAACAGAGATTAGGAGCTAAAACCGCTCTAGATTCATCGAATCTTAATGGCCACACGATTCAACGGCGGTCCCCGTCGCTACTGCTCACCCCCCGTTACTCAGGACAACGCCGTGGACAAAAGATCGACCGTTGAATCGCCCTTTCATATATATTTTAAGGTAACCGTGGGGGAAAATGAGGGCGATTAGTTTTCTGAAAAGTTGACCACGTGACTGCGTCACCTAATGCGACAACCCCGTGCGTATTGGCTTCTTCGGTGGACGCAGGAAATACGCCACGACTAATACGCTAAAGCATGCGTCCCCATGCCTTTCCCCCCCTTTTTGCTTTCATCCTTTGTATACTTTGTTTATTCGGGCCACGTTTTGTTGCCGGTAATGTGCATGGGCGTTATGTCTTGTGGGGTCAACGAGAATTCTCTTCCCTGACCTTGGGTTTAACGGGCTACCTAAATTCGGAAGCAAGCAATACGCTAAAGCCATAAGTCAAATGAGAAAGAAGACTTGCTGAAAATCGCGTTTTATAATTCAAACAATAAAGAAGGGAACACTATGGAAAAAAGATGGTAGATTCGATCCCCAATTTGTGAATTCTATTGTTCCCGGATACTGGACAGATTTAGCTTGGGGGGGTGTATCCCTGAAATTCGTCGAATGGGATGCTAAGATCGAACTCAAAATTGACAAATACGTGACATGCGTGATCCTTGTAATATCGATTCGACAATTTAAGGCTCAAAAGGGAACATGAACTAAGCTTATGAGTGTCCGAGAGCTAAAAACCAACAACACAGCTCAAAATAACCACACAAGAGCAAAGGTATACAAAATACAAAAAAAGAAAAGAAAAAAAAAAGAAAAAGAGAGTTGGAATGAAAACTTGGATGAAGTAACTAAAATCTTGAGCTTTGGTCGACTGTGCATGCCCTTCTTGCCTCACAAGTAGTCCTGTCTAACTGTCTAATAGTTATGAGTTTTTAGGATCTTACTTCCGTGTTCTAGGACTCGTTCCCTATATGCTAAGCAAGTTTTGCAGTTTTGGACATGTCCACCGTGAAACGGTATCGATTTTTTGATAATAAATCTGAAAGTCATGCTAATAGTTTCTCTATATATTTCAAATCTATATTGATCATAATTCGATCAACTTTGATATGATCGCCGCTTCACAAAGTCAACACCTCTCTTGAGATGATCAATGCATACCTTGGCCATCTGCGGGGCATAGACAGCGAGAACAACAACAACAATAAAATATAGACTAATCCTAACGTTATTAATATTAGTGTTATTGTCGTCGCGATAATCACGAATCAGAAAAGGCCATGGCCGTGATCGATTGGCGGGGGCCAGCAGCATGTCACTGGCTGCATCACCTGTTGACCCACCACTTGCGAACGAGTAGGAACGAAGGGAGCCGCCCTCGCTCGGTGTTTGCTTGCGAAACATGAACATCATGGTCTTAATTTTTTTTTTTATAAATTTTTTGGGTAATTTCGCCACTGTAGGGGACATCCTTTTCAATCGTCCCCTCCAATCCACTGCTAATTCGTCTTGACCTGTGGAAAATTCTTCCGCGACGGCCGATGACAAGTAGCTGTCCATCCAATAATGGACGCCACAAAGAACCATTATCCGTATAAATATCAATTCAACCTTTTTGTTAAGTGCTTGTGGATTTGGTTCATGTATATCTCTCTAATTTATGTGATCATGTTTGTGAGTTTGGAGATACATTGCATTCACTACCCTCGGCAAAATTATCTAATCAATCTCAGATCTATTATACGGATGTCGATTTAATCTTAAACTTTTCAGTTTTATAGTTAAACATTTGTGCGGAGTTCTAATGTAGAATTTCTAATCAATTTATGTCGGAAAACTATTGACCAGGCAGTCTAGTCATCGCTGGCACGTCAATGATTCCAGACAAAAAATGATTAGAGGACTACTTTGGAATTTTGTATAAATAGTTAAAATTGAATTGGCAAAATCAAGAAGTTTAGCATTCGTGTACTAGGTTTTGAAATAGTTGGATAATTTCTCCCCTTTTCTTCCTAACATCGGTCAAAGCACCTTTTCAAGTATCTTGGGAAGTCTACATATATGTCTTATTAAAAAAATATACTATAAATATGCTCACCGAACTACCATTTTCCTTCATTTTTATGTTTAGACAAAGAGGACCGCTAGTTATACTATAGGGTGTAACGATATCTTGCTGTCGGGGGACATATAAGGTGCACACCTAACCATGATATGTTATAATATTTTACGTGCTCTTTCGAGGGTAATAAAAAAAAGGAGTTTGCTAGCATAACTGTTCCATTACTCTCATTCAATAACAGTGCAAAAGAAGCCACCCGTTTCATTTTGTATTTGGCCATCTTTATTGCTTTACAAATGTTTTGTCTATTATATTCTATAATCAGAGTGTATATCTAAGGATAATATCCTTTTTTTTTCGGAAAATATAATTTTGAGTCAAAGGATGATGATTTATAAATAGTTGCTGGTCATTCATAAAAAAAATGATTAATGGAACAGGTAAAGTAGATATCCTTGAAATTCAATGGATCTCTATAATGACATTATCAATTTTCTTTTCTTTTTGCTAGTGATGATATTTTGTTGCTTCTGGTTATCAGTATTTCGATATTTGATTTGCTTTGGTATTATATGTTTTGTTATGTTGTCTTTTCTTTCTTGATCTTTAAGGAATCTTACTCAGTGGGTGTGGGATTTGAGGAGATCACACCAAGTAAGACTTTCTAATTCAATTTTTTTCAAGAAAACCGGCTAATATCTTTGAAAGAGTTGTGGTGGAGAACCTATCATTCATTTTTGAAGACTAACAGTCTGTCAGCTCATCATTTTTCCAATTAAAAGGGTTAAAATGTTAGAATTGTGATGGAGAACCCACCGTTTGTTTTGAAGACTAACTGAAAATATCGTTTTGCAAGAGTACCAAAATAATTGTTGACAAAAATTTGATGTGCGGAGATCAATCCAGACTTTTGGCAAATGCATAAGGTTTGGATGGAGGCTTAGTTTTAGAAATTTGTGTGCGGTGGAAAGTAATTACAGTGAAAATAACATTTAAATTGAGTCAAAATGTATGAAATTGAATTACATGAAAACAATTGGGCCAAAAAGGAGATGAAGAAGAAGTGCATGAAAAGGAAAGGTACATAGAAATGTAAAGTGCAAGGAGTTAAAAAATGTAAGGAAAATTTTCGAAATAGAAAGCTCTTAGAAAGAGTGTTCACACGTGTGTGTTCTCTATTTCAAGTCCCAAGCTCTCTTTCATGATAAAGGGGTCTAATTTTCTAAAAAATCTCAAATTTTTAAGTTTAATTTAAATTCTGTTCCAAACGTTTCTTTTTATCTAAAAAAATTTCAAAATTTGTCATTTTAGTCTAGAATTTATCACAAGTTTATTCAAGATTATCAACATCAAGACAAGCTAGGGATTTATTATCAAAGTCTATGTCTTCATTAGTGCTCTCACTTTTATGTCAAACAACAATAATCCGATATTAATAATCTTGAAGAAACCAATAACGATTTATTGAGGTGGGAGTGGATTTGAGATCAGAACAAAAATTTATATTCTTTTTTTTTATAAAAATAAATTCGAATCATAATTGAGATCAGACATATTAAAGTCGAGGATTCTGTTTAAGAAATATCAGCCCACGATCTTTGCCATAAGAGCCGCCGTTATTGTTGCTGATAAATTCCCCTAGTGCACCTTCGTCGGCAAGCCACTCCTATCTTCTTGCAAATCGAGCGCCTCCACTTTCTCTCCGTGTTTGCTCACCTTCACTTCCTTCAACTGCGCATGCGCTCCACGTGTGCAATTAAAGGATAATTTCAAATCGAGCACTTGCACTAGTAGATCTTGACTTGGCCGGACCCTTGCCATCTTTTTCATGGAATGTTGAATTTTGGTCGAGTGAATGAACATTTAAGGCATGCTGAACATCACACGTTTCATCAAGGCTCCACGAGATCGTCGCTGCTCAAGTCACTCTCAAGGAACCCCGTGACATTTGCAATAGTCATCTCTCGGGAAAGGTTTAGAAAAAGAAGAAGTGTTAAACCCATTACATCAGCACCGACTTATTCTTAAACTTTACAATTATTCTAATTTAGTCTTAAATTCTTTGCATTTGTGCATATTGAGTATATCTGGTCAATTTTTATTGAAAATCGTGATGTGGACGCTAATTATGTTATATGACATGACCGACATTGACATATATAAATTTTAGTAATCTTTTTAAGAAAAATTAAAACTTTAATCATTTTTTGTTTCCTTTACTTTGGTTGGCAAGGGCCACCTCACTCATGACTAGTGAGGACATGAAGGCCCTCCCTTAGGGTTTGTGCGACGCTATTGACTGTGCTCAAGGCCCTCACTAGCTACGAAGGCCTTGCCTTAGGGCCATTGGGACCTGGCTGGCTCTAGGTAAGGGCCTAGGTAAGGGCCGTGACTCTTTTCAACCAAAATGAAAATGGAAGGAAAAAAAGAAAGAAATAAAAAATAAAATAATAAAAGAAAAGAGTAAAAATATCATAAAAATTTCAAAGTATTATTAAAATATTATAAAAAATGTCAATGTTAGTACTGGCTGCACCATGTAGGATAATTAGCATTCATGTTAGCAAGTTCTGGACAAAGTTGGCCGGATGAGTTCAATTAGCACAAATACAAAAGTTTAGGACTAATTAGACCAAATTTAAAAGTTTATAACTGAATTTGAACTGGTACTAATACAATATCTTTAAAACTTTTTTAGTACTTTCCCCCTCTTAAGTATATGATAGAAAAAGGGTACAATGGCATTGCATACATTTTTTAATCATGTGTCGTATGCGCTATAGAACAACTGCCAATATAGCTAGTCCCATATTAAAAAAACCCAAACTCTATTGGAAGTACGTTCCACTTCGTTTGAGTGTTTGTTCGACTTTTCAGTAAATTAATCCACAAGCGTGATTAAGGCATTGATGGTATGTACACACGTTCGGTTAAATTTGATAACCTTATTCATTCCATTCGTAAATGAAATCTTTCATTCAATTATTATGTATTTCACGCTAGCTAGCCGTGGTGTTTCTAATAAAAATCCTTTCCTAATCGCATTTTTGAAAAAGCGGAAGCGGAATGTCTGTCCTCCTTCGTTCTTCTCCGGAAGAGAGCTGGAGAATAAAGGCTAAGAGCCGGAGCGGCGCAGCTGGGCGACACGAGGTCACATGCATGTATCCCAGTCCCAGACAATAAGAACAAGCTGTGAGAAATCAGATCGTTGAACAGAAAACCCATCATCCGTGTTTGTCTCTCGCACCTCAAACGACCTTCTGTATCTGCTACATCCAAAGGACTAATTAAACCCCTTTTTTGGCGGATACACAGACAGACATGCATGGCTTTAAAATGAAGAAGACGAAACAGGGATTGTATTCTTGCGTAGCGCGAGTAGGGAATGCGATGTTGGAAGATATGTGGGCACAGATTTTTTGGTCGCATACCACGTTGAGGCCACAGGACAACAACACTCGATGTCCCTCCAAGCTTCCGATAAGAAAGAACTGCTTCACCCTAACGAGTTTGTATCTATGCACGTATGTATGTACGTCTGTATCTGCACGCATACATAGGGATTTATTGCGAAAAAGTTTCATAATGGCCAATCAATGCTAAATCATTTATGTAGATGTAGCTGGCCTTTTTTAATCAAATTGCTTTTACTATGTCTACCGTGAATGGGGAAGAATGTTGTGCGCCAATTATGCGCAACCCAAGATCTCCATAACTAGAACATAAACACGCACGGCGAATCAAAGAATCAACGCACTGTTTTAGGATCCATTGTCTTTCTTGAAGCGGAAGCAGAACACAATGTCCTTCGCGCAAATCATTCTCCTCTATTACCCTCCTCCGGATCACCGGCTCAATGAGGCGGCTCCTCACGATTAGCGTTAGAGTAACGCCCTTAGGTGAGGATATGTGAGGTCGGGGCTAGAGGAGAGACTTGAAGCACTATTTATAGAGTTTCCAGCCGCCCCCTCATTACGGGCCGGGCTCAACTCGGCCCACACTAGCCAGTCATATTAGACTAATTAAGAAACCTTCTATCTCACCTAAGACCAAACCCCGTAAAACGATAAACGTTAAACGGTAAATTACAATAACAAAGTCAATTAATTTAGTCCACAAATCGGAAAACTCTAACATTCTCCCACTTGGACTATATTAATTGAAATTGTATTGTATGTGCGCACATTGGTCCGAGATAATTCTTAATAGTCAATCCTATCTCATAAAGTCTCCAACACCGAATCATGGCGGTAAATCGCATGTATACACACGAGCCTTCCATGGTCACAAGTATTTTCAACTTTATTTGATATGGATCAAATATGGTAGTGTGGCAAATGGCTAACATCTCTCATAGAGAGATCCATTTGTCGATCACCATTCTCTTACTTAGGCGACACAAAAGTTTGTGTCACAAGAGAATGAAATTATGGTTCTAATGAACCCACATATGTCTTGTCCTTATGGTCAACCTTTCTTCATGTATCACAAGAACATATGCACAAGACTAATAACGAATTGCCCCTTAGCCTTCACTCAAGGTAAAACCTTGAGAACAATAACAATATATATATATATATATTCAACAAAATAGTAAACCACTCAAAAATATTGTATTGAATGCAAAAGTTGAAATATATATATATATCAAAACGTTACTAAATAGTAACAAATGCAGATATAAACTCTATTTTAGGAAAAATGAAATATAACTCCCACTAAATGACGGCATCCCAAGACGCTCCTAGGCCCATACTAATGACATGTCGATCAAATACACATGGGCGTAAGCCTTTAGTTAGTGGATCTGCAATCATATCATCTGTAGAAACATAATCCACAGCAACATCACCATTCTGCACTGATTCCTTTATGGTCAAAAACTTGACCTCCATGTGTTTAGACTCCTTGAGACTTCTGTTGTTGTTAATAAACAACACTGCAGAATTATTGTCACAATGAAACTGTATGGGCCTATCCACAAAATCAAAAACTAATAACTCCCTAATGAGGTTCCGGAGCCAAATAGCTTGAGTAGCAGCAGTAAAACATGCTATTAACTCCGCTTGCATGGTAGAAGAAGATATGGATTTCTGTTTTTTTCGCTCTTCCATGATATTGCACCTCCGGCCAACATAAATATGTACCCAGTTGTCGACTTCTTATCATCTTGACAACCAGCAAAATCTGCATCAGAATATCCTACTAGTTGCAAGTCAGGAACATGTCTATAAATCAGCATATAATCCCTTGTTCTCTTTAAGTACCTTAAAACCTTCTTGGCAAAGAACCCACCTGATCGCGTCCCGGATTTGACCGATATCTCGCTAGAAGTCCAACTGTAAAAGCAATGTCCGGCCTAGTGCAAACTTGAGCATACATGATACTTCCAAGCACACTAGCATAAGGTACATTCTTCATTTGAGCTTTCTCAAAATCTGAATCTGGGCATTGTGAAAGACTCAATTTATCACCCTTAATAACGGGAGCAACTCCCGGTTTGCAATCTTGCATATTGAATCTTTCCAAAATGCGATCAACATATGCCCTCTGAGATAAACCCAATGACCGGCATGAGCGATCCCTATGAATCTCAATGCCAAGAACAAAAGACGCCTCACCAAGGTCTTTCATATCAAAATTTTTCGACAACATCCTCTTTGTCTCATGCAGCAAACCAACGTCACTACTTGCAAGTAAGATATCATCCACATAAAGTATGAGAAAAATATATTTCTTCCCACTGACCTTGGTGTATATGCACTGATCAACTTTGTTCTCAACAAATCCAGATGAAATGACAACACTATAAAATTTGAAATACCACTGTCTAGAAGCTTGTTTAAGGCCATAAATAGACTTCTTCAATCTACAAACAAGCTTACTTGAGTCATCAACTGTAAAGCCCTCAGGTTGCACCATATAAACCTCCTCATTAAGGTCTCCATTAAGAAATGCGGTCTTAACATCCATCTGGTGTAACTCCATATCAAAATGAGCTACCAATGCCAATATCACTCTAAAGGAATCTTTAGAAGAAACTGGAGAAAACGTTGCTTCATAATCTATTCCTTCTCTTTGAGTGAAACCCTTAGCCACTAGTCTGGCCTTAAACTTCTCAATCTTTCCTTTGGAATCCTTTTTAGTCTTGAATACCCATTTGCAGCCAATAGGTTTGCAACCTTCAGGTAATTCAACAAGCTCCCAAACACCATTGTGTTTCATAGATTGCATCTCATCTTTCATCGCATCTAGCCACAAATCTGATTGAGGACATGAGATAGCATCCTTATAAGTGATTGGATCAACAACATAGCCAATATCATAATCTTGCTCTCCTAGGTAGACCACATAATCTGGTGGAATAGCAGAACGTCTTTCCCTAGCAGATCTTCTGAGTGGAGCTACTTCAACCTCATTCTGAACTTGAGGAGCTTGAGGAATTGGATCAGGAACTATCTCAGCAATGGGATCTTGAGCCACAACAGTTCATTTTGTGGCACAAGAGGATCCAAAATTGTCTCGCACGGGATAAGATGAGGATCCAAGTAACTCCCACCAAACTATCATCTTCAATAGCTTGTGAGCAGCTACCCTTTTCAGCCACATCAAATTCCAGAAATTTTGCGATCGAGATTCCACAATTCTTGTACCTCCATTGGGGTTATAAAACCGATACCCCTTTGAATGATCTGGGTAAGACACGAAATAACACCGAGTAGTCTTGGAATCCAGCTTATTCACTGTAAGATTATATAACTTCACCTCTGCTGGACATCCCCAAACTCTAAGATGATTCGGACTTGGTTTACGTCCGTCCACAACTCAAAAGGAGTCAATGGAACCGCTTTACTAGGAACACGATTAAGAATGTAAAGAGCTGTTTTCAAAGCTTCACCCCATAGAAAAGTAGGTAAATTGGTCCTACTAATCATACTTCTCATCATGTCCATAAGAGTTCGATTGCGCCTTTCGCTACGCCGTTTTGTTCGGGACTTCCAAGCATAGTAAACCGACCTACTATCCTGAATCCTCTAAATATTTAGCAAACGGCCCTTTAAGTTGTCCAAAGCATCACCGTGCCTACCATAATACTCACCACCACGATCGATCGACAATCTTTATAACTTTTCCCAACCGTTTTTCCACTTCAGGTCCGAAAAATCTTGAATTTGTCAAGGGACTCAGACTTTTCTTTAATCAAATATAAGTATCCATATCGGGAATAGTCATCGATAAATGTGATAAAATAAAAGTTTCTGCATAAAGTAGCCGTGTATGGCCCACTAATATCAGCGTGAATTATCTCCAACAAGCCAGAACTTCGAACGGCTGATTTCTTCTTTATTTTCGTCATCTTACCTCTACAACAATCTACGCAAGTCTCTTGATCACCTTTAAGAGTAGGCAAGATGTCAGTCTTTACAAGCCTTTTTATTCTTTCTTTAGAAATGTGACCAAGTCGTTTATGTCACAGTGAATAAGATTGTTCCTTAGGTAAAGGCCTTTTGGAAACAACTTTTTCAGCTGAATATGCAACATACATGTTGTTGGGAGATAGACTCAATCGATATAATCCATTGGATAAATTGCAACACCCAATCTTGTTGGAACCATAAAAGATAGCAATAACATTACTCTTTATCTCAAAAGAGTATCCACACATGTCCAAACAAGACACTGAAATTAAATTCCGCCTAAATGAAAGTACGTAAAAAGTGTTTCTTAACATCATCCTAAAACCAGAATCCAAAACCAAAACGACATCTCCCACAAACTCGACATCAACTCCAATGCTGTTTCCAATAGTGAGCTTTGATTCATCCTGATTTGGCGTCCTTCGTTTATAAACCCCGTATAGTAAACGCAACATGATTAGTTGCACCACTATCCAGCCACCACGAATTAGTGGGAACTTCAGACAGATTGGATTCATAAACTAATGCCAAAGAATCATTACCTTTAGGCTCACTCTTCTTGTTTTTCTTAGACAACCAATCTTTAAACCTTTTGCAGTCCTTCTTTACATGTCCTCTCTCCCTGCAAAAGTAGCAAAAACAGCCCTTCTCCCGGGAAATGCTCTCTTAGGACCCAAACTTCTAGAAGGACCCGCACCGTTAGAAGGACCAGCACCATCGAATTTCCTTTACTATTGGAAGGTCCAGTTTGCTTCGGTATTTCTCTTCCGAGTCTTCACACTTTTACCCTTATCATTGGCGTAACTTGAAGTATAAAGAGCAATGTGCCCTTTGTCTTTCTTCAATTTCTCTTCCTCTCGCCACCACCCCGAAATCAATTCATTAACTGTCCAAGCTTCATCTTGGGAACTGTAATTAGTCTTAATAATCCCAAAATCAGGAGGAAGAGTATTTTGAGCTTGATGCACAATGCAGGTAGTGGGAATAGCAACATTAAGAGCCTGAAGCTTGGTCCGCAAATCAACCATCCTCGAATATAATCTCTTACCCCACTAGAACCATCATACTTCATGGTAAACGGCGTATGAATGTGTGTCCCTATCTCAAAGATTAGACGACACACGGTACCTAGCCACCAAAGCTTCCATCATTTGCCTAGCATTACGGTCTCGTAGGCAAGCCACTCTTCAAGTGTTCTTGAATTGAACGCTTCATAGACAGCAAGCAAATTCTATTGCTCTTAACCCAGCAGCAAAGTGTGCTTTCGATCCTCTGTACTCTCAGCAGTAATGGCAGCCGGCCGATCAGCAGTAAGAGCTAAATGAACATCTGCCATCTCCATGGCAAACAGAAATTCTTCTATCCACTTCTTAAAGTTGAAACCAGTGAGAACCTCAATAGTAACGGAGTTATCGTTTACAGAAAAGGTGACTGAAAGACAGCAGTATATAACAATTAGCATCATGTGAGTATATTGTGTACACAAGTACACACCCAGAGAGTTACATGCAAAATCACATAATCACCTTTGGGCAGAATACATGACATACAATTGTACACTCTCCACATGACATCGGTCAGGAGAATATATTCCAATCTTCGTGAATTCATCACCTTTGGGCAGAAGAACCACTAAGACTAGACAATCCTCCACCACATCATCATGTATCCCTCCATGGACTAATACATAATCACCTCCTTTGGGAGCATGACTACGCATTAGACCAGGAGACATCCCAGACAACATACGAGACAGAAATTTCTTAAACCCAATCAAGTGTGCCACTTTGGCGGTCACAACTAAATTGAATCCTTGAAACTCTCTCATATCAGGGATATATTTACCTCACATTCATCATATACATGTGAATTTAACTTTAGTGATAGGGGCACATATCACTCAAATCACATATCATGCTAATTAAGCTGCCTCATACATTAATTAAAATAACATACCAGAGCCCAAAGACCGTATTTCCAAGATCACGAAAAATACAAGAAAAATACGCAAAAATACACTTAAAATACACGTATTTAGGGCTTTATATGCAATTTCACATCAATAAAATCATCAAACATATAAAATAAATATACCACAAGGTAGGAAATCTCCATACGAATCCAACGCCACCAACCACTCGCCGAAAGGAGGCCGCACGCGCCCACACGCGCCGCCTGAGTGCGCGGCGCGTGGGCCTCACGCGCCAGACGTCAAGCCGGGCAAACCCCGGTCCGACCGTCTGGTCCAACCGCCCGGTCCGACCGGATGACCGAACCTGTCAACCGTTGACCGGGTCGGGTCGGATACCGGGTCGGGCCGAACCACGGGCCGGGTCGGACCCCGGTCCGGGTCGGGTCGGTCGCCAACCGGGTCAGGTCCCGGGTCGGGTCGGATGACGTCACCGGGTAGTGCGCTGATGTCATCGGGTTAGTCACCGGGTCGGGCCGACCCGGGCTGCTGACGTCACTGTGACGTCAGCGTCACGTGCGACGCACGCGTCAGGTCAGACCCGGGTCGCTGACGTCAGCGTCACGTGCGACGCACGTGTCGGGTCAGACCCGGGTCGCTGACGTCAGCGCCCGCGTGCGAGGCACGCCCCGCGCATGGCGGCGCGTGGCCGCGCGTGGGCGCGTGCTTGACACCCCCAGCGGCGTGTGGCCGCGCGTGGGGGCGCGTGCGACGTCCCACGGCGACGCATCGCCGACGGTTTTGACCGTCTCGACGAGCCGAGTCCCAATTTGCAATTTAATTTGATTTTTATTAAGCTTTAAAGCTCGAAAATCGCAAATTAGGGCAAGAATTATACTAATTATGGCAAATCGCATAATTTAAGGCAAATTCGCACGTTAGGGTAAAAACGAATTGCGTTCATGTTCTAGGGTTATGGAGGCTCTGATACCACATGTTGTGCGCCAATTATGCGCAACCCAAGATCTCCATAACTAGAACATAAACATGCAATTGCAAATTGAAGGATCAACGCACCTGTTTTAGGATCCATTATCTTTCTTGAAGCGGAAGCGAGAATACAATGTCCTTCGCGCAAATCCTTCTCCTCTATTACCCTCCGGATCACCGGCTCAATGAGGCGGCCCCTCACGATTAGCGTTAGAGTAACGCCCTTAGGTGAGGATATGTGAGGTCGGGGCTAGAGAAGAGACTTGAAGACTATTTATAGAGTTTCCGACCGGTCCCCCATTACGGGCCAGCTCAACTCGGCCCACACTAGCCCGAGTCCCATATTAGACTAATTAAGAAACCTTCTATCTCACCTAAGACCAAACCCCGTAAAACGATAAACGTTAAACGGTAAATTACAATAACAAAGTCAATTAATTTAGTCTACAAATCAGGAAAACTCTTTTCATATTCAAGAATCACTTAAACCATCATGTTTTTGGCATAATTACTCAGTTCGCTTTGAAAAAGTTGTTCACATTTTATAATTTGACCATTCTTTAAACACAATTCAAGTACTAAGAGTTGTTGGGTCTCTTGACATGACAGGTTGAAATTGTTTTTTTCCACTGACGATGGACGTAATTAAATTTTGTCTTTCGTTTGTAGTGTTTAAGAAGAATGGATATCTTAGCTCCTAATATGTCGGTCGGGCCTTTTGTTTTGTGTAGGAATGTCAATATACTAACAAACTCTTACCATGGAACCCATTTCATCTTAACCTTATCATCCGGCTATCGTTCATTTCCAACCTTACTTTTTTTCCAAGACTTAAAAAACAAATGAATCACGCTAGCTAGTTCCTAGTGAACCTAGATTTTACCTAGACATGATTAAAGTCTATCTTATCACATCCTGCAAATTACGAGCTGCACACAGTGCATCTACAGCCAGTATGCAAGTCGCGTAGGTCATGGAATTTTTATGATAGGTGCGTCATGTACATGAGTCGCTCGGCTAAATATCAAGCACCCGGGAAGCATAGAACCGTAAAATGCGAGCTATGTAGGGATGAGGGAGACGACAAACTTTAGTGGAAGATAAAGCATATGTGGCCATGCGAGGCCTACCTAGGTTCTGCAGGCTTTCAGAGTAGGTTAAAATTGGGAAGAAGAAAATCTGCAGAAAACCACTCCAAACGCGAGCCCTCTTGCGTCTTCTGCAACTGGGGCTCACCCTCTTGGGGCGATGCAAATTTAATGATCGACGACAACGCTGTGTCTTTCGTCGTTCTGCTATTTTTTATGCGCCCTTTATTCACGCTTGAAGCAGCTATCCCTTATTCTTCTCTCTCTCTCTCTCTCTCTCTCTCTCTCTCTCTTCTCTCTTTCTCTCTATTAGTTTTTCGAAGTTCTTGGTCCCCCACCATTTAAGGGAAGGTTAGGTTTCTCAATGGTTTCTTGCTGTTTTGACTTCGTCTCGAGATTATTGGGAAGTCCCGTTAGGGTTTCTTCGAGCCTTTCCATGCTTGAAGTTTCAACGTGTCCAGTTGCGATGCTCGGACGTGTTTTTTAAGCACCCTTCTTTTGCAGGTTTGAATAAGGTGAGCTCGGGCTTAGAGTATAGAATGGGGAATATTAAAAGATCGAAGAGTTTTCATAATGATTATTAAACCAAAGTTTATGAAATCATGTGCCATATACATAATGAAAAAAGTATCAAAAAGGTTCTAAATTATTGTAATGGTGTCAATTCGGTCATAAATATTTTAATTGGATCATATTAGTTCTAAACATTTTTTTTCATTAATATTAATTTAGTCCATCCAGTAATTTAGGATGGATTTCGGCAACATGGATGCCGACGAGCTTATGCGGCATCACCAACATTGACGTGTATATTTTAAAATGATTTTTTACTAATTTTTAGATTTTTTAATTACTTTTTAATTCTTTTCCCTTTTTTCTTTCCTTTCTTTGGATTGTGGCTGATACTGGCCATCATAAGCAATCGGCCATAGGTAGGGGTTGGAGAGGGTCACTCTTGTTGGATCTGGCGAGGGCGAGACCCTCGCGTCCCGGGTGAGGCGGCCCTTACCAAACTTGACCGAGGCGGCAAGGGTCGAGCCTCACTAGCTCCCCTTGCGGTTGGTCACCGACCATGGTTGGTACTGGTCACAGTCCAAAGAAAGGGGGAAAAAAAAAGGAAAAAAAGAAAAAAATATATTTTTTTAAAAATATATAATAAAAATGAAAAAATTATTAAAAAATATTTTAATATATTCACGTCGCACCAACGATGTCACATAAGATCGCCGGCTCCATATCACTGATTTTCGGCCTAAATTGGTCGAATGGACTAAATTGGTATAAATGTAAAAAATGTTTAGAACTAAATCGCTAATTAAAATGCTTAAGATTGAATTGATACTAATGTAATAAATTTAGTACTTTTTTTGTACTTTTCCCTAGATATAATGCTTTCCTTGGGAAATTCTCCAAGAAATCCTAGACTTGTTGCGATTTTGTCAATTAAGTCATAATTTTAATTTTACCAAATGAGTCTTAAATATTTTCAAATTTTGTCACTTGAGTCTATTTGATCATTTTTAACTGGAAATCATTGACGTGAATACCAACCCCTTTAGGTGGTACGATGAGTGCTGATGTGAATAATTTATAATATTTTTTTGAATTTTTTCATTAATTTTTTTCTTCTTTTTTTTTCCCTTTTTATTTTTGCTAGCTATCGCCGAGCCTCATCTCTACCGGCCTCAAGCAAGGGCCGCCCTTGCCACTGTTGGGCCTATGACGTCAAGCCTAGGCCAGCCAAATTGAGCAAGGTGTGCCCTCATTGGCATAGGGTGGGGGTCGTGCTCATTTGGGCTGGTGAGGGCAAGCCCTTGCCTAGTGTGATGAACAACTACCCTCACTTAGGTTAGGGTGACCTTCCTTGTCATTGGCCTCAGGTGATACTCCAACTCGTCGGCCTCGAACTATCCTTGCCAGCCTTGGTCGAGGTGTCCTTCGCCTCAGCAAGTGACGGTGGCCCTTGCTTGAGATTGGCGAATGAAAAAAGGAAAAAAAAAAAAAAAAAACGGAGAAGAGAAAAAAAGAAAAAAAATTATTATCAATGTTAGCACCGACCGTGTCACATAAGATAATTAGTGTCTATTTTATCGATTTTCAGGTAAAATTATCTTGATGGATTCAATTGTTAGATTTTCAATAAGTAATGAAACTTAAATATTTTTATGTAATCAATGACTTTTTATAGAGAAAATGTCAATTATCATCCTCACTTTTACACCTTATATCAATTCGCATACTTACTTCCGAAAAACTTCATTTTGTACCTTGTGTTTTATTATTAGCTATTGACTTGCATTTCCCACCCATAATCCCTGTGCACTAAAGTGCCACCACCTAACTCAGCTGCCCTGGCTGGTGCTTTCTTAGTTCAAGTCGCCATCTCTAGTGGCTCATCCTTGCGACGATCCCCTCCACCCACATTTTATAGGTCGCTGGTGGCCGCGATTATGGTGGCTAATTTTGGATTCGGGGACAATGGAGCTTGGACTGGTTAGGTGGTGTGGGGTTGCTTTTTCATGTTGTGTTCTGTTGGAAAGAGGGGCCAACGAGTCTTTTGAGCTTTATATCTTGTCTTGAACTGCAAATCGCAGGTTTTCGAAAAGTGAAGATGCAAATCGACATGGGCGAAAAAGACCCAAGTCGGTTTTTGATTCTAACTTGGAGAGATCTGGCAGGGCAATAATTTACAACGCTTTGCAATAAACAATTATATCCATGTGCTAATCACCCACGATCGAGCTAAACTAAAAGGCGCAGCACACAAAGTTCGTACGCCTTTACATCATGCAACTAGCAATTACTTTAAAGCCGCCCCATATTGCCCCGCCTAATCGTAGGGCACTAGACAAATGAACCCTGATCTTAAATGAGACAGAACTACTAGACATAAAACGAACGATTATAATCATGCATTGAGACACAAAATTCAAGCATCAATTAGGGAAAACGGGATAAAAAATAAATCTAACTTCCGGCCATTGTTCGATTTTGTGTTCATTAGAAATCCATGAAGATTTAATTGCAATTACCGGCACACTCTACTAACCCAATCATCTCGCATATTGAAAGTGTATATTCAAATGATAGGGTTTTCGTTAGATCTTGTGATTGCACTTACGTAAATGAACGATCGTCCTTATAAATTGCCTTCTATGAAAACAATTATCAAATGAGTAACTGTTATGAAATTGTATGAATATGGAAATTGTATGGTAGATAATTATTACTTAAAAGCGAAAAGTGAGTTAATGTCTAAGGATAAGTTGGTATTTTAAAAATCATAGTGGGGTCACATTATAGATAACAAGATTACCTTAGCTCTTATTCATCAATATGTCGAAATGATTTTAGGTTGATCATCTACCACACCGAGGCATGATGCATGGGTGACAATAGAAAACCCAAGATCGCACTTCACATGGGCGAAAGCGTGTCAAAGGAGGCGACAGCATCAGTATAAACTTGGGGGAAAGAGACAAGCCGAAATGATATCTAGCCCAATGATATTACGTATGGACTCGCCATCCCGTGTCATTTCGAAATTGCTCACGATTTCTTGATGGGGTCATTAAATCATATGTCTCGCGTATTTAATTCGTGTGCTGATAAGCCGCCATGATGTCCCAACGCCCCAGCAGATTTTCCAAAACCCAAGATAAGATTCTTCACCACGACCTCAATTAGGCTTTCTTAAGTTGTAGAATTCATGGAAATGCAAGAGAATTGGGAACCACTCAAAATCGAATTGGACTAGATCGGATTGGCATTTTTAGGCATGAAATTGCATATTTGGACCGGATCAATAATATATATTTAATTTTTAAGAAAAATTTCTGACAAAAAAAATTTAAGAAAAATGAAAACCCTGAAATTCCTAATTTGAAGCTTAAGACTGATTGACTAAATGTTCGTCTCGTCTCATTCTTACCTCGTTTGGGTTGTCTTTTTATCTCTCACTTACGATTTCGACTCTTAGCTTTTAATATGAGCCTAATCTTTTTACTAATCTTGCAATTAAGAATATGAAAGTTATTTGTTTTTTGCTTGACTTTGACTTGTTAGAAAATGTCGCACTAAGTGTGCAAAACTTGGTGAGACTGGTTCTATAGACTCACTCGGGAACGGATGATTTGATGATGGACGATTCTCGATTTCAATGTGAGAACCGCGCACTTGGACCATACTCACTCATGGTAGAATTGTGGCTGTCATGTCCTTACCTAATGGTCCTTCAAGCGCAATCATAATTCAAAGTGGGTGTAAATTTCCTCTCATGTTGTAATGCGGCAAAGCCAAGGGAGGACAATAATGACGATGATGCAAAGAGACTAGGTCACCCATAATGTTGCCATGCCATGTCGGTGGGCTTTTTAGCAGTTCCTGTCGAATGTTTTCTTTGGCTTTGATGGTGTTATGGAAGACAACCCATTGATTGCGCAGCTATCCTGTCCACCCCTATCCAACTCCCTTTAGCAGTCCATCGATCGATTAGATCTCCCTAGCTCAATGTGAATGCTAGCTATGGTCGAATAGCCATCCAATTCCCTTTTTTCTTTCCCTACATGATGGAGGAACGAGCCATCTTCTCATGGGTAGTCAGTGTGTACATGGACGATTGAAGTTCATTTTTCGAACCATGATAAAGAACTAAACTAAACAGGTTGCTCGACAACCACTCTAATCGTCATAGGGTGAAGCCAAGTGTGAGGAGAAGCCAAGAAGGGCCGCCGACTGCCGTCCTCTCTAGCCACTCTAAGTATTCGATGAAGTATCGATGATATATGGCAAACTTTATGTAAATATATTCTTGTCCTTCCAAACTAACAACCAAATTTGTTGTATTTATGCATACTTACATAACCGACTCATTCTCACCTTCTTTTAGGTGAATGAAAAGCAATTCCAAAAATATTCCTCGTCTTTTGAGAAAAAAAAAAAGGGCCGGCGGGTGGGCCTTTACAGGAATAGGAAAAGTCCCCCATGAACCGATTCTCGCTATAATTCACTTTGGATACATTTCTAAAAAGGCGAGGGACAAAAATTAGAGAACTCAATTCCGTTTTGTTATCAACTACTAGGACCGGAAAAAAAGATCGTCGCGGGGACCCCCAGATCAGGCGAATCATGCTCCCACATAAGTCATGCTTAATCCACGGCGATCATTGTTAATTTTTTCCTGGCCAGGGGAAGCGTTGACTAATCAAACGGCGGAGCCGTCGTCTAGAAGACGGTTAGCCGTCGAATCCACGGGCGGGGCCCGCAGGATCCGCCTTCGGGGGCCCCAGGGACTAATCAACGCCCCTCTCTCCCCACATGATGCGCAGAGAGACTTTTCTCGTGGGGCCCATATATCATCAGGTGGGGCAGCACGTGAGGGGGAGCGTATGGCATGGGAGCGTGCGTGGCTCCGCACCCAATCGGAGCTCCAACCCTTCCTTCCCGCGTTTGACAGTGATGGACGACGAACGATGATGGAGGGAGGGTGGGCCCCGCTCGATGGGGTGGTGGGGGGCCGCGAGTCCATCATACTTAGGGACACCGACGCTGCAGGTGATGCGGGCCCTCCGCGGTGCTTTTGGGAAAGGCGGCTTCTTTTCTCTCCCACCCGCTCCGCCCCCTTTTTCCTTTTTTTTTTTTTTTTTTTTTTTTTTTTGCCCTTTTCTTTTTTTAAAGATCGGGGCTTCTTTATTGGTTGGGTGCGAGTGTCTAAAGTATGACTTCGATCTTACTAGAAATGAATGTCGTCCATAATCATTGATCCTCGTCGTTAATCAATAAAACCTTAAAGGTTCTGTTTGACGACAAATTAATAATTTTCGAAAAAATGTTTTTCAAAAAATAATTATTTGAATTACTTACAAAGATTGATGAACATATTTTTTTTCGTCCTCCTCGAAATCATTTAGATTATTGTCGATAACTGAAATATTTTTTATTGATTCATTACTTTAAACAACATGAACAATTGTTTTTAAAAAAATATTTTCTAAATTATTTATATTTTTTAGAAGTAAATGGAGCTTATTGATCTCCAAACTTAACCTATAAGGCTATAATATTGCGAGTATTGAAATTTTTGCCCAAAGAGAATCGAAGCTTTGAATGGGAAAGAAGGGATTTGGATTTAAAGAGCCTTGGAATATTTTTGCCGTAGTAAAAGTTTTGGATTAGAAAGAAGTTCGAAAGTCCGGAATTTCGTATCGAGATTTTATCGGGTTCAGGCCCTAAAGGAATTTTAACATAGAAAGATGTGATTAGAGGAGAAAAAAATGACCACGAAGAGCGCAATGCATGCGCGAGCAGAAAAAAAAAAAAAAAAAAAAAAAAAAAGAGGAGAAAATCTAAGCCAAAATATAGAATACCCGGATAGGGGGCCCTCGAAATATAATTCAAAGAGGATAAGGGCATTAAAGACTAAAATTTATAAGGGAAAATGTCACAAATGGTCTTTGAACTATTGATAAATGTCCGATTTAACCTTCGTGAGAGAAAAAGCACAAAAAAAAGAAAAAAAGAAAAAACAATTTAACGAATTGATAAATCGGACAATTTATCAATAGTTGCTTTTTCTCTCACGAAGGACTAAATCGGATCATTTATCAATAGTTCAGGACTAAATTCGATCGAAAGTTCAGATCGGACATTTATCAATAGTTCAGGGACCAAATTGAGCAAATTGAAAGTTCATGGACTAAATCGGACATTCATCAATAGTTCAAGGACCATTTGTGACATTTTCCCAATTTATAATGAACGTATAATTATTTATTATAATAAAGTACAACTAAGTTCTAAACTTGTTAAATTGGTAGTCTTATCATTAAGTCCGTCTCATTTGAATAATGAAAAATGTTGATGTTAATTTTTTAATACTTTTTCTCTTATGTGGCGATGAGTAATTAAAACATGAAATATAAAACTAAAACGTCATTTTAATCCAAATATGTTTTATAATACAGATCTGATTTAAATTAATTAAAAAGTAAGCTAATCTTTTTTTTTTTTTTTTTTTTTAAAGAAAGAAGACAAAATGCATGTTCTTGCCGCCGCCACGGCCGTCTTGCCATCACCGAAAAGGGCTAGCGACCGTCGCCTATGGTCTACTAGACAAGGCCAACTAGCTTGGCAACCCTCGCTGATCATTCGCTCGCCATTCCTACTATCGTCGACCCTTTCTGGCGATTTGTTTATGGAATAAAGAACATTTTCCATAAATTTCGTGGAACTATGGTGGCCTGTGTTCATTGTCCATGTCGAGGTAGTCATCGGCCAATGGTCCCACCATGCAGAAAAATCGCTCTTTGAATCAATGTCGGCTTCACCAACTCCGACCAACAACTAAAGCATGGGAAGACGAATCTACTTCACATCATGATTGACCGCGGAAGATATGTTCAGATGAAATTTCTCGGGACAAATCGAACTGCATCGTGAAAGAAGTAGAACCATATACGCACGATACGTACATGTCTACGCTGTCCGCCAGCAAGATTGTAACATAAATCTTTTGGGATTATTCGGACGTTTCAGGTAATATCATTTAAGCTATAGCAAAAAAAATAAAATAAAAAGGATAGAGGGATAATGATACTAGCAATTCTTGAATTATGACTAAATGTGCAATATGGTCTATGAATTTTTAATTTGCCCAATATAGTCTTAAAATTTTCAATTTATTCAATATAGTTCTGAAACTTCTAGTATATATTAAACTTGACTCCTGAGCCATATAAAAATATCAAACATTATTCTTCTATTAATTTGAGTTTAGATATTACATTAAACATTTTTCATATAGTCTATGGACTAAATTGAACCTGTGCCAAAAACATTGAATGAATTAAAAATTTAGAAATCACATTATACATAAGGTTAAAGTGGAGGGATTGCATTAAATAAATTAAAAGTTTATAAATTATATTGAAGTTTAGTGACCATTTCTGTCATTATCCCGAAAATATAAGAGTGATATGGTGTAATTTTTATTCGGCAAGGTTTTTTTTTAACCTTAATTATTCATACTTGTGGAGGGTGCGTAATTTCACGGTTTCATCATCTTCTGACCAATCGAAAGTCAACGACGGGTGACAGATGAGATTTGACCTAAAAGAGAGGCCCGGCCCATTTTTTGAATAGCTCTTTCAGACCAAGACTGTAGACGTTCATTTTCTTGAACCGAGCTTGGAGAAATGGAGATAGGCCATGTGAGGCCCGAGGGCTAGTTGTTGCCATTGGACGGACCTAAAAAAAAAAAGGAAAACATAAAAAAAGGAAAACAAGTCAAAGGTCAACAGTTCGAGAGCTACGCTCATCTTTTTACGGTCGAAAACTTAGATAAGAGTGAAAATCATGCGATTATCGTGTCGCTAGCTCTTTGTGAGATGCATTGTGGATGCTGTTGTGATTGGAATTGGACATAGTTAAAATTGGTAGGAGCACTTAGTTCCGAACATAGTCCAGAACCTCGGATCGAATGAGGACTTACGTATACTATATCTAGTCTAATATACGAGGCAGATACGATAAGCAATGAAGACACAGCCTTTTGAGCTATCATTCATCATAAATCACCACAGACGACCAAGATTCTCGTTCATCTCGATTGCAATGTAAGATAAGCTACCATGCAACCTGTGCGGCGGCCAAAAGGAAAGACAA
Organism: Eucalyptus erythrocorys; assembly: GCA_014182555.1. NCBI lineage: Eukaryota > Viridiplantae > Streptophyta > Magnoliopsida > Myrtales > Myrtaceae > Eucalyptus > Eucalyptus erythrocorys. The sequence goes on along the minus strand of CM024597.1, from coordinate 43,828,458 downwards.
CCATGCACCCGATGTTGAAATAATAGTTGTTTCTTTTTCTGTACTCTTAGGGTGCATTTGGTAACATTTCGTTTAAAAATTGTTTCGAAAATAGAAATAGAATAAAGTATTTCGCTTGAGGGGAACAATTTTTGAACAAAAAACGTGTATGGTAAATGCTTTCCCGAAATATAAAAAGAATAGAAATACGTTTGGTAAATTTGTAAAATTTTTAATATTTTTATTTTATTTTTCTATTTTCTTTCTTATTTTTCTTATTTATTTTTCCTTTTTTTCCTTTTTCCTTTTTCCTTTTTCTTTTTTTCTTCTTTTGGCCGGCGGCCTCGCCAAGGGTTGGCGACGCTAGGCCTCGCCGGGCCGGCGACGCTCCAAAGAAGGTCGCCAGCCCTCGATGGCATCGCCGGCCCTCGACAATGGTCACCGTCCATGGTCGAGGCCGGCGACCGGCCAAAGAAAAAAGAAAGAAAAAAGAAGAAGAAAAAAGAGAGAAGAAAATGGAGGAGAGAGAAAAATTATTCTTAAATTTTGTTCTAGAAACAAGAAACAAAATTTTTTTGTCTCTTGTTTTTGTTCCAAATGTGTTTCTAGAAACAAAAATAGATTTGGAATAAAAACGCAAACAAACCCGTTTCTGTTCCTTTTTTATTCCTTGGAACAAAAAAAAAAATCTATTTAAAAATAGAAATAAAAAATAAAAACAAACGCAGCCTAAGCTAATTTGGTTGTTAGTTGTCCTAATTTTTAGGAGTTGGAGGAGTAATTGATTTATGCAGATCATGGGTTGTTATTGGTCTTATTTTAGTAGTGTCTTTGTTATGTATTTGCCTTTGTAAAAGACTTCAAAGTTTTGAATGAAAAAGAAGCTTTCGCCTCATCTCTCCTCTCCTTTAGATATTCTATAGTGGTATTAGAGCCTTGAGACCTCAAGAGCAAAAAACACGTGAGGTAGCAACAAATTTCTTTCATCTATTTTTTCATCTATCCAATAACCACAGATTCCAATTTTGTGCAAGCAACCATCCCACACTATGATGGTCACTATGATCATTGGAGCATGCTAATGGAGAATTATTTTATGATCAAAGGACTATTGGCCAATCGTCGAATCTGAAATTCAAGAGCCACTAGCAAGCACGGCTTTGACAGATTCCTAGAAAGTAGAATTGGACGCTAGAAAGTTGAAGGACTTGAAGGCAAAAAATTATCTCTTTCAAGCTATTGATCGTCCCATCTTGGAAACAATTCTTTGCAAAGAAACTTCCAAGGATATTTGGGATTCTATGAAGAAAAACTATCAAAGCTCTGTTAGGGTGAAACATACACAGTTTCAAGCCTTTTGAACAGGGATTTTGAGACACTAGCGATGAAAATTAGAGAATCTGTCACTAGTCATTGTGCTAGAACAATGGAGATCAACAACAAGATGCGATCTCATGGTGAAAAGATATAGGACGCCACCATTGTGGAGAAGATTTTGCGTTCCCCAACACATTATGTTGTCTACTCAATTGAAGAGTCGAAAGACATAGATGCACTCTCTCTTGATGAATTGCAAAGCTCCTTATTGGTCTATGGACGAAAGATGAATAAAAATTCAATAGTAGAGGAGCAAGTATTGAAGGCTTCTACCAATACTCATTCCAACAATTTTAGAGGAAGGGGTAGAGGTAGAGGAAGGGGAGATTGAGGAAATAGAGATGTTAGTAGGAATTTCAAAGCCAATAATGACGAATTTCAAGGCAAAGGCAGAGGATGGGTTCTTGACAAATCCAAGATAAAGTGCTTTAGATGTCATAAATTTGGTCATCATGCATCTAAATCTTATACTAGGCTACCTAATGATAAAGGAAATGTAGAGAGCTCAAATTTTGTTGAAAAGAAGGAAGCAGAAACGTTGTTGATGGCTGTTCAAGATGAAAAGAAACTTAAGTCAGATATTTGATATGTGGATATAAGCTATAATAATCACATGAGTGGAAGTAAGTATTTTTTTTCTTATCTAAATGAAGATTTGCATTTTACTGTGAGTTTTGGGGATCATACTATTGTGAAAGTGATGGGAAAAAGTGATATTAAAATAAGAACCAAGAATGATTTTGTGGAAACAATCTCTTATGTGTTGTATGTTCTTGACTTGAAAAGTAACTTATTGACTGCTGGTTAGTTACAAGAAAAAAGTTATGTTATCACTATTAAGAAGGGTACTTGTGAAATTTATGATTCTGTTAGAGGTGCTATTGCAGTTGTTCAGATGCATTCAAACAGATTGTTTTCATTAAAGATTGAAAATATTCATTCTTGTTTGATGGCTAAAATGAAAGATTTCTCATGCCTGTGGCATTTTCACTATGACCACTTGAGTTTTGGTGGAGTGAAGACCCTCCAACTGGAAAAACATAGTGACGGGACTTCCTTAGATTACTACTCATTACCAAGTCTGTGACAAATGTGTTGTTAGCAAACAACATTGTTCTCAATTTCCCAAAGGCAAGTCATGGAGAGCAAAGGATGTTCTGCAACTGGTGCATTTAGACATTTGTGGTCCTATAAACCCATCTTCTAATAGAGGTAAAAGATACTTACTTACCTTCATTGATGATTTTTCTAGAAAATTTGAGTTTATTTTTTACAAGAAAAATTAGAAGCTTTCTCTACATTTAAAAGCTTCAAAGCTTTATGGAAAATGAAGTAAGAAAGACCATTAAGACCATTTGAACGGATCATGGTAGCGAATACTGCTCAAAAGAATTTGAAGTTTTTTGTGCAAAGCGTGGCATTCGAAGAGAGCTTATAGCCGCAAATACATTACAACAAAATGGTGTATTTGAGAGGAAAAATAGAACCATTCTCGATATGGTGAGAAGCTTGTTGGCAAGAAAAAGAGTTCCAAAGACCTTTTGGTCGGAAGCAGGAAATTGGAACATTCATGTTTTGAATAGAAGTCCAACTTATGCTATTCAAAATGTGACACTAGAAGAGGCTTGAAGTGGGTGAAGACCAGTTGTAGATCACTTCAAAATATTTGGATGCATTGCATATGCCCATGTCATGGATGAGAAAATGAAGAAAGTTGATGACATGGCTGAAAAATGTGTCTTTCTTGGTGCAAGTAAAGCATCCAAAGCATACAGATTATTCAATCCACTGACAAAGAAGATTGTGATCAGCGGGGATGTTGTTTTTGATGAAGAAAACACTTGGGATTGGAACAAGTAGCAGCCTATCCATGTCCTTTATGATAATGATGCTGAACTGGAGCATATTTCAGCATCTTGTATGCCTCAAAATTCATCAAACACAACTTCTACAACTGTTGGAACTTCACCAACAATCGCTGAAGTCAATGAAGAAGAAGCTCAATCTCTTCACAGTGTTAAAAGAAGGCCTGCTTGGACGGAAGATTATGAGGTAACTGGAATTGAAGATTCAATAACTAACTTTACTTTATTTTTAAACTATGACCCTACAACTTTTTAGAGTGTTGTCAAGGAAGAAAAATGGCAAAAAGCGATGGATGTTGAAATGAATGCTATTAAAAGAAATGATTCTTGGGAGCTATCCAATCTTCCAAATGAACACAAAACCATTAGTGTAAAGTGGGTCTTCAAAACAAAACTAAAAGAAAATAGTGAAGTTGACAAGTACAAAGCATGCTTGGTAGCCAAGGGATACAAACAGCAATACAGGATTGACCATACATTAATTTTTTCTCCAATTGCAAGACATGACACAATCAGATTGGTGGTTGCATTGGTGGTATGGAATTCTCGACCTATTTTCCAGCTAGATGTTAATAGGTATGGATGAATAGGTATTTTCGAATGACCACCTAGTTATGTTAAGATTGGAAATGAGCGTAATGTTTACAGATTGAAGAAAGCTCTTTATGGGCTAAAACAAGCCCCACGGGCTTAGTATAGTTGTATTGAGACTTATTTTCTTAAAGTTGGTTTTTCGAAATATCCCCATGAGCATACGCTTTTTGTTAAGATTGGAGATAAATGGAAAATGTTCATTGTCTACTTGTATGTTGATGATCTTATATTTACTAGAAATTATGATGCCATGTTTGAAGAATTCAAGATATGATGGATGTGTTTGAAATGTCTAATCTTGGTATAATACTTTACTTTCTTGGCATAAAGGTAGTACAATTGGGTGATGGGATCTTTATTTCTCAAAAGAAATATGTGAGAAATTTTAGACCGATTTCGGATGAAGGATTGTAATCCTATAAACGCTTCAATTGACTTTGGCTTAGAGTCACACAAAGACCATGAAGGGAAGAAGGTTGACAACACACTTTACAAACAAATTGTGGGCAATTTGATCTATCTAACTAAAAGAAGACTAGATATAATGTTTTATGTGAGTTTAATTAGTAGATATATGGAAAATCCTACATAAATGTATTTGGTAGCTGCCAAGAGAATCCTTCGTTACTTGGAAGGAACTAGAGACTTTGGGCTACTTTACAAGAAGGGTGAAAAGTCCAATTTGTTAGGTTTGCTCAAGAGATCAAGATAATAAGAGGAGCACTTCGGATTATGCATTTGTGTTTGGGATAGGTGCTATTTCGTTGTCATCCAAGAAGCAACCAATTGTTACATTGTCAAGTATAGAAGCTAAATTTGTTGCTGCTACAACTTGTGCTTGTCAAGCTATTTGGCTAAGGAGAATTCTTGAGGAGCTACAATCCAAGCAATCGGGAGCTACTAAAATATTTTATGACAATAACTCAGCAATCAAACTCTCTAAGAATCCTGTGAAGTTTTATTTTTTGAGAGATCTTGGCAATGATGGAACAACTGATCTACTTTTTAGTAGGAGTGAAGATTAGGCTGCTGATATATTCACCAAGGCCCTCAATATGGAGTCGTTTGTGAAGCTCAAAGTTATGAATGAAAAAGAAGCTTTTCAGCCTCATCTCTCCTCTCCTTTAGATATTCTACACCAAAATGCGTCGTTTTGCCCGCCACTTGCCTACGTGGATTATTCCTGTCTCAATAACGCTGGCGACCCCACCATTATAAATAAGAAAACAAGAAACCCTAGCTCGAGTAAGACACAATGCGAATGACCAAATACCTTCTTTTATTGAGCTCTCAAAGAGCAATAAAAACGTCCATACATTTTGAGTTCTTATTGTGCGTTATGTATAGAGGATTGGGTAACATTTAGGACAGCATAAGACGAAACGACACCCGTTTAATACACGTGCTACTTTTATTGGCTTCTCCTCGCGATTATTGGTCCATGCGTATCGATCTCTTCTTCTTCTTCTTCCACGAGACCCTATATCATCACCATGCGATTTCGTGCTATCTTATTTGTAGTAGTGCCCCTCCTCGGTATGGTCGTCTCCGTCGTCTTCACCCGATATCTCCTCCAAGGACAGCCCTTTGGTCTCCTTCACCAGGAACGTGCAACAAAACCCTAGCATGTTCGTGAAGGCCATTAAGATCAAGGCGCCGCGGATCTGGCTCGTCTTCTGTTTCAGCGTAAGTGACTGGATTCCAAAGGCACCGACTAGAGCGCCCGCCTTGCCTGCCGCTGCGCTCAGAGCGTGGCATGTGGACCTGACCCGGGTTGGGAACAGCTCTGCGGGCAAGACGAAGGTCGTGCTGTTGGGGCCAAAGTTTGCGAAGAAGAAGGTCATCCCGTACAAGATTGCGAACAGCCATCCCTCGTGCTTGTTCGGGTCATTGAAATCCTTGTATTTGATGGCGATTGCGAACATGAAGACGGACATCATGAAGAAGCCGATGAGCTGGATCTTGAACCGCCCGAGTTTCTCGATTAAGAATACCGTGAACCAGTAACCCGGGAACGTGCCTAGCAGCGCGACCAGGAACATGGCTCTCGAGGTGTAGAAGACTTCTTCGAGAGCAGTCATATGAGGGGCCGGTCTTATGAGACCCATTGCAGGGAACATGTCCTTTTGGGTCAGGTTTTGGCTGTAGAAGGCGATGTCTAGTAAGAACCAAGTGCTCATCGTGCCTATGAGGTGAAGACCGTGCTTATCCCAAAAAGCACTCGAGAATATTTTGTATTCGTTAGCCGCCTTGAATTGTGCCACCTTCTCTTGCTCCTCTTCGAGCTCAATGTCTAGGACTTGACCCATGTCTGTCGCGGCCTTCTTGGCGTTCCCCTCCACCAGGGCCGTGTAACGACCGGTCTCGGGCATCTTCATCCGCCAGTAAAAGGTGAGAACAGCAGGCAAGGCGCCGAGCATGAGCACGATCCGCCACAGGAAATCTGCCTCGGGCTGAGCGACGAAAGTCGGCGGCTTGTCGAGCAGATCGTGTGGATACCACCACATGAAGAGCCTCGACAGGGTCATTGAGACGAGCCCCGCAAAGATGATTCCCACGCCCTGCATGGCGAAGACTGCCGCGATGAAAGATCCGCGGGTCTTCTTGTTCGCGTACTCCGACATGATAGTCGCCGACAAGGGGTAGTCCCCGCCGATGCCGAAGCCAAGCCAGAACCGGAAAAAGCACAGGGTTGTGACGACGGACTTGGCCGTTGAGCCAAAGGAGAGGCCAGAGCAGATGGCGCAGGCGGCCATGAGGATTAGGGTCACACCGTACACCCGCTTCCGGCCAAGCTTGTCACCAAGGTACCCAAAGACGAGCTGGCCCATCAGGGTGCCGACCAGGGCCATGCCGGTGATGGAGTTGTTGACCCTGGGGGGCAGCTTACCCGGCGCACCGTTTCCATCGTGGTAATACAGACGGCCCAAGAGCTTCGTAATGGCGCTGATGCAAAAGAGGTCGTAGGCATCGGTGAAAAACCCCATCCCTGCGATGACAATCGCAGTGAAGTGATACCATTGCGTGTGAGCGGAGTCGAGAGCACGGAGCACTGCGAGATTTTTCGCCATTGACGATGGCTTTTGCTCTATTAGGGTTTTGCGAAGGATGGTGTGCTTGGGGTTTCTCTGTGTGGTAAAGTTGGCTTTGTTATATAGGATGTGTATTGAAGCGACCGACGAGGGACTCCATGGTCTTATCGGATGGAGGGGCGTATAAACCTAAGTGTCGGTGGGGACAACAAGAAAATCGAGCGTGGTATTTCAATGGATATTCCGTTTAATTCCTGTTTAATATTTAGATTAAACATAAGAATATGCTTCGGCCTGTGCTTATCCTTCATTGTAATTCCTCGCATGAAAACTGCTTGTCAACCATGTCCATATCGTGTCGGAGAAACAAAAGCCAAAAAAAAAAAAAAAAAAAAAAAGGAAGAACGGCCGCTTTATAAAGAGAGGGCGAGATTTCGTCGACATTAGGCGGCACCTCGTTTTTAATGAGCAGCACTTGTAATAACCGTTGCGTATCATCTTCAATTGCCGATTCGTCAATGCAAAACGAACAATTTAAGCAATGGTGCCCGGATTTCAGGCAACGCTTCCATGAAGTGCTGTCTAAGATAAGTGAACTTTACCATTAATTATATAGAAGGTGCCAATTACGAGATTTGAACCTTTAATTAATTGGAGAGAGAATTACTAGCATGGCTTATCCCCGGGCCCTATATTATCTCTTCATTCGATTCTACAATTTCTAATTAAGAATATAAATAGCAGGATTAACCAATCGAATGTTTGAACCTTGTTCGAAACAATTCTATCAATATTTTCTTCTTTACTCTCTTTATAGGCGATGAAATAATATTAGTTGTCACTTGCCAGAAATCATTATAAAAGTAACGCTTCGAAAAAAAAAAAAAAATGCTGCCTAAGGTCGTAGTAAAGATAAGGTTTCGACACTAGCGTTGCCGTAGAACTTCCAAAAAAGAAAAAGATAAAATGCATATTACAATTGTTGTTTAAACGATGAGAAATTGCAACGGGCATAAGCAAGTTTTGTCTTTTACCATACCTACGAACCGCGGCCTTGGTCGTGTCTTCTGATGATTTTCGTCGAACACAACATTTCCGTCTTTGTTGCCTTGGACTGCCGCTTAGATAATAGCGCTGACATAAATACTCTCGCGCAACGAAATTTCTTAGGGTTGCGATTGTATTATTGCCTAATGTCCTTTTCGTCGTGTTACGGTTTATGGCGATGGAAACGAAAGATGTAATTTTCATTCTTTGGATGATTTAGATCAAGTAATTTCCTTTTCATTAGAAGGAAAATCATTTCCCCCAATCTAAGTTTGTTGTTTTTTAACTCATGGAAAATTTTTTTATAGATTGATTAACTTTCAGTCATCCAAACACTGGAAAGTTTTCTATAGAATGATTTCCCCGAAATCGCTTTTCCTTGAAATAAATGGACCTTGAAGTATGTTACTGATGACTAATGTTTTTTCTTGATATTTTTGGGACTATATTTTGGGGTCACATACAATTGTACTATGGTTTTATGGCCTGTGTTAGAAAAACTCTGATGCCTTGTGTACTGCCTCTTCTCTCTTTCTCGTCCATTCATTTTGCTTTTTATGGTACACCGAGTTAGATTTCATATAGTAATTTCATCTAATATATAAATTGTCAGTGAAAGTAATGCTACAAAATTTAATCTTAGAGGAACCTATATTTCAATTTCTTCGCGCCAGAATCTAAGATGGTGGGCAAGCAAAGAACAGTGAAATTGTTGTGTCCATCTCATGTTTTGGCTAGGTTTTTAGGTGCTCAGGAGCACAACACTCCAATTGTAACCTCCGTCACTGATTGGAGGGGATCTCCAACAATTATAATTGATGGGTACGAGTTGTGAACAATTCTCTCACTTATATTTAGTAAACTTTAGCACGGGTGATGTGCGAAATTTGTATCCCCAAATCAAAAGCATCCTCTAACCAGCGATAGGGGAAGATATACAGCCCTATGCAAAGTATCATCATCCCGAAAGAACATAAAAATGAGAACACTTTCCTCGAATCATACTGCTGAATGAAGGGTTTTTTTTTTTTTTTTTTTTTTGGTCAAAGGAAAGAGCTTGATATTTCACTTAGCAAGTATCTTACAAGATAGTATAGGCAACATATCCGAACATAGGATGTTCCATAACGGGGAGGGGGGGTATAATATACCAATTAAAGGGAAGTTTTTGAGCACAATGCGTACGTGCTACCCAATCAGCCGCACAATTACCTTCTCAAGGGCAATAGAGGATACGTACGTTAGGGCTTCTGTTTAATTCTTCTCTGCAACGATGGGCCAGATCAGTTAGAGTCCAAGGCACTTCAGCCCAGCCCATGAGGATTTCCACCGCCAGAAGACAGTCGCTCTCTAAGATCCACCGAAGCTGTTGACCTTTAGTTTGCCCGACTGAAGTCTTTCTGTCCACGTGCGACTCTTGTAGCTCTTGAATGTAAAGGAGCGCCTTCAAGATCGCGTCGACTTCCGCCTCTTGCGCGTTTGAAACCCTAGACGTAACGGCGAAACCCTCGAGCAGTTTGCCTTCTGGATTGCGCACAACACCGGCGACCGAACAGGTAAATTCTCCTGGGACCCAAGATGCGTCCACGTTTATCTTCAACTCCTCATGATCAGGCGGAAGCCATCGAGTAGGGGGGTTCGGGTGGAGGGTTCCATGGGGGTTTTTGCTGTTCGATTTCGGTAATTTGCTGCTGATAATTACCTGATCTTGTACCATATGCACCAGATCTGTTGAGTTTGGAGGCGAGGCTCTAAAGATCCAACCATTCCGTGCTTTCCATATATACCAGAGAGTCCAGCCGAGTCGCTCTTGTTCAGGTGTGGTCCGATTCTCAACAACGACTTCGTTTAACCATTGATCTGCACGTCTGATGTTGTTTGTGGAGCCAAGGCTGCTGAAAAGGGGGTTTTCCCATAACCGTTTAGTCCATTTGCAGAAAAAGAGTAGGTGTTCAACTGATTCGACATGTGATTTGCAGATCTGGCACAAAGGATTCGGGCTGATCCTGCGTTTATATAAGTTCTCGGCTGTTGGAAGGGTGTTCTGACACAGAGCCCAAAGAAAGCTTCAAATTTTTGGGGGCACTGGGAGTTTCCAAAGCTTCATCCAAAAGGAACGTGGCGGATAGTATGAAGAAGAAGGTCGAACAGCCCTCTGTTTTTTCACTTTGGTAATTTCTCTGTTATAGCCACTTTTAACAGAGTATTGTCCTACTTTGTTGCCTGTCCATATCAAAGAGTCCGGATGGGGTTGTCTGCTTAGATGGGTCGCCAATATTTCCTTTAAGACTTTCTCTGGGTAGAGCTATTGGATTAATTGTTGTTTCCATTCTTTGGTATCACTATTAATGAGTTCGGACACCGTAGTAGGCTCTGTATGGTTGCTCTGACCTCCTATAGTTCCCTGCATCAACCATCTGTCTTCTCTTATACGAATTGATTGGCCGTCCCCAACTGACCATTTTAAATTTCGATTTATAGTGTCACGGCCAATTAACAAGCTTCGCCAACCCCATGAGGGTCGGTGTCCCTGGCGTGCTGCCCAGAAGTTGCCTGAAGGGAAGTAAGTCCCTTTCATAACTTGGCTCCATAAAGCTGTCGGTGTAGTAGAAAGACGCCATGCTTGCTTACCCAACATGGCTTGGTTGAAGGTAATCAGATCTTTGAACCCCATTCCGCCTTCGTCTTTTCGGGTTTTAAGTACCTCCCAGTTCTTCCAATGGACTCCTTTCTTTGAATCCCCTTTTTGCCACCAAAATGACGCAACCCTTTTTTCTATTGCTCTGCAGATCGATAAAGGCACCTTAAACACCGACATTGCGTAGGTGGGGATCGATTGAACGACACTCTTAATAAGGATCTCTTTGCCAGCCTTGGTAAGCAATTGCTCCTTCCATCCTTCAAGTTTTGAATTCACCCTGGCTAGAACCCAGGCAAATAATTCTTTTTTTGACTTACCCCAATCTGTAGGTATCCCCAAATATTTCCCTGTTTTTGCAATGATGGGAACCCTCAAAGCTGTGGCCATATTCCTTTGCAGAGGTAAGGGACAATGTACACTAAAAGACACACCGGATTTGTTTAAGTTAACCGCCTATCCGGAAGCATAACAATATTGATTGATAATCATGGCTATATTCTGACATTCCAGGGTAGTTCCATCCAGAAAGAAAATCGCGTCATCAGCAAATAATAGGTGAGTAAGTTTTGGACAGAACTTGTTTATCTGTATTCCTTTTATGCTGCTGTCCCTGTCTGCTTTGTTCATCAACCATGTTAACACGTTTGACATGATGATGAAGAGGTAAGGTGATAAAGGGTCGCCCTGTCTAAGACCCCTTGAAGGTTGAAAAAAAGGCATAGGCTCTCCGTTGATCTTCAAGCTGAAAGTAACTGATGATACGCAATGCATGATAAGGTTTACCCATTGTAAGCAAAAGCCCATGTGCAATAGACAGTCCCTTAGGAAATCCCACTCAATCCTGTCATACGCTTTCTGCATATCGAGTTTTAGGACTGCTTGGTGCTTGTGTTTTCTCTTTTTCACTCTCAATTGATGCAAAACTTCCTACACTATGAATATATTGTCTTGAATCTGCCTTCCTTGAACAAAAGCACACTGTTCTTGTGCTATTATATCTGGTAACCACTTCTTGAGGCGATTTGCAAGGAGTTTTGGTATTATCTTATAGCTGTAATTGCAGAGGCTAATGGGTCTATATCGACTGATGTTCTCAGGGCTTTGGACTTTTGGAATCAGGGTAATATGAGTTTGATTTAGTTGGGGATCAAAAGAGCCTGTCTGGAAGAAGTCCCTGGTAAGCCGTAACAGGTCGGTTTTTAAGATTTCCCATGATTTTTGGTAGAAGAGGCCCCCGAAGCCATCTGGACCTAGCGCTTTGAACGCTCCCATCTGGAAAACTGCAGCTTGGATTTCCTCCAATTCAGGTTGAGCCATCAGATCTTCATTAATAAGTGGTGTAATAGATGAGGGACATTGGTCGAGGACAGGTTGGTATTGTCTGTGGCCTTCTGTGGTATATAAATTTTGATAGAAAGTTTGGATATGATTTCAAATAGCATCAGGATTTCTGCTCCACTAGTTGTCTTCTAATTGCAGCACATTAATTTTATTTATCTGCCTTTGCTGGATAGTTGATGCATGAAAAAATCCGGTGTTCTTGTCTCCCCAATGTAACCATTTGATGCGGGAATGCATGCTCCAGAACTACTCTTCTTGTGATCTCAGTTTCGCTATTTGTTGAATGATGCTCTGTTTCTATTGCTTACTGGTATGCTGCTTTGTATGGTTGCTAAGCTCTGTTAAAGCCTGATTCAGCTCTCTAATCTGCATGGATGCATTGGCAAATGTCTTTCTGCTCCATTTGGCCAGTGCTTGTGTTAACTCCCGAAGTTTCCCTGAGAAAGGAAGTGATTGGGAATATATATGTTCCCATGTATTTCTGATGAAGCACTCATACTCCACATGATCTGTCCAAAAAGCTTCGAGTTTGAACTGGGGTCTGAATTTTCGTTTTGCAGGATAGAGCCTCAGAAGGAGAGGGTTGTGATCTGAACCCACTGCTGGAAGAGCTTGAACATCAGCCTCATTAAAGGTAATCCTCCATTCTAATGTGCACAAAACACGGTCTAGGCGTTTAGAATTCCCGAATGTCGGCAACACGCAAAACTAACCAAAATCAAATGCGAGCGGTGCAATCGGAGCCCATGCTTGGAGGGAGTCGGAAAAAATATGCCCTCTCTCATAATTTCGAGCGCACGATAATTGACTTGAGTAGACGAGAACGTTTGGTTCGTGCTCCATTTCAAGAACCTCAACACTTTTCCTCAAATTTGAGAAATCAATTGGCCCACGAAGCCTGAAAACCGACGGGAATCCACAGAGGAGGCCCGTCGGCGATCGGTCCGCCACGTGACTCACGAGGCCCATCGGGCATTCCATCAATGACCCGATCCCATATCATAAATTAAATCGGGGGGCAGACGGACGTACTCGGTGGCCGTCCGATCGCAACCGGCGGTTCGGTTCAGAGGCGGGGGCACACCCCGCAACGGCCGGAGGGAGCATCATCAGGATGGTCGGGGGGGACATCCCATTAAAACCGGGCGGGGCCCGCGAATCTCCTGCGCAATCAAGCCCGGTCGGACCCCCACCTCGGCCCCCGATCGCGACCGCTCATCGCTCCCGCCAGGCGTCCGAACATCCTGCCCCTCCCCGATAACACGAGAGTTTTCGCGAGAAAATATCGACTCTTCCCATCGTGCGGTCGACATTAGTTTGGCAGAAACTAGGAGAGCACTGGAGAAAGACACAGAGGGACAGACCGTCCGTGCTTCTTGTACGACGTGATATATTGAATTCAAAATAATAATAATAATAATAACCCAACACCTTAATCAATTATGTTAATATTACAATTAAAAAAAATCTTAAACTATATTCACTCTAACACAAATAACTGATTTTGTTTTTGTCCCTGAAAACTCTGAATTTACGCAGTGACACAAGATATTCTAATTTTTTGTGTGGTAGAAAATCCAAATTTATACTACTGATAAAATACACCCCAAATTGTATTGTAAAGAAGCTATATATATCATAAATATATAATTTACTCATCATCCATCATATAAAGATATGCCATATGATGGATTCTGTTTGATGTAGTGTGTAAAAGACAAAGTTGATATTTTTTGAACTCATTTTCCTATGAGCATTCATTCTTGAGTGCCATTGGCAACACGCATTTTCTTATAATATCTTATTATTATAATATTTAAATAATAAATTGTACCTTTATTTAAAGTTGAAGCTTTTAGAAATAATTGATAATGATATCACAAAATCTCTTATTATATTAGAGCAGGAAGTCCTAAGTTTAAACATTTTCAAGATAAGGTCAAAATTCAACTTATGCGTGAGGAGAGTTTTAAAATATATAAATAATAAATCACACTTTCATTTAATAGTTAATTCCCCCTCTCAAAAACATTTGGCATCATCCATGGACATCTCATATGGGCTCTCTGCATGTGAAACATGACACACGCCGTATCAAAAGGAAGGATGATTTTGACATGAACTGAGAGCGAGAAGAAGAGGACCGCGACTTCTGATCTAGTGTCCATGGCTTATGCTTGTGCAAAAACCCTTTTTTCAGTACAAAAACGTCAGGCGAGCCAAAGCGGCAATACCTCAAGCCGAACGACACACAAACTCTGGCATCGACATATACTATACGCCCCGTACACACCATATATCGACAAATCACATCATCTAAGAAATACGATATGATAGCGTCACAGAGAGAGAGAGAGAGAGAGAGAGAGAGAGAGAGAGAGCAAGTGGAGCATTCCCTGCATGCATGCAAGATGTTGGCAGTAATGCCTCCGCTCATACAATGCGTGGTTGAATTGAATGAGGTTTACAGACTGACAGGAGAGAGAGAGAGAGAGAGAGAGAGAGAGAGAGAGGAGAGGGTGTCTACGATGGAATGAATGAGAGGGCTTTTTGGCTTTTCTCCCTCCTTGGAGGACCCCATTCTATTCAATTTTCTTCCTCAACATGGCTTCAAAATTTGTCCCACCTTACCATACAAGGATGTGCGTAGTAATTTGTAGGGCTATTGCAAGATTTTGCATTTTTCCCCTCCTTTCCGACAATCTATTTATGGAGTACATCCAAACAGACGATGGCCTAATGCGTGACGTGGCTAGTCTCCTAGACCTGAGGCGCCTACTCTTATAGGCTGACGAGAAAGCAAAAGAAAGGACAAGTATTTATATTGGATAGCTAGAAGGAGCTGCTTCCTACCCATAAACGAAAGCCCACATAAATTCACTCTACGCTCGCAACATAAGCGTTTGCATAAAACCTGCTTTTCTTAATGACATTAAATTGGACAGCCGAATAGACTAAACATACTCAGACAATTTCCTTACTCCGTACCTGATTGTATAATCACTGAAACAAGTAATTAGTACGAACATGACTTGATTGGATCTGTAATTTATGTCACGTCATATCAATTGGAAAGTGAAAGGATTAATATTACGTTTTAAATGCAATATGATTACCAAACAATTTGTGTTATTATATTCGACTTCTCTTTTAGATAGTTATGTTTTTTTTTTTTTTTTAGTTTCCTCTTCAAAACAAGCCTTCGCCGATCTTTTTTCTATCTGCAACAGCTCATGGAAAAAGAAGAGGGGCGATGCATCAGGTGGAGCTGTGAGATCACATCACATGTTAAATATATCACCTGCATGCCATGCATAATTATTGTGTTGGTCCTAACTGAGAGCAGAAAAGGCTTGCATCGGCATCATCACTCTCCCAGTCTTCACAAGGGGCGATCGAGATTTGACATGTCAAACTTTCATGAAAATGACCTTATCCATCTCGATTGTCAGAGGATGGATCTTTCTTCACTGTATTCTATTCAAGGAAAAGCACTCATTGCAAATATATTTGCGATCCATAACACTAATAATACATATGTGTCGTCTCGTCTATGTAGTGTAAATTCATCATATTGCTTTGTGTTGACCAGGTGAATAGTTGGGATTCATTCCAGTGGCCATTCTTTCAACATAAAAGGGGGAGGTGAGGGGTTTAAATTCCCACATTCTCATAGAGGATGGAGTGGGGACGCGTAAGTTTTAGAAGTGAGTTTCACTCCCATGCCCTGCAAAAAACAGGGCAAAAGTCTGAGCATGAGTGTTAGAGTAAGAATAAATTAGAATTAACCAAAAAAAAAAAAAAAAAGACCAGGTGAGTAGTATCTTATGGTAGAAGCTTAATTATTTGAAGGCTGGATTATGTGTTAGATATATTGAAATTAATTTACAAAATTTGTGGATCAAGTGAAGCCAGGTTTTAAGAGGGCCTGTAAGTAAATTAATGAGAGTCTGTAAGAGGGTCTGGATTAATGAGAGTTAGGTTTATTTAATGAAAGTTCAGTAAATGTAGCGTTATTCGTACTTTTAACGCTTTTGAGAAAAAAAAAAGTACATATAATTCAATTTGCATGTGTATTAAATCATTTGATTCAAATGGATCTGTCGATTGGATATGACTGAAAGCATAAATGGAGATTGTTGTGATGGTCTATGTGAAAAATTGGTTGACGATAATTATATCAAGAATTAGAGGGTCGGAGTAGGTATTCTTTTATTGGTTAATACCATAAAAAACACAACTGATATATTTAAATTTACCTTAAACTAACTTTTTGACCTCAAAAAACCTCAAACTATAACACTTATGATAAATTTACCAATTCCTTAAATTTTAAAGTCAAATTGCTTAGCTAGATGACATATGGCGGTCGACAGGTGTATTGGTTTGGAGTTTTACCCTCTATTTGTCAAATATGTACTAGTTTGTAATTTTTTGTGATATTAATCCAATTTAACGAAAATCAACGGAGGATATATTTGTCACAAATGTATTAATTTGGAGTTCTTGGTATTCAATTAATTTGAGGTAAATTTGTTACATTACCTCAAGAACTTGATATACTTTGATTTCTCTTATTCCAAGCACTCAGCGACTTACCCAGATCTACCTGGCGTTTGGTATTAGGCCTCCAATTTGAACGTTAAGCTTGGATCCATAAGCCGCCGTGACTAAGGGCGTGTTTGGTAACGATTCTGTTCCCCAGAATTGATTCTAATAAGAAATGATAATTTTTTATTCTCGTTTCCCTAGTGCGATTCTAAGTAAAAGAATGCATTTAGTAACTGTCCAAAATTTCTGATTCTGGAATAGAATTGCGTTTAATAACGTGTTCATTGATTCTGTTCCAAATCAATTTCTTTTATTTTTTGAATAATTTTTTTCCTTTTTTTCTTTTCTTTTTTTCCTTTTTCTCCTATTCTTCTTCTTCTTGTGGCCGGTCGCCGGACCGGCGATCGGCCGGATGAGGGTCGGCGACCTCACCGGAGCGTCGCCGACCCTCGCCGAGGCTAGCCCTCGTCGACCAAGCCTTGCCGACAGTTGGGCGAGGCTCGCCCATCCTCGTCGATGGCCAGGCCGGCCTTGCCGGGGCTGGGCGAGGCCCGCCTGGCCACCAGCGAGGCTCGGCCTCGCTAGATTTGGCGAGGCTGAGCCTTGCCGGTGGTTGGTTTGCCTTTAGCGAGCTTGCCGGTGGCTGGGCTCGTCTCCGGCGAGCTTGTCGGACCTCACCCTGGCTTGGCAAGCCTCCGACGAGCTCGCCAGACCGACGGTCGGCGATCGGACGGTGGCGGGCGGCGGTTGCGGGATGGCGGAAGGGAAGAAGAAGAGTTTTACTATTTTGATTCTTTTTTTGATTCTCGGATGGAGAATCACATTTTTTTTTATTCTCAATTCTTGTCCAAAACTGATTTTAGGAATAAATTTGTTTTCCGGAACAAAAATTTTACCAAATGCGATTCCGTTCCCAAACTGATTTTGGGAACAAAAAATCGAATCGAGCACTTTTTTGGATGGTTATCAAACAGTGCCTAATTAATTCAACTAGTTTGAGTATATTTGTTTGCCAATCTCCAGATGGCCGTGATTTATTGCTGCAGTACACTCGGCTGTCCATATTCTATGGACATGATATGAGCTAGGTCTTCTGATTTGACAATCCAACCGTTAGAATCTACAGATGGAAACTCTACGTCATTATGATTCATTGTTCCATGGCTTTTAGGAAGGGCTACTGAAATGGATCACAAATCTATATTTCAATCTACATTTATTTCGATGTGTCACTCAAACTCAAAGTATGAGTGGTTATGCATTTTAAGGTTAAAAGAATAAAATAGATGGGTTTTAGTGGGTCGGTTGTAGACCCATTTTCAACTCATTTAATAAAAAATCAAGCTAAGCCCACTTTAGTCGTTGATTAGTATCTTCTCTCTCCCTCTTTGATTCTGTGACTCGTGACTTTCTCTATTCGTTCGCTCTGCTTCCTCCATTGTTAGGTTTTCTTTAACCTTTGGCTTGCAACTTCATACTACTGCGACAAATTGCACTTCTGAGTAAATCCAAACTTTCATCAATTCCTTCATGCCTTGGTCCATAACCCAACCGTCGAACTTCCTCACTAACTTGATGAATTGGTGAAGGGAGCAGCCCACTCTTCGGGTTGAAACCCATTTTTCAAAGCTAACAATTTAAGGAGAAAAGTTGCTAAAAATGAGACTATTTTTTATTGGACCCACTTGGTTGACGAGTATCCTTCTACATTTGCTTCTACAATTTGTGTCAACATTATCTAGTCATTAAACATATCCCTTCCTTTACATGTGTAGATCTTGGTTGCCAATGGTTTCTTCAGGTACATAGTTTCGTATTCTCTTTATGATCCATACTCAATCAGATCTATTAAATACTCAAATCAGTTTCGTTGTCATCCAAAACCAATTAAAAAGGAAGATTTTCAAACACACATTAAATGGAAAAAGAAAAAATCTCATGAATATCAACGGGCCAGAGACATGTCCAATATAATACCATATCTAGAAAGATTTTCCACATTTATTAGTTATCAGAACTCAAACAATAATTCAATCACTAGCATTCCAGATGGAAAGATTCTCGGTTATTCATGTCATTAATTATGAAAGAGGATTGTTCACGATTCCTACGATGCACATCCTCCAACTATCTGTTCTGCTCTAGCTCTGAGAAGCGCATTATATATATATAGTACCTTGATGTCACCGATTTTTAATTTGATGTATGTAATGTCATTGCCAAGGTCGCATGGCCTTTTGCAGTAAAATATATTTACTTTCTGCAAATCTTGCATGGGAACTTGGGCACCATACCAAAAGTTATTGCACTCCCACAAGTCTAACAGTAAAAGACTGCGTTTATCCTGCTGCTATTTAAGTTCTTGTTCCCTTCTAAATGAATGGGAGCAGCCATTGACACCGAACATTTCACTTTTTTCTATAATTACTCATAATTAGGCATCATCATTGGAACCAGAAAGGAAGACATAGTTGGCTTGTCGTTGATGTGATCAGAAAGCAGAAGGGTAGTATCGATTTTGACTACATATCCACAACTCATGTTCTATTTCATTTTATCATGCTTGCTAAGTGGGTTTGTAATCATAGAGTAATTAAGCTGAAATTAGTTCTTCTGAAATAATTCCAATGGATTATGAATCGGTTCAATGAATCGATGCTCTCTTATGTAATCGTTGAAAAAATTTTGAACGAAAAATGATGTGAATTAGTTGGCATAGAAGAGCACATGAATAATATGAACCCATTGGAAATTTGTATTCAAGCGATGTGAGCCTCTGATGATGTAGTTATCTGAAAAAAGATAGAAAGAGCTTCCCTTTTCAATCTAGTTAAAATGCGCACAACTTTAAGTTAAAGAAAAACATTTGTTCGATCAGTTTCCTTAATTAAATATACGAGTTTTCTCCCATGCACGGCATAAACCCAATCTGGTTTTAATGCTGTGTTAATCATGTACAAGTATCAAAGTTACTAGCTAGGTTTGCATGCATGGTGGAAGAACAACAGACATAATGAACTTTAAAGAATGCCGATAAACAACATAAATGGTTTAAAAGAAATTGGATTTACACAAATTGTTGCGGATGGATCCATGCCAAGCCTACTAATCTAGTTTAAATTAAAATTGCAGTCACAAAATATCTAGAGTAACTTGTGCAAGTCAAAAGTTACCCTGATTATGCTTGAATAATAAAACCCTAGATATTTCTTCCTTAGTACACTTGCAAATAATTTGCGGCATGAAGTTAACTTAAACGGAAGAGCTCAATTAATAGCATTGTACATAATCCAAAACGTAAGCGGCTTCTCCGTTGGCTTCTTTCCCTTAGGACCAGAATGGCTGCAATCTCCGGTTGCATCATCAATGAGGAATTTTTAGGAGTAAGCGAATGTTATGTACATGAAAATTTCTGTACATCATTCTGCAATTCGCAGTGGAGCATTCATTTAGGATCAACGGCTGCAGGCTTGTCTATGCATATAGCCAAAAAGAAAGAGATATTGCATACATCCATTCATTAATGGACGATGCAGTACATAATAAATCACATAAGAGACGAACTGGATGAGAACTTCAGCTCATGAGATTCAGTTTGAAATCATATTCAACATTTAACAAGAGTTTAGCACGGCACTCAGTATTTTTACCTTTTGAATTGATGTTAACACGCCTAACATTTTTCAATTTTCTTCTCTTGTGTTCTTGCAACGTTGTAAGCCCGACTATCATATGTGGTCAGAAAGCAGACAAGCGCACATTCAAGTGCGCTGTGGCCGTTCGAGAAAATAAGTATGCCCTAACTAACGAGCAAAACCGAAGACCAAACGTTACTGGGCAAAGGGGTCATGATTTCAATCAATAACAAGCAGCAGAAATTCAATTCCGGTGCGTCCACATTCATCGACTTTAAAGGTGAGAATCAGAGGCATATGAATAAAAACAAATTCGCAACCCCGATTTGAATCGCCATAACTGCTGGTGCTGTCTGCTTTGTTCATTTACTCGCCCCTCTCGCTCTAGAAAGATTTGCGTGTGATCCCATTTAAATGCTGGAGGAAAAGGATTGGGGCCAATCACGGCGCCAAGGACATTTAATGTCCAACATGGTCTTGCATGATTTGGCGAGATGCCGCGTTGTTTTTGGTTTAGCGAAGTAGGCCGACGAATTGATACGTCACCATGCTTGATCTTATGACTAATCTGTGAGGTTTCGTTACAATATACTGGTTCTACGCGCTTTATCTTACATGAAAGCCATGTTGAAAAATCGGAATCTTTTGACATGCAAGCCACTTGACAATCGTGAAAGGAAGAAAGCGGCGTAATTTCGAGAGATCTGGTATATTAGGATCTCTCAAGGAACTAATGTCATACTCATTTTGAGAAACACATCAAGAACTAGCGGCATTGAAAATCATAATTTCATGGAAAAATTTCAAGATCCAAGAAATGAATAACGAGTGCATAGATCTCTAAGGTCTTTTTTTTTTTTTTTTTTAAATGACCGAGGACTTCACCATGGGCCTCTCGTGCCCGGACGGCACTGAAAGGCCGAGCCCCTATACCTCGGGGAGACTAGCACAGGACCCTAACATCATAACCCCACACTTATAATGCTAGCAACTGCCTAAATTCGAACTCTCAATCTCGACGATGAGGCAGAGATTCTAATATCAACGTAAGTATCCACGGTTGGGTATAGATATCTAAGTTTATCATCATTTGTAAAAATAGTTGTTTCATTTATCTGTTGGTCGAGATAACTGAATTTTTAGTAGATGTCTATACTAACACCATAGATGGAAAAAAATTATCAATGGAGATCTCTGTACAATGGTCAACTTAAACACCCCGTACGGACCGCTCTACGATAATTAAGGTGGCTCGAGATAGCTAAATGGTTTTATCCCATGGTATTACTATGATATCATCAAGTATATGAGTCTTCAATTATGTTCGTACCTCGGCTTCTCTCTCTCTCTCTCTCTCTCTCTCTCTCACAAAACCCTAGCGAGTCCCCGTCTCTGTCACTCTAGGTTTTCCATGAAAAGTAGCTCCGCCTTCCCCTCAGCCTCTGCGCTGTGCAGCCTCCCGGCTTAGGCTGCGAAGAACTCCCTGCCCTTTGTACTCCCTCATCTCCTGACGGTAAATAATAAGCCCAGTATTCAAAAAAAAAAAGAGGAAAGAAAAGCAGTAGAGAGAGAGAGAGAGAGAGAGAGGGGATGTTGATGGTGATAGTTTAGTCACTCTCGTATTTAGTGCCATTGGCACGCCCATCTCCCTTTCTTGATTTCGACAAAAATCTCGCGTATCTTCATGCACCCATCTCAGTCCTTTTCCTTATTGCTCACATCCCTTTCCTACCTGTCTGCCTAAGTTGTCTAGCTAGCCCAAACCCTCTCTCAGAGTCTCAGTATCATTCTCTTCGGAAGCCAGCAAAAACCAGCGAAGGGTTTCACTTCTTGAGAGAGAGATGTTGTGCGACAGCATGTTCTTTGAAGATCCAGAATTTGTCGACACCACCTTCGGAGGAGGAGCCGGGGGGGATGATCTCTTCAGTATCTTGGAGAGCTTGGACGCTGAGTTCCCACTGCCGGCTAATCCTCCTCCTCCTCCTCCTCTTCCGGCGTTGGACGAGACTGCTGTGTTTGGCTCGAAAGAGTGTGACGAAGCTGCTTCGCCTAAAAGCAAGAGACAGAAGGTCATGAATGGCGGCGGTTCTTGTTCGGACTACGAGAACCAGCAAGACGGTCAACAGCAGAACCGGATGTCCCACATCACCGTGGAGCGTAATCGCCGGAAGCAAATGAACGAGCACCTGTCTGTTTTGCGGTCGTTAATGCCTTGCTTCTACGTCAAGCGGGTAAGCTGATGAAGACTTTGCTGTTTGCTTTGCTTTTCTCCGGTTTGGTTTGTCGCAAGTACAATTTGTTGGAATCTTTCTCAGATAAGTTCATTCTAGGAAGCGTTGAGTTGCATCTGGGAATTGTTTTTATTCTGTCTTTGGAAATAAGAAGAGAAGAAGTTAAGAACTTAGTTATCAACCACTTTCAGGGACCACCGTTTCTTTTTGAAAAATTTACATCCAGGAGGTAATTTTTACCGACTTTCATCATCTTCTTTGAAGGAACAAATTAATATGCCATTGTTTAATTTCTCTCCTTTGGCCCGAAATCTTGGCAACAAAAAGTTCCTTTAATTATCACCCAAATGAACACTTATGGTCAATTCATCAGCAACTGTAACGTGTCAACTGAAATTTGCAAACTTAATTTTCAGGGAGACCAAGCCTCCATAATTGGAGGTGTGGTGGACTACATAAGCGAGCTACAACAATTGCTTCAATCGTTGGAAGCCAAGAAGCAAAGAAAAGCATACAGCGAAGTCCTGATCAGCAGCCCAAGGCCATCCTCGTCCTCAGTATTGAGCCCGAGGCCTTCACCGCCGGTGCTCAGCCCCCGCAAACCGCCGCTCAGCCCTAGGCCAATTATGACTTTACCTATAAGCCCCCGGACCCCACAACCCACCAGCCCTTACAAGCCCAAGAACATGCACCAGAGCAGTAATTTCATCTCCGCCTCTCCGTCGCCGACTTCGTCCACATCCTCATCCATCGAGAACAGCATCCTCCCCAACAGCAATGAGCTTGTGGCCAACTCAAAATCCACCATTGCTGAGGTGGAGGTGAAGTTCTCGGGTGCCAATGTCCTTTTGAAAACGGTGTCTCCTAGGATTCCTGGACAAGCACTGAGGATAATGTCAGCCTTGGAGGACTTATCCCTAGAGATCCTCCACGTCAACATTGGCCATGTCAATGAGAACACAATGGTTCATTCCTTCACCATCAAGGTAAGTTTCTTTGCTCTACCAAACTGTATTGGAGAGAGTTCCTCTTCATGTTGAGTAAAATTCACTTGGGTGTGCATTTATTTTCTGTGAGAAAAGATGCTAATCATATTTCACCACAGTTCGATTTTGTCGAGGAGTAACAAACCTAGGTTTTACTCAGAGCAGGAAAAAGTTGGGTGTCATTCGTCTAAAATTTGGATTTAGTTATAGAGTGCTGCTGGTTAGTATGTTAGTTTGTGAAGTGCGTAATCAACATTTAGAACTTGAAAGCCCTTCTATAAAGTACTTGCAAAACAAGCTATCTAGAACTGTAGATGCTCAGCGATAAAATCCTTGATGTTTTCACGATGATGTGTATAATAGATATTAGGTACATGTCACTTTAAATATAAACAAGGTTTAGCATGTACATGAGCGGTGAATAGAACTAATCAGTGGCAAGAATCTCGTACCTACTTGAATATTTACCCTTTTGAAACATTGTAGAGCCATTAGTCATCGTGGCGAATCCTAGACAGTAGCTTCTAAAACCACTCAGAGTACGTGGTTATAGCAAGACCGTCCATAAACGGAATTGGAGGATCAAGGTTTTGGGTTATGTATGGCTTCGAGAAAGAAGACAAAAGAGTGAGAAGACAGACATACCTTGATTCGTCGCTCATTGAATACACAAACAGTAAAACCTAGCTAGATTCCCTTAGGTTAGCTGGGAGGGCGGGGAGCTCATAAATTCGTTTCCCTACCAGGCATGTTTTTTCCCTGAAGCCCTAATAACTGCACGGTTCATTCAACCCCATAAATTGTCGATGCTCCGCGATCCGTTACTAGGGCGTGACATCATCCGCAAGGAAAATGTGAAAAAGGAAAAGAAAAGAAAATGGCAAGACACGCTTCTATCCGTTGAAAAATAAACAGCAAAATCAATAGCCAGACAATTGTAAAAAGGTGAACAGTTCATGATTGTTCTTCGGGTTCTAACTTCTAACACGGTACACCGAAATCGTTTCCTTTTAAATAGAGTTAAATGACCGCTGACATGGCCGTACCAAGGGACAGGTACTGATGTCCGAGTCTATTTCTTCACGATGACTCCCGGAAACCACGATGTTTCACAGAAAACTAGGACAATCCCGCGTCTTAGTTATGGAAAGGAAATCGTCATTTGGCTTTTCTTGGGCGTTGCCCATTTGGCTAGAAATGACAATATTTACTCCCACAGCTAACGATTGCGGTTTCGGCTTTTCCCATCTTCCACAGATTGGAGTCGAATGCCAACTTAGTGCAGAGGAGCTCGCTCAGCAGATACAGCAAACCTTCTGCTAATGTGCTGGTGATGACGTTTTAGCGACGGTCTCAACCCTAGTATCGTAGCTCTCTCTCTCTCTCTCTCTCTCTCAAACTCTTTTACTAATAATAAAGAAGAATGTGGGAAGGCTCCTTTCACCACCCTTCTCTCATTAACATTCATGTAGAGTACTCATCATAGATCAGTCGTAACTTTAGCATTTGTTGTGATCCGCTCACCAGCATGTAAGTCTTTATCTTGTACTCATTGAGCAATTAGTGTAATGCCTTTCTTGAGTAATCACGTAATGAGATTCTACCATCAGCTTGGTTACCTCCACATGATTTTCCCAATGACTCTCATTTTTAGTTCATTTACTTGTTTGTGGATTTGCCATAGCTGGCCGATTTGTCGGAGGAAAATTTTTTTGAAACTGGCACAAGTTATCAGACAATTACCTTAATAAATGTTTAGGTTCTTTAGGGGCCACGAAAAGCAACGATGTTGACAACGGACACACTAGAAGAAGTTGTCTGGTCATGATCATTTTCTTCTGGGTGGAGCCACAGGCATAAGTAGAGATGCAGAAATGCATTGTGAATGTGCATGACGATGGAAGCATAAAGCTTGCCATTGCCTTCGCCTATCTTATGATCAGAAGGTGAAGATGATAAGTGAAAGCTGTCCCACTATTTATTTCTATTTTTCGAAGGAAAATTATAACAAAGCCTTCTGCAAAATTTATCATGATATTAGTTTACATCCTCTTCTTTCAAAACCACCATTTCGCACACCGTCTTTGTAGATTATGATTCTCAAAACGATGTATCATGTTGGGCAACGCTTCAAACAAGTACTTGATTCCACTCTTTTTGTTGTGGGAAATGCTAAGATGTACAAAGCAATCTTACTAAAGCTTACTTATTAAGGATGTGTCAAGTTTCAATCGAACATTGAAATGAGTGAGATTCATAGATTAAATGATGGATTTCTCTAAACACCGAATTGAAAATTTCCACATCATTTGATGAGTGGTCGGATTCCCTGGTATGTGTAGCATTGCCCGTTTGTTCTTTTGGATGAATACACTTCATGTGAAATTTATACGTACATGTATGTTACTGTATGGATGTATGTATGTATGAGTGTGCTAAGATGCTTGAGTTCTTACTATTAATTGTCCCGTTGCCATCGCAATATTAACGATCTTGCTTAGACAGTGGAATGAAAAGGCAGACGGCAAAGAGCAGACTCCTTTACCAAAATCAGTAATGTTCGTATTCAAAGCAGTGTAATGCCACTAATTTGGTGTTGAATCTCATATACACTTTTGCTGCTGCTGCTGCTGCGGCATACATGATTTAGCCATTGGGGCATGAATCCGCGAATTAAGGAGCAAGGCTAGATTGGTTCACAAAACCCCTTCTTCGAAATGAAGGTATAAAGATGTCCAAAGGTTATAGCATGTTGCCATACATAAATTGTACGATTTTTTTGCCACAAGCCACTTCTGTTGCTGCTAAATATCTGTACAACTATTGCTAAAATAACATGCTATCCGAATCAATGATATCGAAGATGAGTTTTAAAAAAAAAAAAATTACGTTTGTGCACCATTTGAGATCTTACTTTTACCTTATACGTCGCCTATCAAATTCTCCTTTTCATCGGTGAGCATGCGATTGATCGTAGACATCATAATGAATCCGTACATCCATGGAAGTCTCCCCAGAGCTGGGGCCATTGTTCCCTAAAAGACAAAAGCAAAATTCAGGTCTGTTCTGTCCACAAGTCAACCCATTTTTCTGGTAGATCCAATTCCTACATTAATGCCATTGGCTTTTCATATGATCAATTATTCTTATAAAGAGTTCGGTCCTTGCGCTGCGATTAGTTCTTTTAGCTACGTCGATTGCATGGAGATGTATCTTCATCTATAAAATCTAGCTAGCTTGCCCCTTATGGATGGCCAATTGTTAAATGAAAAGGTACATCCTAGGCTAGATAATGCTTATGTAGCGAGTCCACCTACACGCCAGCATTATTTATTCTTTCTCTGCATTATTAGAGTCGTTCAATTACACTGTTGGCAGTTGGTGTCCCCTTTGGTTTGGACATTCTCGTTGTCGCTCCGCCCGAACGTTAGATCCTTGTCATTTGGCGTAGGGGTGACGACCCTATCTTGCTTTTCTTCAGCTCGCTCGATGAATTCCCTTGCTTTTTATTAAGTGCATTAGTTGCGTTCTGTGGACGAGATTGAAGGTATGTGACACCAAAAGGTCTCGAGAGAGTATCTGGTTTTTTTTTCTTGTGAAATGGTATATGAAAACATACCTTATCTTCCCCTATTGACGACTTACATATCTCTAGTATTTGAATTCTAATATAAGAAATTCAAAATAACAAAAAAAAAATTATTTTTTAATTTAATCTTAGTTTTATTTATCTATTCGAATGTTACTCTATCTTATAATATAAAATTCAATATATATGTATATATGTATATTTATTGCGTATTTTAGTATTCTATGTATATTAGTACATTTACATTTTTCTATTAATAAAATTTTATTAGAGAATGTTGACACCTAATTTAAATTCAAACTTATCTTTTATAAATAGAAGATAATCTTTGTTTTTTTTTTTTCGTCAGTTGAAGACAATCTTTGATTATAGAGGGAAATTTTGAAAAAATTTCGAATTTGAAAGTTCAATAGTCTTTTGATTTTGGAGCAACTAATTTGTTAAGGAGTTGAGTAAATATGTGTAAATCTTTAACAGCTTTAAAGTTTTCCTATATAAATAGAGAATGGTCTTCGGTTCTGAGGCAGGGGGCTTCTCTTTGTCGAAAGAAAAAATGCAAAAGTGAAAAAGTGAGTGGATTTTTGGGGGAAAATTACCTAAAAAGTCCTAAATCTATCGCAATTATTCCAATTCAGTCATAAACTTTTTTTTTTTGGCCAATTTAGTCCTAAACCTTTTCTTTTTATTCAAGTTCGGTTCATCCGGCTAAAATTGGCCGGACGCCGACATGGACACCGGTCGGGGACAGCCGGTCGGCGCCGGCCAGAGGCGAGGGCCGGCGAGGGCCGGTGAGGGCAGCCTTGCCGGCCACTGGGGAGGCTCGCCCTCGCCGGCCGAAGGCGAGGGCCGGGGAGTGCGAGGCCTCGCCGGCCACTGGCGAGGGCGAGGCCCTGCTAAAGCCGGCGAGCTCGGCCCTCGCCAAATCCGGCAGGGCCTCGCCCTAGCAGGGCGAGTCTGGGGGGCGAGGGAGGGCTTGCGGAGGGCGGGCAGATGGCGTTGCTGGACCAGACGGTGGAGGCTGGGTTGGCGCTACTAGAGTTCTCGTCATCGGCGGAGGAAGGCGGCGCCCATACAGTCCGCCCAACATCTCTCTCTCTCTCTCCTCTCTCTCTCTAGGGGTGCGGGCGTTGCTCCGCGAGATCAAACGCCACCCGCCCGCCCTCTCGCAAGCCCTCCCTCGCCCCCGGACTCGCCTTGCTAGGGCAAGGCCCCGCCGGATCCGGCGAGGGCCGGGCTCGTCGAATCTGGCGGGGCCTCGCCCTCGCCAGTGGTCGGCGAGGCTGACCTCGCCGGATCTGGCGAGGCCTCGCCCTTGCCGGCCCTTGCCTTCGATCGGCAGGGGCGAGCCTCCCCAGTGGCCGGCGAGGCTACCCTCGCCGGCCCTCGCCTCGCCGACGCCGCCGGCCGTAGAAAAGGAGATGGTTGGAGAAAAAAAAAAAAAAGAAATAAAAAATTCAAAAATATTTAAAAAATAGAAAAAATATTTAAAAATATTTTAAAAATTGCCACATCAATGTTCGCCGGCCGCCGGTCCTCGTATTCATTCACGTCACTGCCAGCCGTACTGCAATTTTGGCCTGGATAGACCGGAATTGGAACAAAAATAAAAGGTTTATGACTAAATTGGTCAAAAAAAAAGTTTAGCACTGAATTGGAATAATTGCAATAGGTTTAGGACTTTTTAGGTAATTTTTCCGATTTTCGGAGGTTCTCTTGGGGGGGGTCTAATGTTTAAGAAAAAGAAGAGTGAAAGAAAAGAAAGGTGTGAGGAAGCCGTCGAGGGTCGAAGAGGAAAAGCAACACCAAAAAAAAAAAAAAAAAAAGGTGAAAAGAGAGAAAAGTCAAAGGTGGAGAGGACAGCGGCAGAAGGAAAAAGCAAGAGGGAGAGAGTGTACGAAGACAGAGAGAAGGAGACGTGAGAGAGGCAGCAGGGAAAAAAGACAAAAAAAGAAAGCAAGAGAAAAAGTGAAGCTGCAGTCCATCTTCTTAGGGAGACTCCTTCGCCAGAGTCCGTAGCTGCCCGATCCATCGACGCCGGAAGCACGCCTACCTCTGCCGAGACCTGCGGTGATCAAGCCCCCGCGCGCAAAACACCACCGCCGTCCCTGCTCTAACGCCTCAGTCGCGTTTCGCCACAGCTCGATTCCGCCGCGCCGTTGCCGCAACTCGCACCGCGCCGCCGAAGTTCCCCTCTCGCCGCGTCGCTGCCGTTGCTCCGTTCAGCCGTCGCACCGCGCAGACCCGCGAAGCCACCGCCCAGCGCCGAGCCCCCCGCTGCCGCGACACTCCTGCTCGATCCCCCTGTTGTTCGGAATCGGGACTTCAGGCGGAGTCCCACTGTCTGGCGATCATCTACCAACTCCGGCGAGACGTTTGACCCTTCCGGTGAACCCAGCTCCTGCCGACACACCAGCTCGCTGCTGCCCTCCGCCGACGCCGCATCACCGCCCCTTGCCTTTCGCCGGTGATTCGCGCCCAAAGCAGTGACCTCCGACGCCGGCCACCCACTGCCTGGCGCTATCTACTGACCACCGTTGCTTCCCCTGTCCACTTTCCCTTAGGTAGTTTATTTTTATTTTTTTATTAATTTTCACCTCTTTCATCTTATGTTAGTTTATTTTTAAGTTTAATTATTTGAATTGTAGTCAATATTCGTAGACCTTGCCGCCTTTAAGGTTATGGTAATTATTAATTTGATCTGTAAGACGTCGAGTCATTTTTTGAATTACTTTAATTTTTAGGAAGTTTGATAATATTTTAATTGTTAAATCATTATAGAGTTAAAAATAATTATTAATTTAATCCCTGAGACGACGGAATATTTTTTGGGTTATTTTAATTGTTATCTCGATTGTTTTAGAATAATTATTTGTTGTGGAAAGATATAAGAAAAAAACACTAAAAACATTAAAAATCAAAAAGTACATAAAAATCTAAATAT
Source organism: Eucalyptus erythrocorys (assembly GCA_014182555.1). Lineage (NCBI taxonomy): Eukaryota > Viridiplantae > Streptophyta > Magnoliopsida > Myrtales > Myrtaceae > Eucalyptus > Eucalyptus erythrocorys. Next base: position 43,798,649 of record CM024597.1, on the reverse strand, counting down.
TGCATTAGAGCATTTAGGTTTAGTAAATTAGGACCGTATTTTTAGGATTAGTAAATTAGAATTGCATTTATAGGATTATAATTTTTAGATTATACTTTTAGATGGGTGATTTTTGTTAGGACTAATTTTAAATAATGTTGGCACGTCTTGATATTTTTTTAATAGCTTTTAAGATGAGATATAGTTTAAGTTAAATTGATTCCTAAAATAAATTAGAATATTATTCACTTTAGTTAGTCTAATTAGTTTTTTTATTAATTTTGAATTTCAATAAAAAGAATCCAAAAAATATTAGGTACATGTTAATTAATTGCATAATAGGTTTAATTAGAATTTGTTTATTAGTAAAATTATGTCATATCTAGAACTTAGGTACTTAGGTCCATACACATTTCATATTAAAGCAACACCTAGATACTTTTAGATTAAGTCAATTTTCATTTAGTAAAACAAAAAGAGGAACAAAAAATGTTATGCATGCCATATGAGTTATAGTTTAATTATATTTTTTTAATAAAAAGGGAGAATACTAAAGGATGACCGTTGCACCATTAAGTTACTTTCTTTTTAATAAAAACCATTATGTCATTAAAAAAAAAAAACTAAAGATCATTTCCTTGGTTAGTTAATAGATTAATTCATAATTAATCTCATTTCATATCATCATTATTTAGCATATGTTGCATATATGCATTAAAAAAGGAATCATCATAAAAAAAAAAAATCATAAAAGAGCATGCATATAGAAATACCATGTCATTCATCCCATATCATGTAGCACATGCATATTTAGGATTATATAAATTAGATTGCATAAATATAGTGATAAGTTTAAGTCACATCATGTGAATTGCATCTCGCATGTCATTAAAATAAATTCATGCATATTAAGTTAAATTAATATTACATTTAGTTAATATTAAAAAATTAAGAAAAATTAAAAAAAAATTAGATATCATGTCATTTAGAAAATCATGTTTAGGGGATGTAATTCTATTAGCATTTTTGTAAATTTTTTTTTAAATGATAGACTTTAATAAAGTTATAGTTTGTAATTTCTTATAAATCTAGCATTTTGATTTATTGAATGTTATTTCATTGATCGTGCACCCGCATGACTACCATTTGCATGTTAGTAACATAGGTTAAAATTAATCAATACTGCCAGCAAATTTTTTTTTTTTAAATAAAAAGGTACCGAAAGGGCGTTAGACTAATCTAGCGTAACCAAATCCCCACACCTATAATTTCTGGTTCGTAGGAGTAAAATAATTTTTCCATTATTTTACTTAGGTGTCTAATTGACCTACCGAAAACCGATTAGTGACGACTTCTAGATAAAATTCATCTGTATGTTAAAAAAATTAGAACCCTAAGTCGCGAATTGGTATGTGCTTGGAAAGGCCTGAGCTAAGTTTAAAACTTAGTAGTCCATTAATCTAAAGCCTAGGTGGTGCACTGGAATTTTTAGGTCGTGACAGAGAATGATGGAAGGAGAAGAAAGAAATAAAAAAAGAGAGGAAAAAAAAAAAGTTCACAAGAGTGTTACGAGAGATTTTTACTATTTTCGTCTGTAAAATATGTAATTAATTTATATTGATATGGCGTTTTAACTAAGTAATATATATGATATAATGTAAATATATCCAATTTTATTACTTGTAATTACCAAATGTGGATAGATATAGTAAAATCCTCTAAATTTCATATTTTGTTCTATCCAATCCTATCCTGATTAGAAATTCAAATGACTAAACTAGCCTTTAATGTAGTTGTGGGTGTGATCGGTTGGTACCTTCAAATGCTGACTGCAATTTGTATTTTCATTTGCCTAAGATAAGAAAAATCGAACGGGTCATTTTTTAACGAGTAAATCAACTTTGGGAAAATCTTCCATGCACCCACTTAACCACATTTTCTAATGTCTTTTCTTAATTATAATTATTTCCGATATATTTACCAAAACTTTCCTTAAAAAACTAATTGTATCTGAAAAAAGGCGGACCATGTTAATGATTCATGCACGAAAGTCGTTCGGACAAGAATACATCTTCGAACGAAAGTTCCGTCACTATCCTATGTTTGCAGTGGAATCGGTGAGAAGCTTTTATCAAGGGAAAAAATTTTTAAAAAAAAAAAAAAGGAAGATAACCATAGGATTATTGATGGGTTAATCTTCGAAAGGAAGTGAAAATTGAAAATATGAGAGACAACAGATATGAATTTTTGTTTTTGTTTTTTTGATCTGGAAAAGATTTGAATTCACTTAATCATTTTTTAAGGGTATATTTTTTCCAGTTCACTACAAAGATTGTGTGAAGGGGTGTGCAAAAATACCCGAACCGCCCTAACCGCCGGAACCGGACCGAACCGCCGGAACCGCCCGACCGGACCGAACCGCCCGGAACCGGCGGTTCTTGGGAACCCGGTCCGGTTCCCGGTTCCAATTTTCGGGAACCGGTGGGAACCGGTCCTGGTTCCCCTGTTCCGTGGGTGGATCCACCCGCCCGCCCACCCGGACCGGACCGGTTCCCTTTTAATATTAAAAAAAAATACTAAAAATATACCTAGTAAAAAACTCTAAACCCTCTCTCGACTCTCTCGACTCTCAACCCTAACCTCTGCGATCTCTGTCTCCGCTTCCTCCTCCCCCAAAGCCGCCAAACCTCCGCTCCTCCCTCGTCGTGCCACGACCAACGGAGCCGCCGGCGTGCGGGCGGGCGTTCTCTCTCTTGTGTCTTCTCTCTTCCGACGACGACGACGCTTGACGCTCTCTCTGCACTCTACCCCAACAGACTTAACCGCCTCGTCTAGGTTCAGAGAGAGAACGAGATTGAGAGTGAGAGCGAGAAGCAGAGAGCGAAGAGTGAGGCCGTGAGTGAAGGGCCTCCTCCGGTAGCCGCCGCGTCTGGACCTCGGCCACCGACCCTCATCGACTCGTTCTTCTCCCCCACGGTAGGCCTCGGTGTGTTTCTCTTTGATTTGTGTGGGGTTGTGTGGATATCCCAAGGATCCCGACTTGGAGGTGTGCAAGACGATCGAGCGTGGCCAATCTGTCAAGCTTGTCCTCAATTCGCCACTGCCGAGCCGAGTAGGGCTGCGCGACCGCCCTGTTTTCCCTTTACTTTGCGAATCCTCGCTTTGCCCCGTTTTGAGTGACGTTGCGCCGGCGCTCGTGGGTCGTTCAGCTCGTGCGAGCTCCGGGCTTCGTTGCCCTTGCATTTTGTTTCCATAGTCCCCATACATCGTGCGTTGAGATCTCCAGCGCGCATCCGAGTCCCGTTGAGCTGAAACATAATGATTCGGTAGCACACGTCAACTGTTTGTGAAAATGCCCCAGTTAGTACTACTATAAAATGAGACCAAGACGGTCCTCCGACGGGCTGGCTTATGCCGTCCTTTGTTGATGTTAATTATTCTCCTCTTCTTTTTATGAGCCGCATGCATGCTAGTGGTTAAACAATGGGAGGTGTCCGTGAAGCAAAAGGCCTTGTGATGTCCATGATCCCTGTCTTCTATTTTTCATGTACTTTGTTTGTTGGTGTCGATCCATTCGGTTTGTATTGTTAACTTTCATTAGTAACTCGACCTCAATTCAAGAGATGTTCAGGAGGGTTAGCGAGCAATTCATGGCTATGTTCAGGAGGAAGGCTTTCTTGCATTGGTACACTGGTGAAGGCATGGACGAGATGGAGTTCACTGAAGCCGAGAGCAACATGAACGACCTTGTGTCAGAGTATCAGCAGTACCAGCCTACCAGGATGCAACAGCCGATGAGGAACTCGAGTACGAGGATGAGGAGGATGCTGAGTAGGAAATCAGCAGCTTGACTTCATCCGGTGAGGGGGTCTGAAAAATGCCTTTTTTTTTTTTTCCAGTTTAATCTCAGTACTTGGATATGGAAAAGTTACTTTTGTGCATGAAGAATTCTTGTCTGGTTAATGATTTTGTTAAGTGGGACTTAATTGTCTGCGGAAGTTGGATGCCAAGAAAGAGTGCAAATTCAAATTTTATCAAAAGCGGCTATTTGGGCTCTAATAATCTCACACTTTTGCCATAATTGGGGAACTTTCATTCTTCTAACATGGATGCCCACGTACTACAACCAGGTATTTGAGTTCAACTCCGGTAGTTGTAACATATGCACTCTTTATTAGCTTTGATCATTATCTAATTGTAGACTTTTGTGGCTGATCTACATACTCTTACACTTGCAACATCAAAGCTTGGATATGTTTTGGCTTTGAACAAGTAACATATTACCCAGCCTCCTCCATTGCCTCTACTACATCTTCCAAATATATAATTTACAAATTTTACAAGAAAATGTACTTGGGCATTTCCTTTACTAAGTGCATATTTCAATCACCCACGATATTTCTCTCTCTCATTGTGTACATTGAGACCGGTTCCATGGATCCACCCGGGGACCGGATCGGACCGGCGGTCCGGTTCTCGGGTGGATCCATGCAACAAACGGGTGGATCCCGGTTCCAATTTTTCGGAACTGGTCCTTAGCGGGCGGTTCCCGATTCTAGGTCGGGAACCGCCCGCCCGGGACCATGCACACCCCTAGTGTGAACAATATAGGATGTGGAAACATCCTCTCCCATGTAATAATGATAAAATCCCACAAATTTTCTTTAGACTCGTGAAAGTTTATTTTCTAAGTAAAAAGAGACTACTTGAAAATCTAAGTGTTAAAGTTACTTTGTGGTTTAAAATTGATCTGACTTGCAAGAACACTTCAAAATGTTTTATCCTTCTTCAAAATTGGAAGATGCCTGTTTTTCGTGATGAGAGATTTCACTTACAGGGGTATGTGTATATCTTCAGCCATTACAACAAGAAGACAACTTAAGAAATGCAATAAGATCTCTCAATTTTGATGCTCTATAATTGATGTCTCAAGAGTAGAACTAACCAAAAAAAAAAAATTGATGTCTCAACTTTGATATTTTCCTATTATATTCAGCAACCATACAAATAACCATGATGAAGTTTATTTCACAGTTATTTATAGAAAATAAAAGCAAACAAAAAATTAATTTTAATTATTCTTAAAACTCGTAAACATATGTGCCGGGCATGCGTTCATTCTGTGGTAGCTGTCATAGTAGCAAACAAAGGAAGAATCTAAACTCCATTTGTTTGCTGGGAATTTTTTTTAGGTAACCATTTTCTTCATTTTTTGATATTTAAATTGCTAAAGAAAATTAGTCAATGAAAAGCTAACGCTTAAATTTAGGAAAAATAATTTTCCTTTTTCAAAAGTAGAAATCATTTTTTCAAAATATAACAAGACATCGACACTTTAGATTTTACATTTGGACACAAAAATCCTAATGCCTATTCCTAAGTCCTTAACATCGGGATTAGGTCCATAGACTTTACACCTAGGCACAAGAACCCTAACGCCCGTTGGAGACCCAAGCCTAGCCTCCATGGACTTGGGCTTTGTCTCGATGGATGTGGGCCCAGGCATTGAGAACTCAGGCACAGGCATTAGAGTCATAGGCTTGTTCTCTGGATCCGGGCACAACCTTCATGAAATGGGGCCAAGGTGTCGGGGTGGCCTAGCCTCTATGGTCACGGCCCAACCTTGATTGTTGCAAGCCCAAGCGTTTGTCCCCCTCTCCTCAACTCTCAATCTAAGTCCACAGGGACTGAGCTCAGTACTCTAGTGCTCATGCTTGATATCTTAATTGCCTATGCCCTAGTAACTCACGTGTCGAATAATGCATGTTTATTTAGGAAACTAAAAGTGAATTTTTCTTTTTAAATGACAAAAAGTATTTTTCAATTCATTTCTAAACTTGGGCTAAATATAGAAAAATATTATTATTTTCTCTTCAAAAATTGTGAAATTTGTGAAGCAAGACGGAGCATCACTCAAAATGTCTTCTTTTTAATCAGAATTAAGAGATCCACGACAAATAATTTTTCAATGGTCGAGTTTCGAAAATTTATCCTAGTGGCTACGATTTTATAGGTTTTCTAAGCCGAGAGTCTGAACATCAGAACCCAAAAATTTAACGAGGGAAAAACAATACCGCAGCGTCCAGAATTAAAACAATAAAAAAGGGTCTCGAAAATGTATAAAAGAAATTCCACTTTTTCAAGTGGCCAGTGTTAGGCTACGTGCGCATGGCAAGCGCCTGGGACCCACAAACTCGTGTGACACCTTTCGAGACACACGAAGGCACCAATCACGGCCAACCACGTCTATCAATCTAATCCATGAAATAAAATCCAGCTCCCCCGCCCAAAAAAAGGAGGAAAAAAAAAAAGAAATATCTTTTTCTCCTCCTGCAAAATTCGCCACGCAGGTTCTTGGCTCTCTCTCTCTCTCTCTCTCTCTCTCTCTCCCCTCCCCTGCGCTGACTTGTGCATCGCATCCGCCGTCGATTTCTCGCGCCATGAATCCCGGCCGTCGATTCGTTCATGGGCGGCGATTTAATTTGTGGACATGGTGATCTCGAGAATTCCTGCTTCGTGCGGTATTAAACTCCAAAAATCTCCCTCGCCGGAGAATCTCTCCCGTGTCTCTCTACTCCGATTCGAGCTCGACGTTTCTGTCTTTCGAAGCCAAATTCAGACGTGCGCTGTAAGGTATCTTTGGTTGTTGTTTTTGTTGTTTTCGTTGTCGTTGTTGTTATTGTTGTAATAGTGATCCGAAGTAGTTCCTCTGCATTGCTTCCTTGACTCTTGCGTCCGTCGGATGAATCGGTTGTGTCGCTTCGGTTCGCTAGCTGTTGTCCCATTCGCATTCTGCAGTTCCGAGGGAAGTGGCGAACTTATTTACTATCGGGTCAGTTTGTTTTCTTGACAAGGGAGAGAGTGCACGGTCTGATCGCCATTTGCGAGTGTTTCTGGTTGCTTCTTTTTTTTTTTTTTTTTCCAGTGATGTGGGTTGGACTGATGGATTGATGCATTTGCCTGGCCTGGCCTGGCCTGGTTTAGTAGGCGAATTTGTCTTTTTTTTTTTTTTTAAATAAATTTTTTTATGGTGAAGTTGTGTGTAGGAGTTCTTCCGTGTAATTCGATCAGGTATCAACTCTTGCATATATGAAATCTTCGGGGAAGTGAAACGATGATCCTAGTTTGGCAGCGGAATCAAGTTCCTTTTTACTTTAACCAGTTGAACTTGCTCCAAGCCCAACCATGTCCTTCCAGTTGTCCCAAGTTAACTTACCATTCATTCAGACAACTCCACCGTGCATGGTCCACTTGATTTTTCTCGCCACCATGTTTCTTCCCTTGTCTGGAATTGAACTCCTCACACTCGTTTGATTCCCACTAACGGCCTTGTTTTTGATCTTTCTTCGATGTGCAAAAGGACTCGAGGTTACATCAACTGAAAATGGTCACATGAAAAAGTACTGTTTTTTGATTCAGTGTGGATCAGGTTTGTTTTGCCTTTTGCGCTTTCTGCATATCATCCCGAGATATATATATATTTTTTTTTTGCCTGAAATGAGTGCAAGCGATTGACAGAATTTCATGTGCTTTTTTCTGGGGCCAAAATGCTTCCGCATGTCTAGTTGCACATGTTTTTATGCACCTTTGCTTTAGGTAGTTGCCATGGCATGCCTTTCTCTTTGGACAAGTGTGGATGCTTCATAAAGTTTGCCGCAATTCAGGAATTAAAATCTCATTTTATGTGTTTAACTGGAGCAGAGTTTTTAGCAGAGAGAAAGCTTCCATTTATCAAATTATATACTCTTCGACAACTTGGAATGGGAGTTGTGACTATCTCAAGCTCAGCTTCTCGCACACCACTTGGACTTAATGCGAAGTTTTCAACTAGCAGATCTGCAACGAAAAGACCCTTGATCATAGCATTCAGAGCGGATAAAAACAATAACACAGCTTTGCTGACGCATCATGAACAGACATACTATCCGGTAGAAACCACTAAGGAGCAACAGAAGAAACAGAAAAAAGCAAGAAAACCATCGAGAAAGGCTGTTTGTACGGATGAAATTTCTCCGTCTACCTTGGAAGTTGATTATAATGATGCCGCGGCCAAACTTGAGAATATATACAAGCTGACACCTGCGGCAGAAACCTGTTATGGTGCAAATGTTGATCATGGTGTGAGGAGATGCAGACGAAGGACGAAGAAGACTAAGGATGTTGATAAGGGAGAAGAAAGTAAAACTAGTAAAAGAGTGGTCCGTACCCGGAATAGAAATGCCAAACGTTTGAGCCTGGATGGAAGGATCACACTAAAAAGGAGAAAGGAAGAACAAGCGACCTATTCAGTTCAGAGGAAAAGAGAGGTTCTGAACGAAGAAGAGAAGATTGAGAAGCTTGTTAGGGACTATTCAGCTTCAACCGATTTGGTCAGCTTGGACTGGAAGAAGATGAAGATTCCTCCTGTTCTTCCTTCTACGGAACATGCCTGGCTATTCAAGTTGATGCAACCAATGAAGGTGAGACTTTTTATGTTTTAGCAGTCCAACTGAATGATAAAACAACATGAAAAGCTTCCTGGTCCATGTCATGGGTGAGATTGATTTAAATTTGGTTGTCCCTTTGGTGAATTGAAATTGGAGTGCTGTCATGCTAATCTGTGTCAACTCAATTTCAGGCTCTTCTTCAAGTGAAGGAAAATTTACGAAATGATTTGGATAGGGAGCCAATAGAAGCTGAATTGGCTGATGCAACAAATATGAGTGTAGCTCAATTAAGAAGACAGTTGGAGGTCGGTCATGCTTCCAGAAACAAACTTATTAAGGTACAAACTTCTCCTTACTTCTTTAGATCTTAAGTATCCCCTGAAATTTGGATGCAAGTGATCGGATTCTTATAGAAAGTTGATGATGCTTTGATGCTTGTGAGGATATTAGAACTTCAGGAGGGAATTAACTGTTAACATTTCAAGGTGTGTTGAGCTATGTCTGTTGCTGAAAGTGATCCTCCACCATGGGTATACTTGATAATCTTAGAGTTTTAGGTTCCTGTATCCAAGGCTTGTTGGCTGTGGATCTTATGCGTAAGTTTCATCTGATTTATGGATATCTGCTTATTGTGAATGGAAAAGAAAGAAAATGGGAAAACCTAAATTTTTGGCATGGTACAATGCATAAATTGGTGAACGAGGAACTTTTTTAGAATCCTGTTCATGTCTGACTTCCCTCCTGAGGAGCTCCAAAATTGAACAACCTTGTTTTATTCAGTTCAATTTGTTTAAACTGCCCAAGGATGTTATTATTTTCTTCTGTTGCTATTGCAGTCCCATTCCATCATAGTTATCTCTATTTATTATTCCCTTGTAGTCTTTTGCTGGTCAAAGGATGGTGCCAATGTTCTTTTTAATGGTTTGCTGCAAAAGTAGTAGCTGGATTGTCTTTAGATTTACTTTGATCTCTGCAGTTTTAAGTATGAACGATTTGCCTATGTATTAAGTAAAGTGTATTGACTTCTAACGTTTATTGCAGCATAATCTTCGGCTTGTCCTGTTTGTTATGAATAAGTATTTTCAAGACTTTGCAAATGGTCCGAAGTTTCAAGATCTTTGCCAAGCTGGGGTAAAAGGACTTATCACAGCAATTGACCGTTTTGAACCAAAAAGGAGATTCCGGCTATCTACTTATAGCCTCTTCTGGATCAGGCATGCCATTATACGTTCAATGACCGTTTCTAGCTTCACACGTGTCTCATTTGGCCTCGAGTCGGTAAGTCTGTTTTCCTTTACTGCTAACAGTTTTATGTATTACATGAGCATGGATGCATCCTCGCTGTCCTTACCTCTAGAGGGAAGATTCAGGCCAGTTAATGTTTGAGATCTCTCATGCATCATATACACTACCTTGCTTATGGAGCATATCAAGTGATTGAAGTTGCTGTGACTGCAAATGATGCTTGTTTTCGTTTGAATTGCAAATTCAAAGTCTCATGTTGCCTTTCACAAAGAAGGAGGCTCATTAATGGTTCTGACCAATTGTCTTTCAGTTTGAGAGACAAGAAACTTTTGTGGAACTAGTGGAATGAACACCTAAAGTTTGCCAATCTGAAATGATTGAAATGTTTGATGAGTTTGATAATTCTGCAGGTCAGAGTTGAGATCCAACGGGCAAAACTTGAGTTGATGTTTCAACTACAGAGATTGCCAACAGAGGAAGAGATAATTGATAAAGTTGGTATCTCACCTGAGAGGTACCACGAAGTTATGAGGGCTTCGAGGCCCGTTATCTCTCTTCATTCTAGGCACTCGGTCACACAAGAAGAGTTCATTAGTGGAATTACTGATGTTGATGGAGTTGGTGGAGACAATAGGAGGCAACCGGCTCTTCTCAGGCTTGCTCTTGATGATGTGGTAATCAAAGAAAGCTTGCATGACACTGCCAACTCTTTTCTTCAGTTAATCTGGAAGTGTATGGCATAATAAGATTTCTGCTTTTGTTCGGATGCGAAAGTACTCTGGTATAACACCAGAGATTGACTGCGGAGAAATTACGTATTCCACCAGACGACTTGATTAGATTCGTGACATGTTAAATCCAACTCTGGCTATACTAGCAAACAAGCAAAACTCAAACTAATGTTAAGTGATTTAGAATCGTTGATAGTAGGAAGAACGATGTAGGTATTCATAGCCACTTCTGATGATGCACGCTAGATAGGGCTGAAAGATTTTCTGCTTGTTGGTCCTCATTTGAGATGGTTTTGACTGCATATATTCTTGTTGCAGCTCGACTCCTTGAAGCCCAAGGAAAGTCTAGTCATCAGACAGAGGTACGGGCTCGATGGTAAAGGTGACCGAACATTGGGAGAGATCGCCGGGAACTTGAACATATCCAGAGAGATGGTCCGCAAGCATGAAGTGAAGGCGCTCATGAAGCTCAAGCATCCGGCTCGAGTAGATTATCTTCGCCCTTACATAGTCTGAACCTGTCAACTGTACATATCCTCACTTTCCTATATCTCCCCGGGCTTCTGATCGATCATAGCCTGAACAACTGTCTGCATATACATTCTGCACCATACCCTGTTGACTACATGCCAATAACACGTCTTATACCGTTTTACTGCGATTCGGAGGTGTATAATATTCTAGAGCGGACAAGAAATAACGTAGTTCTCTACCCTGTAAAGGTTCTATTTCTATACCAAACTACACAATTTTCATAACAAGTATCAGTATGAAAAGGTCGTATTTTCCATAGCAATTCCTGCTTTGCTTGGTTCTTCCACCACTTTTCCTGTATTTGCAGCACTTCCAAATACAGTTAGAAAAGTTTGTCAACTACACTACAAGAATTGGCCGGACTTATCTTGGGTCAAGATAAAATATACATGTTCTCATACATACTTTTAGTACAAACGACAGAAAGACGTCGACTCCACTACTGGATAATTGTATTTACTACCTAAAACAAGTTCCTGTCGTCCAAGCTATCAGCTATAACACTTGGACAATTTTTAGTTTCGGCAAAAATCTAATTGCAACACGTCGGACGCTGAAAGGCAATGGAGGCTTTTAAGTCACATTTAGTCAAGCGAAAGGGAAGAGGACCAATTCCTCGTATTCACATTCAGTTTGTCCCTTCGCTTTGGTGATCTATTATTGTCACATCTTCCATTTAATGTCTACTCGAGTAACCGTGGGTGAAAGCATGTCTAATAAACTTGCATATCTTCTATTTACGTAATGATTATTTATTTTTCATTGCAACGTGATGAGTAGGACATTATCAACCATAAAGAAAATATACATGCATGACTTTCCGATCAATGACAAAACTTTTAATGACCGATAAACAAAAAACACATAATCCAAAAAAGAATCGAACAACTTTGCCATCTTCCATAAGGAAAAAAGTGAATGCCGGCAATAAATATAGTGGGTGATGTCAAAATCTCATATAAATTTGAAGCATATATTATAAGTATAACATGCATATACATCTAGTGGGACAGGTATTGGATTGCCTAAATTTGCACCACCTACAAATCATTGTAGATTGTCCATGATTTCATCTGACTTCATCACCTTTGACAAGTTTCTATCGACCAAACTGTCGACTCGTCGCTTGAACATTTCTTTTTTGTGTTGATGAAAACCAAATTGGTAATGAAATGAAGAAGAACTCGAGGATAGCAACCATTCAACAAATGATAAAGCCTAACCTCAATTAATGTAAGTTGAGGGATAACATTGAACATCTTCGTATAGTTTAGTCATCACATTGAGCAAATTGAAAGTTTACGGATCATATTGTACATCTGGTCACAGGTCAAGATCCGTATTGAGCAAATTAAAAGTTCATGAATCATATTACACGTTGAACTAAAATTGAGAGACAATTTGTGTCATTTTCCCAAAAAAAAGAAAAACCGTTTCCCCTTCTAACCCGGCCCAAACCATTCCCTCCGAAGCCCGACCCAAAACGTTTCCCCCCAAAGCCCGGCCCACAGCTAAAACCCTGTGGGTTAACGGCTGGCGATGGGCGAGACCGACCGACGAACGGATTAGCAAAGATGCGCAAAGCAGCGAACGCCCCCCTCTCCTTTCGCTCTGGAGTCACTTCCCTTTCCCTCTCCACTCTTCACTTTCTTCTTCTTCTGCTTCTTCCTGCTCCTCCTCCTATCCTATCCTACCTACATTTTTGAGCGCTTCTGATCGGCGATGGCGATAGCGATTGCTGCTGCCCCCTGCCTTTCGTGAAGGAGCCCCGTGGAGCCTCATTTCCAATTGCATTGCTCTCCCCCGCTGCCTAAGCGCTGCGACTACCTCAGGTCTCTCTCTCTCTCTCTCTCTCTCTTCCGGCAGTCGTTTGTCGTGGTTCGTCAATGCGTTCCGTTTCGCCGGCCGGTCGCGGTTTGCCTTCGTCGATGCAGCGCGCGTCGTTAGCGGTTCTTCGATTCTCGATTCCCTTTTTATCCGCGCGTGGCGTTTTCTCTTGAGTCGCCGGTTGCTTGAATGGAGGGCGGATTTGGAGGCTAGTTTTCTTTTTTTGTTTTTCTTCCTTAATGTAGGTTCTTAGTTCGGACTAGATTGGTTACTGTTAACGAGAAGCTCTTGTGGAGATAGGAGGGGCATGCGCACGGTTTAGATTGTAGGAACGGCGGTCATTCTTAGGGAACTAGTGCAATTCGCTGTTCGGTTCGAGCTGTCTCCTGTTCTTTTCGACTTTGAGTAGAGGACATTAAAGGTCATTGGAATTAAAGCCAGTTGCCTGTCTCCTGTAATGCTCGGTTCTTTGAGAGGACTGTCTTTTGTAATTTCTGGTGAATTGCGCGAGCTGATAACTTCGCTGATGAGATTATTCTTGCTCTGTCTTTAATTTTCTGCTATCTTTACACAGGTATCTGCTGAAAATCTGTATTTAGCCAATTTCAACTTCAGCCTCTCCGTCCATTGAATTTGGGAGGAAACTTCCTGGCCACCTTAACATATTTGGACATGTCGACCTGTTTATCGACAAATCTTGCACCATCGGTTGGTGGAAACCATAAGGGAGTGTTGAATTTAAGAGGAGGCAAAGTGTTGGTGGAGAATCGGTGGTTTGAAGTGAAGTCCGGGAAGATGATTGGAACAAAGAATAATTTTCTGGTTGCCAACATGAGGTCTGTTCTGCCTCAAATTATGTGTTCGACCAACTCTCATAGTGTTAGCACATATCAAAGTAAAGATCCCTTTCTCAACTCACACCCTGAAGTTGCCATGCTTAGAGGGAATAAAGGTGAGGGAAATAACACAGCAAACAAACAGAATGATGGTTTGGGTGGAAATGTGGTGGAAAGCTTAAGAGACACATCCAACCAAAGTAATCACAGTGAAGCTAAGATAAAGGTTATAGGAGTTGGAGGTGGTGGGTCAAATGCAGTCAATCGCATGATTGAAAGTGCTATGAAGGGCGTGGAGTTTTGGATTGTGAACACAGATATCCAAGCCATGAGAATGTCTCCTGTGTTTCCTGAGAATCGTTTGCAGATTGGTCAAGAGCTGACTAGAGGTCTTGGAGCAGGGGGGAACCCTGAAATTGGCATGAATGCTGCCAAAGAAAGCAAAGAAGCAATAGAAGAGGCACTTTATGGCTCAGATATGGTCTTTGTCACGGTAGGTTGTACTTTACATGGTAATCTATCTTTCAGCTTGCAGTTTCAGCTCCAGTCTACTATAGATAGTATATGCAGAGTGTTTTCGAATTGTCGTTTAAATTTTCTTCCCCGCTGTTTCTTTCTGTTGAGGACTTATAAAGTGGCTCTAAATGTTGCATCCTGATTCATAAATGGTGATGAACTTTAAATATAGAGCTAGTAAATGTTATTTCCATTAATTGAAGAACCATCTCCGTTGATGTATCTAGGACCAAGGTCTTTGATATGCCAATATTATGGTGGTTATCAATCATCACTTGAAACATAATTTTGTGTGGAACTACCTTGACCTTAGCACTAAATAATTACTTTAAAGATACAGTTGATTTGGATGGCAATGCACATGGAGAGTGATAATATGGATGGACTAATGTGCTACTTAGCGTAGTTGACGTCCTGTTGTGCCTTTTGCTTATTCATCATCATCGAGGATTGATTTATCCTCCATTATACCTTTCATGGTGATTAGGAACAGTGTTGTAACAATGATATCCACTTCAATTAAATATCATTAGTCAATGGCCCCTATTGTAAAGCAGATGTTTATTTGATTTCCTTGTTCCTTAATTATCGTGTGCAGGCTGGAATGGGTGGAGGAACTGGCACTGGGGGTGCTCCTATAATTGCAGGAGTAGCAAAATCAATGGGTATATTGACCGTTGGTATTGTGACAACCCCATTTTCTTTTGAAGGACGAAAGCGAACTGTTCAAGCCCAGGAAGGAATAGCATCTCTGAGAGACAATGTGGACACTTTGATTGTTATTCCCAACGACAAGTTATTGACTGCAGTTTCGCCATCGACCCCGGTCACAGAAGCATTTAATCTGGCTGATGACATTCTTAGGCAAGGTGTTCGGGGAATCTCTGACATAATCACGGTATAGACTTCTACCACCTCTTTTGAGGACTCTTAAGTTTCTCTTCTTTTGTAATGCATTGGACAAATGGAAGTTTCAAAAGAAATGCAGAGAGTTTGGGATTATAGGTTGAGTTACAGCCACTGCATGATGAGATGCTTTTTGGAAGCTCTTTAATAATTAGGGCGAAATTCCTTCTTTCAAGACTCAGTGTCACTTAGATGAAGCATACTAGCAAGATGAGAAGAGGAGATATGCCAAGAGCTGTCAATGTTCATGATGTGCTTGATGCTTCAAGCCTCAATTTTCTTGAAAAGACATACTGAATATGAGCCCTTTTATTCAGATCTCCTTCTAAACACATATTAAGGAGTCAGAACAATGATTCCTCTTCTGATTTTGGTCCCTGTTATTCAGAAGTTTGAAAAGTCCTTTCATGCTAAAGGCTGTGGCAAGAATACTTTGTTTAGTATTTTGGGCTCTGATACAACTTATTAGAGGTAGAAGAAGAAAATTGTATAAGACAATCAACATGCACACATGCTAAATTATGTCAAATTATGCGGAACATATCTCTGTCTTGCAATTACTATACACATTGCATATCTACTGTATAATACTACATTTAGCTGTTACATTACTCACTCTCACCACAAGTAAATACATAGAACAATGTGCTCTTGCAAATTGACCCTTTCTACTCTTTACTTTCTTGGACACTCTCTCAGACATTTCTGATTCAAATCTCTCTGTAGCTCAGTTCAAAGATCATGCGAAGGTTGGTAATCATAAATTGCTTCTCTAACCCTGGTGCACAAGAAGCAGCACAAAGATATTGTTATAGCCACTAACGTGGAGCATTTACAATTTGACAATTTCCTTCTTTTAATCTTGGATGGCTAGAAACTAAACTTAATTCCTCTTTCCCCAAGGTTGTATATGCTCATTGTCATTCTATAGCCAAGTTAAGCATTGCTTTGTCGGTGTTGACTTTGGTCATCCTATGCCTCAATAACCCTCCAATAACCAGGACTTCATTTGTCCTCCACTGTGATTTGGTTGAATCAACAGTTCTTTTTTGCAAAACCGTTTGCATCATCCATCTCAGATGATGAACTGATGTTTTCGTTGAAATTATCACTCTTATGGACTGGCGTAGTTGTTTTACTCTATATGATGCTGGATCATCTTACATGCAGATACCGGGGCTGGTCAATGTTGATTTTGCTGATGTGCGGGCTATAATGGCTAATGCAGGATCTTCATTGATGGGGATAGGGACTGCAACAGGTAATATTCAACTTAGCTATCTATAAGTTTTTGACTTCTTCTTTCAGAGATTATTCTCTAGAAGATAGTAAAGTTCTTAGAACTAGGATCACACAAAAAGCTCAAAGTTGACTATATGACTTTCATATGCAAGACAAATACCCTTTTTCATGAAGCATAAGCTTCAGTTGACCATAGAATATGAAATCTGCATTAAGCACTATTGAAGCAATATATCTGCCCATGTTGTGAAGCCATATATATCCCTGAAATGGATGACTTATTTTACAATATAATCCAAAAATTAATTGCTAAGAAAGAAAATACAGGCTTTTTAATGCAATGTGGTTCTGACCAATGGCTGGTTTTGCTGATTGCCAAGAATCAATAGGAGGATCTTAAGATATGCTGAGCATGATTCCAAACAAATCCATATTATACCAGATGTATCTCATTGTAAGCAAGTAGAACTGCACTTAGTTATGAAACCCGGGGGTCTTTGAATTTAGATTAAAAACTTAGGATGATGAGGCATCTATCACTTAATTCTAATATGCTTTGCATGCAAACTACACATGAGTCTCTACTTCAAGTTTATATTGAACAAAACAGTATATAGCTAAGATAGTTGGCTGGACCTTTTTTTTTTTTTTTTTTTTTTTTTTTTTTTTTTTTTTTTTTTTTTTTTTTTAATATGGGTTTAAGGGATTTCCTCATGTGCACAAGAGCTCCACATGGACTCTCTTACCGTTCTAGAAAAATTGTATATGATAAAGGAACTTGTTGTATATAATGGAAAATGAAAAAGAACAATTTTCTTTTTGTGGGCATCATTTAATAAAGCCAGTTCTGCTTTCTCGCTTAACTCATTAATATTCTTGGGTGTCATTTTCTTTTTTTCTCAGGGAAGACAAGGGCAAGAGATGCTGCATTAAATGCCATCCAATCTCCATTACTTGATATTGGTATTGAGAGGGCTACTGGAATAGTTTGGAACATAACTGGTGGAAGCGACCTGACCTTGTTTGAGGTATTACCCTACCCTCCTAGTTTGAGGCATTCCCCCTTGCTTTTCTATCCTCAACCCTGGCTCTTTAAGCCACAAGGACACTTAAATATATGAGTCACATTATCTGGCAATTTGTTATTATTGACTTTCATTTTTTTTTTTCTGGTGAGAAAGCTTATCTGGAAATGCAATGTTTTTCTGTCCCCAATATGATTCATTTATTTTTCTGCTGCTAATTAAGCCTTTCAGTAGGTGTTATAAGTGACACAGACTTCTGCTAGATTTCTTTACTACCAAGAGCAATATGCTTGATAACAAGACGCTTCTACTTTCATTTTCAAAGGCACAGTGCAAAGCATGGCCAGTAGCAGCATAGAGAAAATATAATATGAAGTCAACTGTTCTATCTGGGCTGTATGCATCATGAATGAAGAATTAGCTGCAGTCTGGGCTTTTGATTCTTGGGTCTATCCAACTGATGAAGGTTGGGTGCATCCAAGTCTCTAGCTCAGCGATAATTTTGTTCCAATGGACCTTTGAGTATATCTTTTCCAAAATGCCCAAGTCTCTCCTATCTTTCATTGCAGAAAAATTGGAAAGTTGGGCCCTCATTGAGCAACAATTTGGTCCCTTGATCTTTTTGATGCTGTAGAATACTCGCTTGCTAAATCTTGATCTTGACTTTCCCTTGTCCTGTTGCTTATGTGGAAATCGTACAGGTCAATGCTGCTGCAGAGGTCATATATGACCTAGTGGATCCAACGGCCAATCTGATATTTGGAGCAGTGATTGATCCATCACTGTCTGGCCAGGTAAGAAAGTTTCAGGGACCATTTTGTTGAGCACTAATAGAGAGGCATTATTATGAAGATATGCTTACAGAAAGTGAATTTATGGTAAACATTCCACTTAGGCACAGTAGTGGCTGACGGTGCACTTATTTTGTTCTTTGGAATGACATCCAAAGCTATTATTATCCCTAGAACTGGTAAACCCTGCATTTATGCCATTAATAAGATCACAAACAGGTTTGTGCCTTCCCCATTTTTCTTGTAACTTATGCTTTTGCTGCCTGAATGTATTCCACAGAAGCAAAGTATGATTGGTCATTCTTGCTTGCAATCAGATGTCAATGAAGAGAAGAATACTTTCTGATGGGACATTTGTCTTCTTTTGCATCAGGTCAGCATTACCTTAATTGCAACTGGATTCAAACGCCAAGAAGAAAACGAAGGAAGGTCGCTTCAGGTTTCTACCTTCCTCCCCAACCATCTAATCCCTGAAGATTTTGCTCCTTTATCTTCTTGTATCTCCATTTGTGTGCTTGTTTGTTACGCATGTTTGCTTTGGTACTGAAGCTGAATCGTTTCTTTGAAAATACAGTCAGGCCAGATTCAAGGAGATGGACTAAATAGGCGGCCCTCTTCATATGGTGAAGGCACTTCAGTGGAGATCCCTGAGTTCCTAAAGAAGAAGGGGCGATCACGCTTTCCAAGAGCTTGATCTCATTAGGATGTGTTTATATTACCATAAAAAAGTTGCCTCCTTTTGCGATTTCCACTTCTTACCTTTCAGGAGAGGTTTAAGTTTTGTAAATGTGTATAGTTCTCACGTGACTTGAGGTTTTGTTTGAGATGTAGCCAAATGTTGGTAGTATTTCGTTTTCTATAGATATTAGAGTTGCCTTTTGTTCTATCTGGACGGCCATCGGATGATAGTGTGGTGCAGCTTTTGGCTGTCACATGCTTGAGCTGCATCAACACGTTTGAAAGTCTTGGCTACAGTTTGTTAGCCTTAACTACTTGTCAGTATATTCATCCAAGAGTTAGCTTATCTTATTTCTTTGGATGAAAGAGATATAGACTATTGTACTTTGATCGTGGAGATGGTCATCTGCCGTTGTGGGGTATTGGCAGGTGATAAATGGCGTGGTGACAAACTCTAGAACTCTTTCTATTCGTTGTCATCATGATCTAATTGGCAAGAATTGGTTTTTTGTGCCCTTGGCACTTCATTTCCTGCTTGTTCGCTGGGACTCTGGTTCTTTTGTGGCTGATGTGTTACATTATTGATCTTCTCCGCCATGCTATCGTTTTTCATCATTCTGTGTTTCCCTTTTTTTTTTTTTGGTGGGTTTGATAGATGCAACCAGCTTTAGGTTTCTCCGTTGTTTATTGGGGTTACGCTCTTCAGTTCAAACTCTCAGTTTGCTGCAATTTGATAGTTTTGTTCAAGCGACGTGCCTGCCTGACAGGCTCGCCATTAGCTGTGGATCACGGGAGGATTCTAGTGGTCTGAGCTTGGGATTGTTTCGCCATGTTAGAAGTTTGTGTTGGACGATGGGGTGCACTTGGATAATATCTTGTGAGTTTCAGGCTTCAGCTGCATATATTTAACGTGCCATTTCGAGTGTGCAGTGATGATTCATGGGCTGTAGACGTATTCGATGTTGAGTGAGGGTAGTAGTAATGGAGTCCATAAGTTACATGGGGATGCAACATTAATGGGGGAATGCATCGATGGTTTTCCGAGTCTTCCTCACTTTCACTTCTCAGCATTTACATGACCAGACTTTGATATCCATAATTTTTCTTTTCCCAGTTAAAGAGAACATGCAAATATTTCTCGAGACTGTTTCATACATTTTTATCTATGCATATTTATGTCGGCACGTCATCGGCAAGCATTTTGCCACTGAGTATATTTGATAGAGGACTTTGGTTAATGAAGTGGATGGCTGCTCAACTATTTTTTGCCCGACCCTTCACGAACTGGTCGTAGTTGATTTTCTTACTTTCCTAATGCCTGTGGAGCACCTTGACTCAGTAGATGTTCTATTTTCTCATGCTGTATTTCCACAGAAGCATAGACAAAAGTAGTGGTGGAAGAGTTTCGGTTTTCTTCCCTTAAAACCGGTTGGTGGTGAAAATTTTAGATGTGCTAACACCTTCAATCCAGCCAATTGAAGGCAAAAGATACGACAGGGAAGTCCTTGCCAGTAACATGGATAAATTGCCCCTTAAAAGTTTCAACAAAGGTGTCGATTTGAGATGCCACTCTTTTATGTTTTACCATGTTCCTCCCTCTAAACGAAACATTGGGATCAATGTATGTCTCCGAGGGTAACAACTTAGGATTATTTTTAAATATGCAGCTTGTATAACCTTTTTTTTTTTCCTTTTTTACAAAATTTATATTTATTACCTATATTGATGGTGATAGAGGCATTTGATAATCATTTTGTTCTTGAAAACAAATTTTGCTTAAAATGATTTTTTTATTTTATTTTTGGAAATAATTTCTTAATATTTGAAGGTTTTTGGTAGTTGCTTAAAATTTTTATTCCCAAAATAGAAATATGTTTAGTAGAACTCTTAAATTTTTTTCTTTCTTTTCATTTTTTAATACTTTAATTATTTTTTTCTTTTTTTTCCTTTTATTTTCTTCTTCCTCCTTCTTTGTGATCGTTGCCAGCCCACGGTAGTGGCGATGGCGGCGGTGGCTTGCAATAATTGGTGATCGACTGGGAGAAAGAAGAAGAGAGAAGGAAAAAAGAAAAAAAAAAAAAAGTACATTGGGATTGATTTTGGAATTGTTCTTAAAAAAAAAATTCTTTTTTACTTCTTAATTGTATTCTAAATCTATCCTCAAACAAAAAAGTTTATTAAATGAATTTTTATTCTTTTATTTTTGCTTTCAGGAGTGAAAAAAAAATAGAATCAATTAACAACAAGAACCTAAGACATGAGTTACCCATACAGCAGAATGGACCATTGGGCAAGTGAATGGTAATTCTCTTTCCAGCCCCTATTCGCTGACATTTTCCACTCAATGCGTTGCTCACAAGAATTCATGTTTTTCAATCAAGTTAGCATTGTGCTATCCAATTTTCATCCGTCGGAGGGCCCATGACCCTCACCTCGCTAGCCTGCACCGGTTGGCATCCACCGACAAGGGCTACCAGTAGCAGGCGTCATTTTTCTTATGAGTAATTTATTTCAGTGGCCATCATTCTAACATGGAAAGAGAATGTTAGGGTTTCGAATCGTCACCTTCTTAGGAGGTTGGGATGGGAATGATTTAGTTTTAAATGTGGGTTTTGATTTCCACACCCCATAAGAAGATATGGCAAAAGTTTGAGAGTAAGAGTTAGTATAGAAGTAGAATAGGACCGAAAAAAAAAAAAAAAAAAAAAGAGAGATCAAGAGTCGCATCCTCGGGCAATGCTAGCTCCGTGATTTAAGTATGTACCCTCGCTAGAAGTTGCTCGAGCATGGGTCGTGCCTTTTGAGCCCTGCAAGGGTCACTTATATGTTTTGAAACCGAGTTGATTGCCACGTAAGAAACAAATCAAATTGATTATAGGGACAAGACTCAGTCCGATTCAAAAGGTATGAGGGCTTAATTGACGAAATTAGAGATTTGAAGGGGCCGATGTAGGACTATCTTTCACACTTTCTCCTGGACTATGATTTTCCAACGGACGAGGGGATGAAAATCGAAAAATAGTAGCGCACTGGAGCTCGGTTCGGCGGCGGCGGCGGCTGCAAAAACTGAATGGGACTGCGAACGAATTCCCTTCCCGTTTCGTGCCGTGGTTCTTCCGACGAGCAAGCCGACAGCGAATAAAGAAGACAACCTCGAAAGCTCGAGTTCCACGGAAAGAGGGCAAAAGAAGCTTCCGTCTTTCCAGTTTCAAATCTATAAGCCACAAGAATGAGGATGAGCAGCCTCCGCGCCAGCTCGATTCCCGATCTCGGCTCACCCCTCTCGGCTTCTGCTCCTCGATCAGCTCGCGCGACGGCTGCCGTTGTACCCCGACGATACCCATTTCGAGTACGTACTGTCTCTAGCTGCGCGAGAATGCCGAGCGTTTCTGGGTCATATCGCAATCCTCAAGTCCTTAATTATCTCATTCTTGCCTTTTGCTTTCGCCCAGGATCCTCCTCGCGGATGTCCGTACGGTGCGCCGTTCGATTCCGTCCTTGCATCGATATACACAAGGTGCTCCCTTTTGGCAAGGGCCTTATGATGGTCTTGAGTTTCGATGGAGTAGCTTTCTTGGTCGTTTGTTGTTAGTGCACTTCATGTATGTTCAGAGTATCTGTTCTTCGAAGAGGGGCGAAAAATGGGGGAAAAACATTGCGGAGGTTTTGCTATCAAAGTCTCTATCTTTTTGAGCTTTCAAGGAGTGGTGCTTAATAGGTGTAGGAATAACTGCTTTGGAAATTTGTTTCGGAAGTGCTGTGTCGAATTTTGAATGCGTATTGATGGTTCTAGCATTGCTCTTCAGATATGGTGAATTTCCAGCTGGAGACTGCTTGGTTGTCCCCGAAATGCATCTTTGATTTTGCATAAGGGCGTTGTAGTTACCGAAAGTAAATTTTAGGAGTCAATGATGGCTAATTTGTTTCTCTGTATTTGACTCGCATTGATTTAGTTCATTGGTCAATCGTTCCATGCACATTTTTGCATCTTTGACTGCTCCATATATTGCATCTATGCCAAGAGCTTCCATAAGAATAAGTTCATTTGCCTCTTTAAATTGCCTCAGAAGTCAATTTTGCTTAAGTCATTGTTTGACCTGTTCTGTTGCCTGTTGTTTTTCATTGGGTTAAGAAGGCCAGTGCTATGGTTGAATGGAGGATGTTGCTTGTTCCTTTCAGTTAGATGCATCATTTGTTGTGAGGTCTTCCATGGACACAATCTGCATCTTCACTTGGTCATTGTAGCAGCCAGTTGATCAAATTCAATGTATTATTATCAGGGTAAAGTGAAACAAATTGTAGGGTCGACCCTTTGTGATTTGAAGGGCAATGAATCTGCTCCTGTGACCAATTTTGAATCAGACGTATCTTCAGCAGAGTACGCAAAATTATACCAAGAAGATGGGCTAGCAGGTGGTCATGTAATCATGCTTGGAGCAGATCCTCTAAGCAATGCTGCAGCAATTGAAGCATTGCATGCATATCCTGGTAGGTTGAGTTTTTTTTTTTTTTGTCATTAATTATACATACTTGCACAGTTCTTATAGGCAATTTGTAATGTAGCTTAAGGTTTTTGCTACAAATACAAACTCAAGAGAGTATTAGGTGTTTCCCGTTCCATCCTTATAGATTGTCCTTAAATTATAAAATGAATTTTCCTCTTGTTTCTTGTTTTGCAATTCAGCTACCTTTGTTTCGCTAGTGCTGGCCATAGAAAATGTCCATGCTTTTCCACGTGATTCTAAATGAAAATCTGGGGTTATGAGGTACTAAGGTTGATGGCTGTTCTCCTCAATAACTTCACCTTAGATTAGCAGACTATTTATATGCAAAAGTGAGAGAATGTTTTCTGACGTGTGCAAGGCATGGATAAAGCATATTGTTCCATTCTATTTTTGAGCATCTTTCTCTTCATTAATCATGGTTTGGTGGTTAAAAGCCTGTGACTACATTCCTTCTTATCTTATGGTGGATACTATCGCCTGAAACTTACAGATGTTTCCTCTGCTGAACTTATGGTGAGGACTTCCTTATGCTAGGCGGTCTGCAAGTAGGAGGTGGAATCAATTCAGAAAATTGTCTGAATTACGTAGAAGAAGGGGCAAGCCATGTCATTGTAACATCGGTATGTCATTTTTACTTTAGTATCTCCTGTTCTCTTTTGTGGAAAAAAAATTGCTCAGCCTTTTTCATATGACAGTCCTTTTCTTGTTCTTTTTTCCTTTCACTGTATTGCTACATTTAGTGAAAGCAGGGGATAAACAGAGCAGTAGTTATGGGCTTTTTGAAAGGATAATTAGTTTCCAGATCTCACATGAACATGTTGATTTAAACTGTCTGGTCATACAAGATGTAGCTTTTCTATGGTATCATTCCCATGCTTGTTTACACTCACAAACTTGCAGCATAAAAGCTTGCACATTTCTGATAGATGGGAATGAAATTGAACATTATAGCTGTCATACTTCCGCATGTTATCAAAACTGTACCAGTGAGTGCTATTGAGCTCTTTTCTTTTGATATTCTTGTTACAGTATGTGTTCAATAATGGAAGAATGGACCTTGAAAGGCTTAAGGATCTTGTGCATGTGGTGGGAAAAGACCGCCTGGTGTTGGATCTTAGCTGCAGGAAGAAGGTTTGATATAGTTTCTTTTGTATAAATTTGTCTAACTTAAGCCTTTTGCGAGGAGATTAGGCTTAAACAGTCGGCATAGCTTCTTTGGGGGAACTTCTGATTTCTTAAACTTTCTGAAAGTTGGTGTCATGTGCTGAGATGTGGGTGTGTCAAACTAGCTGAACAAAGTTTTCATCAAGGCCAATGTTCAGTTTGGCTTTTTCTTTTTGGGTTCAGTGAGTTCATTAATTGAAGTTATGTTATCTTCGCTGCTTGTTTATGTTCAGGAGGGTAAATATGCAATTGTCACTGACAGATGGCAGAAATTTAGTGATGTGTATCTGGATGAGA
The DNA here is from genome assembly GCA_014182555.1 of Eucalyptus erythrocorys. Lineage (NCBI taxonomy): Eukaryota > Viridiplantae > Streptophyta > Magnoliopsida > Myrtales > Myrtaceae > Eucalyptus > Eucalyptus erythrocorys. The sequence goes on along the minus strand of CM024597.1, from coordinate 43,773,947 downwards.
AGGTATTAGAGTTTCTTGCAAGCTATGCTGATGAGTTCTTGGTCCATGGTGTCGATGTGGAAGGAAAAAAGTATGTACCTTTGATTCCTTCTCCACCTATTTTAAAGGGATAACCCTTCTCTGCTTTAGAACTGCACCTCTATTAATGCCTTGGTCTTGTTTTTGTCTACTGCTATTAACTTATCATATGTGACATTTTTTAAGAGATAGCAGTTGTTATTAGGTGTCACTGTTTTAAGTCACCTTGAACTGTGATTAATTATTCTTACTGCTGGAGGACTAATAGGTGGAAGAGGAATTTTGGTTTTCTGTGCTTCATGCTGAGCCTTTGTTTTTTGACCCCATTATAAGAATAAGTCAATCTGGTAAAAAGTATTATATTTCAATAGACATGATATTTTACAAAAGATAAACATGATTTTTTTCAAAATGAATGTTTTTATTATTGTTCCTCACACTGACCTAGAAGCTATCGATTTTTTCCTTGTTGGAGTTCTGAGCTTCACATGTACTTTATTTTTAAGTTGCAAAGCACTTCTAGAGCGGTACTGGAAAAACATTCTTCTCACATGCTAATCAGTCTCTTCTTCGTTCACCATTTATGCCAAAAAAAGAAAATCTACCTAAAGATCATCTACTTAACCAACTACACAATTTGATTTTCTCATTGATAAATAAAGAAAACAAGTTCCTGGTTGTTCTAATGTTTTCCATTTAATTTGTCGTTAATCTGCCATGAAATTCAGATTTTGGTCGTCATGACTCATAGCTTCTGAATGTGAACATATTTTAGTTCATTTTTCACTTGAGTTTCCTTCATAGAAATCTTTGAGTAACATTAAACAAGTCCAGGAGCTGTCTCTTACCAATCTCTTAAGCAAATGGATGCTCTTTACTCTTACAAGGACATAGACATGTTCTTTGCAATATTATTTTTTATTGTACTGATAAAATAGTTCTGTGATTTGTTTCTAAAATGTGGAATTTTTATCATGGATTCTCAACTAATTACTGTTGGGCAGTGAGTCCATGCTGTCCATGTCAATGGTCCCCTTGTGCTTTGCAACTTCAACTTTCTCTATATTTTAAGTGAATTGTCCTCTTGTGCTTTGCAACTTTGACTTCGCTACATTTTGTATGTGCTGATCTCTGTGATTCTAACCCTGAATGCTTGTTTATTACAGATTAGGAATTGATGAAGAGCTTGTGGCTTTGCTTGGAAAGTACTCTCCGGTAAGTAGTACGTCAATTACCACGTGGCAAGTTCTTTGCTGGTGTCTATGTTTTTAAATTATCATTTTGGTTGATAATGTTTCCTCCCAGACTCGTGTTAGAAATTCATTCAATTTGCCATAAAGATAAACATTTTGCATGTTTAGTGCATAGATAGACCAAGACCTGAAGTTTCTTGACTCGTCTGGTGGTGAGCCTCACCTAGGCCTCAGTGGATTTTAAGACGTGGCAAGTCATGTGATGGCCTTTTTCTTTTTGGAACATCCTACTGCATTTTTGAAACTGTGGAAATGCCATTCTTTTTTCACTCTGTTAGCAAGGCGTGTGTTTTCATTTCATCACTGAAAAGAATTCCTTTTCTTTTCACTTTGCTGTTTATCTGTTGGTTGCTGGGCATTGAGTGTGCATGTTCTGCATGCAAACATTGACACCAGCCTGTTTTGGATGTCAGATTCCGGTGACCTACGCAGGTGGTGTCACCGTAATGGAAGATCTGGAGAGGATAAAAGTGGCCGGCATGGGACGTGTGGATGTGACGGTAGGAAGTGCTTTGGATATTTTCGGGGGCAACTTGGCATACAAAGACGTCGTGGCATGGCATGCTCATCAGCAGGCTTTGCCTGTTTAATCATCTCTTGACATTATCTTGTGATTCTCTGTATCGATTCAGCCATTGGACATGATCGGGGTGCAGCTACCAATATTGGGTTCTTGCTCGCCTATTCAGAAGAGGCTGTTTATTACACTAAAGACCATGTAGATTGTAGACAGTGAAGCTATGAACCAGATTGAGAATGAAGTATGTGACCGAGGCCTTAATTTTTGATTTGATTTCTTTTCGTCTTCTTTATGATTTAGATGGATAGAACCCAGAACCCTTCGAAGCCCGTTGGGAATCACTGAAAGCAATTGATTTGGCTAAATCTTACGGCAAAATAATAAAAGTAACTTTTTACACTCAGCATGATTATGAATTCTCAGCTTGATGAAAAGAGTGCTTAATTTTTATCTTTTTCCTGATTGATCAAGACCTGGTTAATTCCATCGTTTTTCTATTTGCTGCAACCGTCTTATGTTCTAGATCCTATAATCCAAATGGCGATTTTCGAGGCGCGATTTGCTGTCAGGCTTAGGCCAGAATTCAATTTGAGCAACTCTGCAATGTACCAAATGCGATCCTCTGAACCTGAGGCAATAATTTAAAAGATAAATAGGGCCGTGGAGGAGTTTCTGCAACTTAGGAAGAGTGCTGTTAAATGTTCAGATAAAGTGATGATTGGATAATTCGAAGCAGGCTGCAGCAGGGAGTGGTAGCTCAAGATCACAAGGGAGCTTTAGCAGGGATCCAAGGGCAGATTTTCAAACACTTGTTCGGCAGAGGAGGCAGAATTGGCAGCCGTGGACGTCACCAACTCATCTTCAGTCCTGCTCTTGAATATTTAGGATGGGCATCATGATCATTCTATCTCTTTGCTTTTTTATTTTTTTATTTTTTAAAATAAATTTGGAACAGAAATTCGTTTGGTAATACATTTTTTTTTTTAATTTACAAGACAAAATTTTAAAAAAAAAATTAATAAGACCACAAAAATAAATTTGGAATCCTAAATATTTAGGTGGGCATCAAATTCTATCTCTCTACTTTTTACTTTTTAAAATAAATTTGAAAAAAATTCTTTTTAATGCTCATTTTTTTTTTCAATTTACAAGACAAACTTTCTACTTTGACACTTCAATTAAATTTTTTTGAAAATAATAAGTGAAAATTCTCTACTTCATTGAAACATAAATAAAAACTCTTTTTATTGCTCACCCTCGCCTCCTGTTGCCTACTAATGTGCAATTTCTACTTTGACACTTCAATTAAGGATGTTTTATTTGACAAAAGAGTGGAACACTACAAACTAAAATGAGCAGGGCAAAGAGATATTTAAAAAGGCCTATCAAATAAAATTTTGTTTCTAGGAAGAAAAATTTTGTCCTGTTATCAAACATGTATCTCTATTCAAAAACTTGTTTAGGAAATATAAATAGAAAATAAAAAATCTATTTATGACGAGAAATTATTCTCAAAAATAAAAGATTATCATCCATGCCCTTAGACATCATTAAGAAGACATTTGTATTGAAAGAGCAAAGTTTCAATTGTCAGATTTCATTGTTGCACCCCAAGGAGTAAATGCACGTTGCTAGATTAGTATATTAGAAGTGCCAAAAGTTGTACACAAAAGCTCTCTTTATTGTCAAAAATTTATTTTGAATCACTTGAATGTCACTTAAAAATAAAAAATCACTTAAGTGTTAATTCCAATTTGGGTCGTAAAAATGTGACTTTGCCTTGTTTTATTAATATCTTCTATTTAAGTGGCTCACCGGAATGCTTTGTCAGCGTATTATAACTTAAAGAACGACGTTTTCAACATTTGCCGCAATTCAAAACCCTCATTTCAATTTTTGTAAATTCAAAACCCAAATATAATTTTCCCCCAAAGTCACACTCTTCCCCTTCACGAAGCCGCCTGCACATCGAGGTCGAACTTTTTTCTTTGCCTCTGGTGGAATGCTCGTGAGATTGTGTTCGCAAGCGAAGAAAGCCAAATTTCACAGGTTAACAGATGATGGCCTGATCGTGAGCTTTGAAGATGGTAATTTGTAGAGAGCAAATGAGCTGCCGAAATTGGTGGGCACGCAAGGAGGATGACACACGATGGTATGTATCAGGTGCCAAGGGACGTGAATAGCAGCTACAAAAGGACTCGCTAATCCAGCGGCTCTCAGCTCGCCTGAGCACTGATGGAAACCCGAAGGCGATGAATGTACGAGTCGAGCATGGGCGTACGCTGCTGAATGACTGCTCCTTGCTCGACGTGCTGGCGACGTTTGTAGCGCCTGCCTGTAGCTCCTTTGCTTGCTCCACCACCCGGCACCTGCTGCCCCTCCTTCATCCGCCTTGCAGCCTCTTTGGTGGCGATATCGTGTATTTCCTCAAAGAGAGTCAACGGGTTGAAAAAAAAAAAAAAAAAAAAAAAAAGCGACAGTGTGCAACGTTTATAAAAATATGCAAGCTCATATTAAAATATTTATAAAACTCACGTGATCACAGTGGCCGAAATTTTTAGCATTTTTAATATATTAAGCCCGCATTTTGCCCATGGGAGCTGCTCTTCCACGCCTGGAGCATCTTCTTCAAAACGTTGTACTTGCTCCCGTGGTCGGGAAGAGACCAACCACCTTTGAGCGTCACGTCCTTTGTCCTTTACCGGTAGCCGAGAAATTTCGGGCAAAAAAAAATAATTTATATTATTAGATTCTGAAAAATATCAAGGAGACGACAATACTCGCGCGCGAACAGCTACACGGGCGAAGGCGGTTCGGCGGTTCCGGGAAGTAAAAAAGGCCATAACCGCCACTCGTCCTCTGCAACTGCCGCTCTCTCCGCCGTAACCGAAATTCGAACACTCCGTCGCTCCCCCCCGACCCCAAAACCCTAGACGGCCATGTCTCTGTGCGAGCCCTCGTCGTGGCTCGGTCCATCCCTCTCGAGAACCCTCGTGCCGACCTCACGATCCCCCAAGCGATCCACGGGTGCCGGCCGCGCCGCCGTCATGTCCACGACTGCCGCCGACAGAGCCGCCGCCGCCGTTTCTCCTCCTTCGCCCAGGCGGCCCATCTCCGCCCTCGAGGCTCGGGTCTCCCTCGTGTTCGCCCTCGCTTCCCAGGCTTCTTCCGTCTCCCAGCGACGTACATGTTCTCCCGCCGAACTCCCTTTGTCTTTTTTCCGTATCGTTTCTCGAGCGTGAGTATGTGCGAGCATGTGTGTCGGGCTCAATTTGGGTCGCTGTAATCTGTGGTGCAGTTCTGGTGGATTTGGCGACCGAAACCGCGAAGTACGTGTTCCCGAAGAGGTTTGAGAGCCGCAATTTGGAGGAGGCTTTGATGGCAGGTACTCGATTATGCCTTGTCCTGGTGGAAATGAGCTTGGGATGCTGTGTTTGGGATAGCTCAGAAGTCTAAACTGGGATTTTATTCTGGGTTTTTCTTTATGCTGCGCTGTCTTGTTTCAGTTCCGGATCTCGAGACGGTGAAGTTCAAAGTTTTGAGCAGGAGAGACCAGTATGAAATAAGAGAAGTGGAGGTATAAACTGCACTCGGCATGCACGTCCTTCCTCTCGGGGAATTTATGTTTCCTTCATTTAGTTGTACTCGCGATAGACGGCGCGTTTTGGTTGAGCATGTACGTGTCTATTGGTTACCCGTTCCACGATGAGGATTCTGGTCAAGTTTCTCCTGCTCCCGGACTTTGTTATTAGATCACTGCTTTCGTGTTTGTGCATTCTTGTCAACACTTTTAGTTGATACTTGTGTCTACCACATTGCATTTGTGAATGTTGACAGCCTTACTACATAGCGGAAACAACAATGCCTGGAAAGACTGGATTCGACTTCAATGGGGCTTCTCAATCGTTCAATGTCTTGGCTGAGTACCTCTTTGGTAAGGTAGTTAAGCAATCCTTTCAGTTACCTTCTCTATCAGGTCGCGAAAATGACCATTCTGTTACTTAATAGGCTTTTGTGGATCTTTGCTTAAATCAGAACACAACAAAGGAGCAAATGGAGATGACTACCCCTGTTTATACACACAAGAGTCCATCTGATGGAGAGAGAATGGAAATGACGACGCCTGTAATAACAAAGAAGGTGAGTTGTCCAATATCCTCGTGGACGTCGAGTTTGATATTTGGAGAGGCTGTTGGCTAGATGGAGTGTGGTAGAGTCTATGCCCATGCAGTCCCTGTTAACTCTTTAAAAGAGGAGGGCATTGGCTGATTGTTCTTGACATTGGGGGGGCACATTGATCTATTGACATCAATAATGGTTTAGCTCTAATTTGGGAATCTCAAACTCTTTTCTCTGCAATATGTTCTAAGTATTAGTTTAGAGGATACTTTACAGCTTCAAGTACCTTATGTTGAACTATGACAATTATAATGGATTCTCCTCCTTTGGTTATTAAGAACTTAACCTGATGTTGTGTTAATTTTCTTTTTAGCAGCGAAGTATTTATGCTGAGATGATTTGGCATTTTCATTTCAAAACTTATTTGCTTGTTCATTATTGAATGTAGGTGGAAATTGAAGGGAAGTGGCAGATGTCCTTTGTTGTGCCCTCAAAGTATGGTGAGAATATACCATCACCTAGAGATCCATCAGTAAGGATCAAAGAGGTTCCAGGGAAAATTGTTGCTGTTGTTGCCTTTTCAGGTTTGTTCTCTCCATAAACAGATAAAGCTCAACCTACGCAGCTTTTGATTTCAATGAAATTCCTTTCTCCTTGGAAATAGATTAACATTCTGAATTGCATGAATAGAAGTGGTCATAAGTGAAGTCTGCATGATGTGTAAATCAATATGATATGTGACATATATGCATTAGTCATATGCACATATAAACGCCATCTTTTTCTGGGGAGTTTTTTTTTTTTTTTTTCTTTCGGTGGAAGGTGTGCAATTTGATAAGCATGCACCCTTTCCCATAACTATTTTTGAGTCGCTATTTGTGCTGCTTTTCTTCTTATTGGCAATCTGTCTTCAGAATCAACATGGACACTCACTAGTTACATAGTATGGTGTTTTTGGTAATAAGGAATTCTAAATCATAAGTAGATTGTCTCTCTCTTCGAAATCAGGTTTTGTTACTGATGAAGAAGTTATACAACGGGAGTTAAAACTTAGGGATGCTCTGAAAAGTGATGGAGAGTTCAGGGTAAAAGAAGGTGCTTCTGTGGAAGTTGCACAGGTAGGTCCAGCATAAATTTTTGGGATGATCTTGCTACCGCAGACTTTCAGTAATGAAAGGTTCTCAATCTTTTATCTTTTGTTATATGATTGCAGTACAATCCACCTTTTACGCTACCTTTTACACGTCGTAATGAGGTTGCACTGGAGGTGGAAAGGAAGGAACAGTAGCTCTTATCTGGAAATCCTTGAACTTGGAGGAATGGCGTATAAAGAACCTCTTATCCTTTGTAAAGTAGAAACTACCTGTATATAAATAGAGGCAAAGGTGGGTGCTTTGAGCTAAATATATTTTGTAAAGCAGGATGATGTGGAACTGGGTGTTCTGAATTACCTGAAACACTACTGAATATCATGTCAATGGAGACGCTTTCATAGCTAATTGTATGCTTAAATGTGCAATCATCTTATTATCTCTAGCTATTAACGTGGGAAGTCTCATGCACCTAATTTGGCCAATTTTAAAAATTTCGGACCAGAGAAGTCAAATTTATTGCATGATCCCAGTGCATGAGCGCAGCTACTTTAAGCCGTCGGATCACGTGGGCCTCAGTGAGATGCACATGATCCAATGGTTGATAGACCCTGCACCAGCCCCGCTATTGATTAAGGCTCATGTTTCTTCACTTTTTCCTTGCTAAAGAAGGCCAAAAAATGGCTCATGTGCACCAGAAGCATGTAACTATTGCTCTCAAAGGAGGGGTTGATAGTGGTGATAGTAAATAATGTCTAAATTTTTCCTTAGATCACTAAATCTTATGAATATCACTGCCAGTGTCTGCTTAATTTAAGATTATCCTGTCAAGCCATGATCACGTGGCATTTACTAGTGTCTGCATGCATCCTTTGGAGCTCTGCTGTTGCTCCTCATCCTCTCATTGCTGGCTATTTGTCCAAGATGAAATAACTAATGTATATATAGTAGGCTGTACATTAAGGCTTCCTTAATTCTTCAGTTCTTGGATCCTTTTGCCAAGTGAAATCCATCTTTGGCTAAACAGTTAATTTTGTTTAGCCATTTGGGCTCTGCTCTAAAGGAAGCTATGGCATTGTTTGCCTTCACGATAGCCTCATTACACTTATTTTTTTCTGATTGTCTGTCTCATAAAGCTTTCCACAAGAAAGTGGAAGACGGGTCTTTAAAAGTGGCCCCGTCTGGTACTTTTTTTACTTTTCCTATTACCCCCCCCCCTGCTTAGATGGTTAAGAATGACCATCAAGCATCACTTAGTTATATCTCTGCCTTTTTGGGGCTTTGCATACTTGTAAAGAACATCCGCAAGAAGGATTGAGACTATGAAATCCTCAAGTCTTGGAGTAAAAACAATAGACAAGGAGACAATGTACGAGAAGACAAACCTTTGTCAAAGTGTTAAAGCATGGTCATAATTGATGTAATAGTTTACTAAATCAAGCATAGTTAGTCAATTGCTAGTGATTAAGCCTTCAAATAATTCATGATTGGCCAAATTGAAAGAAAGAAAAAAAAACCATTAAGCGATTGACAAAACTTTAAAGGAAGAGTTCAGTGCTTTCTTTCTTCATATCTAAACTTTTCCTCCAAGTTGGCAAGTGGGGAGAGGCCCCTCAAGGTTGAGAGTGCGGCTGCATTTTTCTGTTGCCCTGAGCTAGGTATCCTTTAGTCATGGTGATGATGGCGTTTCTGTATATTGGTTGGTCTTACATCACCTGGTGCAAACACAGTTTTGATTGATAGCAAACTCATCGACTGATAATTTCTGACTTGCTAGCATGATTTAGTTAACTTGAGCATGTATTCGGTGATATGGGCATTTATATTCATAACACATGTCCCAATGAGACTGAAACAACCACAGAAAAGCATGGCTATCTTTTAAGACTAATTGTAAGCATATTCTTGTATTGTGGTCCGATTACAACAAGAGACACTCAACTACATAATAATGTCAACCAACTTTTAAAATTTCTTTTTCTTACGTCATTAATTGCTACAATTTGTGCTTGGCGTTTTCAGATCATAGAGAGAGAGAGAGAGAGAGAGAGAGAGATACTAGTCTACTTCAGGTATACTTTGTAATATAGGTTTCCATCCTTTGCAATGACCTCTGTCATCAATGTTGACTTTCTGCAAAGTCTGTTCTCTCTCAAGAAGCAGCAATCCCCGGTCACCTACTGAAACTGCTCCTTTCTGTAGCATCTGCTGCAGTTCTCTTCTACTGATGATCAGCTTCACTCTTGAAGGACCAGCTTCCTCGTAATCCTCGATCCGTTGATCTAGAAAAGAAACTTTCGTCTTTTGGACTTTCAGTGCTGTCCTATACTCAAGAACTTCACCTTCTGTTTTCACAATCTTGATCTCCTTTCTCAGAGCTAAGCAGTTGCCCATGCTTGTGCTTGGAAATGCTTCTCCAAAATTTTTAGTTCTAAGGCAGTCTGATGAATGTGGAGCTTTGCATATAAATAATGACTTTGTAGTGCATGGTTGATTACGAAAGGGAAAGATCATTTTGGAACCCATCGTGCTGATTGTTTGTCAGTGCGTGAATGGGCCTTATCTGTCATGGCTTTTGATGTTTGACTTCCATCATTGAGGTAATTGTTCACTTTTAGAATTCCATTTGATGTATAAAAAGAGCAGACCACTATAAGTTGCAAGTCCGCAGCACTATAAGTGCATTAGTTTAGCTTTGGACTGCATCTTGGTGGTTTTTCAAGGATGATTGTCCATTTGTTAATGGCTTAGAACACATAAGCTCAAGCTTTTCTTGTTGTATTCATCTGTCCACAAGCAGCAGATGAGTGAGTCGAGAAATTTATTGGTGTAGTTTTGTTTTTGGTGTTGCTTAGATTTTGGTGGTTCCTTACATTCAGTCTGTTCCCATAGGGGGAACTTGTGTAGGGCCAGGATCAATCGTCGCTAGTGCCCCTCAAACAGTATGCAGACCAGTTCAATTTCACTATGGCCGCTCAAGCTCCAACTTTAGAAACGGAGTCAACCACCAATTGGTTGGTTGACTAATTATGTCGCGCAGTGTTGACCTCTTTGCTTCATCAATTTCCACCGAGACATTTGTGACAGAGAGAATTGCTTCGGGTTAGGTAGGTAGGGAATGAAATTGCGTTGCAGCTATCGTCTTGGTGTTCAGCCGCCTAATAAAGTGCCGTGTGCAGGGAGCACTTCCATTGTTTATCCTGGAGCGGGATTTAATTTACAGAGTGGTTGCTTTGGATGTTCTGTGATGTGGGGATTACGAAAGGATGATGTAGGCCCACTTCGGAAGCAAGAGCATCGAATCATTCCATGAAGTGGAGTGTTCACCAGGAAGAAACTGTAGCGTGGTGCGTGGTGGTTTTCGTCAACATCACCCAATAACATACACTTGAATGCTAGTTTCTCCATTAGTGGAACACCGTGTTTTGCGTTCTAGTGAGAGAAAGCAACGAGTGTTTCACGGAGAGAGAGAGAGGTTGCCCGTGGACCAGTCATATTAACGAAATATCGCTGTCTGTCGAATGCTTTGCTGGTTGATATTGCTACCCATTTAGGTGGATTTTGAAGAGAGAACATCTTCTGAGACTGGGGATTTTTTCCTTTTCACATTATGCAAACGTCTTTGTCTTTCTGCACTTTCAGTCTTCAGTTTCGTAGGCTGATTGTGCGCGCTCGTGCGTGAAGCGTGAGCAAGTTGTGTTATTTTTAGCCATTTCAGATTGTGGAATGACAGCGGAAGATCATTCTTTGAGAATTGCTGGAAGCGGAGTATTAATAGACAAAAGCGGTGAGTCTTAAACGAGTATTGTTCATTTCCGATAATTCAAAACTCTTACTCAACGACCATTAGACAGATGACCTGGTGACGATAGTTCCCGACCGAGGAGTTACGTGGAAAACTTGCCCAAGTATGGGAAAAAGAACTGTTTTTTTTTTTTGGTAAGAATGGAAAATAAAAAATAAAAATAAAAAACTGTTAGTAGGGAAAAGTATAAAAAAATTCTTAAATATATTGCATTGGTATCAATTCAGTTATAAATATTTTAGTTGAGTCAATTTAATCCAAAATCTTTTCATATTGATATAAATTCAGTCTATTCAATCAATTTTGGCTAGCTGATACTAACGTGGATACTGACCAGTGATCTGACGCTGATATAGCAATTTTTTAATAATTTTTTTTCAAATTTTTTAAATTTTTTATTCTTTTTTTTTTTTTTTTATCCCTTCTTCCTCTTTGGACGATCCTCCCAGTGGCTAGCGAGCCTCATTGAATGAGGGCCACGAAGCCCTCGTTGGTTGCTGGTTGCCTGGCCTTGCCAATTTGGGCAAAGCTGCCTTGCTCGCAACCCTCGCCTAGTGGTCGGCGGCGACCAGCAAGGGCTTCAAGGGCCACTAGTGGAAGGCTCGCCGACCACCATGAGGACAGACTGAGGAGGAAGAATGGAGAAAAGAAAAACAGAAAAAGAAAAAGAAAAGAAAAAACTATTAAAAACTGCCATGTCAGCATCTGATTATCGGCCAATATTCATGTCAGCACTGACCGACTAAAATTAATCAAATGGACTGAATTTATTCAAATATAAAAAGGTTTAGGACCAAATTGATTCAATTGAAAAGTTTAGGATTAAATTGATACCAATGCAATAAATTTATAACTTTTTTGGTACTTTTCCCATTAGTATTTGGTTGTGTAGATAACAAGTTGACGTTTTATAATACGAGCTCACTTGATCGCAATGTGAAGATAACTTATCTCGACTCGAATGAAGAAGAAACACAATCAAGTTTTGATTTATGACACTCATGCACCCAAACATTTTCGAAGTTGAAACAATAGAACTTGACAGTGTTTTTATAAATAAAATAAAAAATCCAGAGAAGATGGAGGCTGGTCTTCCGGTGCCATCCGCATTGTACGTCACCAACGAATGCAATAGCTAGCCTTACAATGCAAATCCCAGTGTAAAAGCAATTCTACTTTATGGATGGAAGTCACCAACGAATGCAATAGCTAGCCTTACATGGCAAATCCCAATGTAAAAGCAATTCTACTTTACGGATGAGCAGATATTCCTTTCGCAGGTCCTATCGAGAAGTTTGCTTCTGTCAACAAAACTCAGAACACCACTGCTTATTTTCTGCAGCACGCTGCCACTCCACTGACGCTTTATGGCTTCTAGATTTGGGGTCACAGATAAGGAGCTCATCGTCTAAAATTGGTTCGCGTGCAATGAGTTTGTCTGATAGACACCGGAGTCGATGATCTAGATGCATTAGTGGCGCAACATCCCCATCATTAGATCTATTAGAAATAGACGTGTGAGTTGTGCTAACTAAGTATTTCCCAATATGAAAGTATTGGGCTTATATTACATGCTCCTAATAAATAATATCAGAGTCGATGATTGATTGATGGTCCACTCTCAATGTGTATTGGTATTTGATAAATATCTCAAACAACGTGGGCTCATTGGTAGACTTCGTGGTTAGGTCCGAAAAAAGAAACCAAGGATAAAATTAGGTGTTAGAAATTCAAGTTGACATAAGTTGATTTAGAATGATACCTGAATTCTAACACTATCACACGTGAGGAGGAGATTGTTAGGATACACATGTGAGTTATATTAGAGAAGTCCTGCATCGGAGGATTAGTGTGGTGTTGAATAATTTATATGTCATAACTGAACCATAATTTATTAGTTTAAGTTTTTGAGTGAAGGCTGATCCAACGATTGAGATTTAAGTTGAGATGAATTGATGTAGAATAATCCGTGATACATTATTAAGGGTGCCTCGCCTTGCTATTTACAGGGTAGTAACTCAGCCCCAATAGCCTAT
>CM024597.1:41206081-41308920 GCA_014182555.1 Eucalyptus erythrocorys | reverse complement strand
GCTTCTTCTTGATGAGTTAATTGATCTGGGAACCAACCAATTGAAGGCCGATAGGCTCATATCGACCTGGTCCAATTTTGCTTATGTCAGAAAGAGCTCAAACAAGTCGCAGCTCTTAGCATACTTAGAATAGGAATAGAGATAAAACTAAACCAAATTAAACATAACATTGGAGGGACTCTCTTTGCGAAATTGGGTGGGTGTACATGTTTGCACCAAGGGCACCATTGATGGTTATGACAATGCCGAGAGCACAATCGTTATGTTGTTGAGATCAAGGTGTGCACTAGAATTGTGTCGTGCACATTTGAGATGTTAAGAAGTTAGTCATGAATTACCAAGTATTTAATTAATATTTGCATCATGCGATGATTTTTAACTATCTTTTTTATTTTATAAAGTGCCCTCTATAATATTTGCAAGTTTATCTAGATTGGATAGAGTAAACAGATCTATGCTAAGAGCAAGTGTTGTAAAAGCATAGCGAGTTTCAATTATGTTCTTGATTTTGTGATTTTGTTATTTAGTCGTGTATATAAATTATTCCAAGGGCAAAAGAAGGGAAAAAGAAAAAGAAAAGAAGCCTAACGGGCGTGCCTTGCCAGTTTGCAGTCGGATAGCCCAGCCATATCTCCATCGACTGAAACTCCGGCGGTGGATCGCCGTTGCCTTCGCCGCCGCCGCTGCCGATTGCAGCTTCAAGCGAACGGGAGGCTCGCTCTGTGCCCGCAGGTTGCCGCTTCGAATCACTCTCTCTCTCTCTCTCTCTCTCTCTCTCTCTCTCTCTCTCTCTCTGCTCGTAAGTGTTGCTGCATTTCGATGCAAAGCGAATGAGTGCTCCGCAAAGATTCAATCTTTTGTTGGGTTGATTGGCCTAATTATGCTGCTATCACCTAGTGAAAGTGTTGGGGATTTTGCTATTGCTTGTAGAGATTGTATATGGTCGTCTCTGTGCGTTGGAAATCATTTGGGGGGTGGGCGGGTGACTGATTTTTTTCTGTTGATGTCAAAGCATTATTAGCCGACTGCAGTTACTGCAAACTACGTTCTGGTGTGCAAAGGAATGCTGGGTCTCATGGTTTTGCAACAGACGATTTCATTGAACTGAGCTTGGGCTGAAGCACTGTTGTTGCATGCGGATAAACGGGGTAAACGGGGCTGGTGTGCGGGGATTAATGGCCATTGTCGGGTCAGGAATTGGGGCTATACACGTGTGGTGCGGGTTGGGGCGGCTGACTAGTGGATTTGGAGCGGCGTACCCCTGGCCAATTACTCGATCGTACTCTATTGGCCATTGTTAGATTTGCTAGATTAGTTAAACTCATATCATGCCGTGTGATATAGCTTCGGAAGTACTTGCTATGATCAGACTCGTGCTGGAGAAGGATAGGGTCCTCAATTTAGTGATGCAGGTGAACTGTAGATTGAAAGGAAGAATATCAAATCTTTTGAGTAGAAGGGTATGGTCATAAATATACATAGTCTTAAAAGTATGATCCTTGTTTTTTTTTGTTCAGCACTGCTATAAGACTAAAATCAATTCATTAGGAGGACAGGAGGAGGAAAGAATAACAGATACCTCAAATGCAGTGACGTAGTTTGTGTTAACTGTTTTGAACATCATGTTTGCACCAACAATTTGACATGGATTACGGGTAGAGATGAAATCATTTACTTCAATGTGCGTTAGATACTCTGCTTAGCAGTTGCTTGGTGGATGTTCTCTATTTATATTGCGAGAGTAAACCCTAGTTATCATATTGTTGAGGGAATTTTTTTTTGGAGTAGCTTTTGTCAAATAGACAAAGCATTTAGCATCTCATTTTACATTTTTGGTTATTGAGTGGAAGTAACATGGATGTCTCTTTGTTGCAGTGCACAAATGAGAAGGAAATAGAGATAGTATAATGGCTTGATGGATTTATTTTCAGAAGGGGAAGAAGAAGCTCAAGTTGGTTTTTCAAGTCACGCTGAATAATTTGTTGGGTTCCGTCACATTTACTAGAATTGAGTTCACACTTGACTTAAAGTTCTTGATGAATTCCCTACATTTCTCTTCTTTCCTACCTCTGTTCCCATCACATCCCCACCATCCCCTACCTTATACTACGCAGCGGTGTTGTTATTTTGGTTCTAGTGACCACTGTCAGCGCAAGCACTACTTCTCTCGTTCTTCTCTATCCTATACCTACACTTCATCCAACTTATCGAATTTCCGTTTGTCGTATATGGGTGCAAATGCTCTGTCGAATGAGGGGACAGTACCTGTTATGAATTTCGAGGAACTCATAGAGAAAGATTGGTCCTTTCTTGAGATGGATGACAATCCTCAAGTGGGGCACAACATTGGACGCATAATATCTGCAGGAGAATTAGAGAGCACCTCCAAAGTTTTGGTTTCTTTTGGTTCTGAAGGTTTTGTAGATAGGTTGGTTGATGTATCAAACTGCCAGCTTCTGCTTGTTGTCCATGATTCACTTCTCGTGTTGGCCTGTATTAAGGAAAAATATGACAAGGTTAAGTGCTGGCAAGGTGAACTAATATATGTTCCAGAAAAGTGGGGGCCTTTTGATGTGGTGTACATTTATTATCTGCCTGCTTTACCATTCGCCCTTGACCAGGTTTTTGAAGTACTAGCGAAGCAATGCCTTCCAGGTACTTTGCCTTGTTCTTGTTGTTCTCATGTGCTGTTTTGAGCTCATCTCTGTTCATCTTTTGCTATCCTCATGTCTGCAAATCCTTCTGCCATTTATTACAGAATAAGCATAATGTTGTTTCCTTCCCTAGTAGAATTATTACTATCTGTGAAAAGTACTGCCAAGTGGTTGTTACCTAAACACTATGTTACCATCACATTTTTGTGTTTGATCGCAGTATTTTCTAGTATTGACGGGCTCCATAAATACTAGTTGGGGTAGTTTAGAAGGAGCTATCCTCCATGTTTCTTAGGTTGACCTTCTCAGAATCTGCATTTGTCTCAGGTGCCAGAGTTGTTATTGGTCATCCTCTAGGGAGGCAAGTCCTGGAGCAGCAGCGGCAAGAATTCCCCGACTGCATAGTCTCTGATTTGCCTGATAAGACGACCTTAGAGAAGGTTGCAGTTGCCCATTCCTTTGAAATGGCGGAATTCGTAGATGAGCCTGGATTTTATCTTACTGTTTTGAAGTTCAATGGGGCGTGAATACGTCTTCTGTCATGTTAGAGGGACCACTCACATTTACGCAACAACTGAGTTTGATCAAGTAAAGTAAATTCAGCTTCATGAGCCCAGAATTTAAGTTTTTATTTAACCTTCTAGTTTTCTCAATCATTTGGAGCAAATTTTCTGGAGCTTAGCTAGCAGTAGGATCCATGGAGGAAACCTCATTCTCCATTATTATCCAGTGTATCACTGTTTAGATCAAAGTCATTTTCAGAGACAGAAATTAAGTCAGAAAATAATTCCTCGGTGTTTTTCCTCAAAAATAACTTTAGATGATGAATGATTAGCTTCTACATAGCAGCTTTCCAGGAAAAACAGTGAGGTGAAGTAACTTTACAAGGCAAATCTCATAACTCCTACCACCATGAACTCCTAGAGTAGTACTCAGGAATTTGAATTACTTATCTTAGATACTCAGTAACTTCAAATGTGGAAGATGAGAGTCTATTAAAATGAACTAAGGATAGTTGAAAAAAAAAAAACTGAGAGAGAGAGATTCCAAATCGCAAATTTCAACTTAAAATTCTACAAATGAGAGTCCGGGCCTGCTGGTTTAGAATGAAGCAGCGGCTGCAGCGCCTTGACAACGATTGTCATGTTCGGCCGGAAATCTGCCTCATACTGCACACACAGTGCTGCAACTGCAGCTAGCTGAAACATTAAAGCAAATCAATGAGTTAATTGAATGGTTAACATATCAGGCCATCTACAACCCCAAGCCACATTATTTTCCTATGCTGATCTTCTCGAGACTATGATTTCAGGCACTATGTTTGCATATGTTTCATGTTATCTTCGGCATATTAATCAAATAAAAGACGGACAAGTTCACAAATGTAGCCAATGCTCATTTTCATTTTCCTTGCTGTCCTCTAACCAAAAACATTTCATCAGTGGGACTATCTTTGAAGTATCGTTCCTGCTCGAGTAAAATTTTTCTACTGAACTTAGAACTTGATAAATGTTAATGCAAAGACGGAAATGTTGTCATCACCTTTGCGATTGCCTTGGGTGGGTAGTCATCATTAAGCTTTGGGTCGACGCATTGTTTCACTTTGTCTTCACTCAGTCTTGGCGTAGCCTGCAGTATTTCCAAAGACAATAAACTGCAGTTAAACGGGTGACAAGACAAAGTACTGAACGTCTAAAACTATTGTTGTGGAGGGTAAAAACAGACCCAAGTTACAAGACTCTGCTGTCCTTTGGGCATTGTATGGTCTACAGGCTTTCTTCCTGTCAAAAGCTCTAGTAGAACAACCCCAAAACTGTAAACATCACTTTTCTGAGTTATCTGCCCCGTCATTGCATATCTGCAAAAGAGAGCAAGAGTTTCTTACAACTGTAACCGAGAATAACAATCTGACTCTTAGGCTGGGCAGTAGGTAGTCACTACTTAGGGAAGATTTTACAGTAGACAGACACCAAACCAAATGACTGACCTCTTGTCACAAAGAGAGATGAGCTCAGTCAGGGAGCTATTTGATAATGTCTTGATGAAAAACTAGACAATCGCTTCCCCCAGAATTCCTAATTATAGGACAACTGCTACTTTTTCAAATGCAATAAAGATAGCTATTTCTTTCTCCCAGTGACTACTCCAAGTAGAGACCACTGACCTTAACCATTCACGGGATTTCGCAGTCAACCATTTGATAGCCCTATTCTTAAATTTACAGAACTTAAGGAGTTTTTTAACCCTACTGTACTGTTAATGGCCGCATTTCTAAAAACACTTACTCTATGGAATGCATTCAAGGGTAGAAATATGATCATTTGCTGCTTTAATGTGTGCCGTAATTGCTAAATCTTACAATTTGATTCTGATATTCATAGATATCCCAACTAATAGGTCATTTGCTGTTTTAATGTTGTGCCATAATTGCTAAATCTTACAATACGACTCTGATATCCATAGACTTCTTCAATACCTTTTATATGCACGTAAAATTACTAATATTTCCCTACTTCCTCTAAGCATGCAACCATCTTGACTCCATCCAAAAGATAAAACAAAGACATGCTGGTCATTTGTACAAACTAAGCTTACTCTGGAGCATGGTATCCAAAGGTTCCCAAGACTCTAGTTGAATGCAGTCGAGCAGCCGTGTCCGAAGACTGATTCGACAAGTTAAAGTCCGCAATCTTGGTGACAAAATCGTCGAATAGCAGGACGTTGCTGGATCTGACATCCCTATGAACAATAGAAGGCTGAACCTTTTCATGCAGATACTCAAGGCCTCTTGCTGCACCATAAGCAATTTTGACTCTCTGATTCCAAGTAAGAACAGGACCGGGCTCAGCACCCTGCACACCCTTCCTTCCTGCATCGACAGAGATACATCACACTCACATTTTTCTCACAAGAAGTCTGGAAAATCCCCCAGGTTTTATCGGTCATACCATGTAAGACATCATGTAGAGAACCCATGGTAGCAAACTCATGCACCAAGATTCTGTTATTCGCCTCCAAGCAGTATCCAATCAGCTCCACGAAATGTTCATTCTTAAGTCTCGAAACAGTCGACAGCTGTGAGAAAAGACGTGTGACACAATCAACTTGTTGGATCACAATATTGCAGGGACCACCTTCAATTAAATATAACTTGGGACATGGGAGAATTACCTGCGCTGCGAAATCCGAGTCGGGTTCTTGTGAAGCACTGGTATCTAATTTCTTTACTGCTGCTTCCTGGCCGGTACTTAACCTTGCGTAGAACACGCGGCCATAAGAACCTTCTCCAATCAACGCTTTTGAACCGAAGTTCCCTGTCAACCTATTCAGTTCATTTAATGGCAAAGCCGGTATTTCAATGGGCAAAACCTTTTGCGTAGCTCCACTTCTGACGACATTGGAGCTCCTTGTCTCCCCTCTCTCGCCACCTACTGAACAAGGAAATGAGAGTAGATACCATTGAGTAAGAACCGAATTCAAATAACACTCAAAACTGATCCCCTTCTCCAGAAAACCAACCAAATATGTAAGCCAAAGAAAAAGGAAATGATGCACAACACGGACATTTGATAATCGCATCCAAGTCACCGGTGAAAAACTGAAGTTGACATTTCTGCATTTTCTACATATTCATTTCTTCATAACAGGATATAACAGTATATAGACATCGAAACTTGGAGTACTAGAGGCTGTGACATGACATCCTTAAATGCTGTAGGGGACAAAAAAAGTCAAAGCTAAAGACGGAAGAATGAGAGCATCAAGCTGTAAAATTACCCTCGAGAAACATAACTCTCAGTGGCAATTCTGATGCTAACCATTAGAGAAAAATGGAAGAGACATGCAAATGAGAGCAACAAGTACACTATTCACTTGAGATTGGGGTCGACGGCCTTTGAAGCAGCTATTCTTTCTTTTTCATTATTAAAGTTGCATGCTGAAATTTTCACGAAGAAACAAGATCGAATAGTGTGGTTACCATAGGGATTGCCTCCTCTAGGTGGGGCAGTATACTGTTGAGCAGGAGGCCGATAGCTTTCCTCTTCCACGCCTCCGCAGCACCACATGATTCAAGCCTTGACAATATTCTCAACAACCCATCTCAAACAAATTGCTCTAACTCAACGATTTTACACCGGTACTCGCATCAATCTTAAAATTCGA
Organism: Eucalyptus erythrocorys; assembly: GCA_014182555.1. Lineage (NCBI taxonomy): Eukaryota > Viridiplantae > Streptophyta > Magnoliopsida > Myrtales > Myrtaceae > Eucalyptus > Eucalyptus erythrocorys. Next base: position 41,302,102 of record CM024597.1, on the reverse strand, counting down.
CTTACTCAAATGTCAAGGAAAAGTCCTCCTGTAAAAGCCAAAAAGGAGGAAAAAGAAGCGAAAAACAGATCAGAACAACCGGTCGGACAAAACAGAGGAGCACACGATTCAATTTGAAACTAGTGATCAATTACATTGATTAAACATATGAAGGAAATGACGCATCATGGTTTCAAGCCTGGATGAAGGAGAAGAACAACAATGCAAACATAGCTTTACCTGTCAAAAGACTTGATGTGCAGATTCCGTTCGAAAACGACCATGCATGAGAGAGAGAGAGAGAGAGAGAGAGAGTTCTTGGAGGCAGAAGAGAAACTGGATTATGATCTAGATGAACAGAGAACAAGAACGAGGAAGCTTTCTTCTGTTTTATCTTGCGGGAGATTCGCTGTGTCGGGTCCAACCGCTATAACAGAAGAACCGTCTAGCATTGCTCGTTTCCTCACCTACGTCTACGTGCCCCCCACGTCCCACGTCCCACGTTTGATTCACGACTTCATGATCTCGTGGACCTTGCGCGGATGGACGGTCTAGATTTTGCAAATGATTGCTAAAGTCTTAATCACATATGACATACAAAATACTTCCTTAGTTTTCAACAAACGACTAAAGTCCATTTATTTGCAATGTTACATGTATTAATATCTAGAACACGGTTTTCTGGGTCGACGACTATAGAAACCCCCGTCACCCAATGCATATCACCTGCATCAACCTTCTGTGATGCTGCCCGTCGAGAAAAAATATATTGAAATCCTTCGTAGTTAACATGATCGCAATGATCGAACGAGTTTATAGGATAATTTTTCATCTACTCAGTGGGACTCAATCACTGCATCAACTAAGCTTGTTTATAGACCATCTCAATCCTAATTAATTCGTGGGCACCGAGAAATTACTCACCAACTCGACAGGCAGGGAACTACTTTCGCTTGATTTCACCCCTTGAGTTTCGAAATTGCACAGGTACGCATCAGTAAATAGAAATGCTCCTGAGCTGAGACCCAACCATGGTGTACAAATTATTACCGCGGGCAATTTTCAATTGGCAGAAAATCTACACTTCTCTTCATAATTTAAGGTGGGATTTGGACACAAATGCCGGACCCGACCCTACTTGTGGAGAAGAACATCGTTTACGAACATTCTCCTGAGCAATATTGCCAGCAATTATAGCAGCAACGGCCAGTATTACCTCCGATAACTTTCGAGGCATGAGAAACACCTGGGATATTCGATAATAAACTGAATGCTGGTTCTTTGCCTCGCCAGAATTTGACCAAACAATTTCTTCCACCATAATTTTCGCGCTCTATGGTATTAGATTGCTGCAATGGCAAGTACCAATCTATTTACAGGAATTATCACTCGAGTGAATATATATAACTTTTTGGTAGACACGCGAGCGAGTCGAGCCATGAGCCAATATTAGTCAGAAGAGGCCCCTTCACAGCCCCAAAAAAAGAAGTAACTCGCCCCCTGCTCGTATCACCATGAGTAAAGATTCAGGCCTCGACAGTAATATTCTTTCAATTGCTCATTCTTCCTTCCATATGTTGCCAGCGACCCTCAACTTGAGCTCCTGCCGGTCGCCGCCAGAGAAATAAAGAGCCAGACTTCTTTGAATGATGAGACCATCCTGACTGTCACGAACCTTCCGGTGCCCATCTCGGATGCTTCTTGGTTTCCCTACCCATGTCAGCTTACGGCCATTCCCGCCGACTTCTAGACTGTAGCTAAATTTCCTTGCCTCATATTCTTCGCCCATGAAACGTAGGAAGGCCATGTAAACAGGAGCCATGCCTAATTGGAATGCCTCAAAGTGTAAACAGAACTGCCTCCCAAAACAATTAAATACCTGCACGGAAAAAAAAAAAAGAAAGTGTAATTCCAGATAAAATGAGTGCATAAAAAGTCTAAACAAGCACCAAGGCTAATGAAAGCATCATATCGTGTCCTATTGATTGCTAGCTGTAGTATCGAGTCTGCTAAACAATAGAAGGGGTTCTGTTCACAAGTGCCCTCAAGTCACCGATTGAGATATTATAAAAACTAAAAGTTTTGCGAGACGCAGAGTGCACCTTGGACAAGGGGTTCTCTTCACAAGTGCCCTCAAGTCACCGATTAAGATATTATAAAACTAAATGTTTTGCAAGACGTGGAGTGCACCTTGGACATTGGATGAATACGCACTATAATAATATAGAAGAAAACTGCCTTCATCAGAGAAGCTTACTCAACAGCATAAGCACTTGGTTGATATATTAATGTAACTTACTAATCACAATAGTCCTTAGGATACTCATTGATATTTTGCAACGATATTCTATTTCAGCAAACAGAAATAAATGGATTGGAGATGTACCATCTGCAGAGAGGTCATCAAGGAACTCAAAGCAATAACTTGTAACTACTGCAAGGTGGAAATCAACTACAATAAAAGAACATGCATGTAAAGACTAGGCACATCAAAGGCAGTGACAAGTTTCAAAAAGAACATTATCAGTTGCTGGACTCCCCAAGCATCAAGTTTCTTGGCCAAAAAAATCATGGGCTAATGCAAGAAAGAACTTACTGTTAACATCCACGTGGCATTCTCGACTTCTTGTGGGTTGGACTTGACATATCTATGGTTGAAAGTGCAGCCATTATGCATGTCGACTTTATGGTCTTCTCTAAGATGAGCAACAAGCATTGGAATGTCACCCGTGATGGAGCACTCAGATCCAGCGTAAGGGCAATTATATGGACGGAACTGACACTGCTGCTCATGGCTAGGCTTGCTGAAGTATTGGAAGATTTCGCGACAACCTAAATTCTTGTATCTGCAAGGGAGTTCCAGAGACTCGGCAACTTTCTCCAACGCCAGACACCTTATATCTCCAAGTTCACTCCGACAAATCGGGCAAACATTGTGGACTCTAATCTTGCAGGTTGAGCATAAAGTGTGGCCATTTAGGCACTGCAGTTGGAGCAGCAAGAAAGAAGAGTCAACAAACAATGGAAGTGGCATGCTTTCATATTCGAAAGTCAAAATTACTAGTTGAAGAAAATATTACACGTGAAAAATGCTCTGCGAGCTTTCAAGTGAGTGAAATATAAATTAGGCATGCATCTTGATCAGATTGCCAACCCAGGCACTGACATAGCATAATGGATAATTTCTAAAGGCACTTTAAGCAATGCAACTTCAAGCATGAAAATTTGTAAAAGAAAATTCCACCAGATGATATGTTGACAGGATGAAATTAGTACCAGATATTCTGCAAAAGAACCCATAACTAAATCGTAGAACTGCTAAATCTGCACCTGAGTTTCAATGTGCAACCACAAAATATTCTAATGTTTTCTCTTACAAATCTTGAGCACCACATTTTGAAAAAAGAAGTCACATTAGCCGGGACGCTTAAAAGATGCACATGGAGCTATTGGTACACCTGTAGGCAGTGAAAATATGCCGAAGCAATCGCAGAAAATGACAGTACCATCCAAGGACACCAATCAAGTTTCCTCTCAACAAAACACTAACAGCTTATCCAACAATGGAATCGGGAGGAGAGAAGGACATCTTCACATCTCCTGATAAGTTAAGGCTGTTTAATGTTTGAATCCCTATATGCCAATCATAAGAAAAACGCTGGAAACGCCAATGGCAAAGATACCTGGTAAATTGGAGAATACATAAAGTTTGTGCAGACAGGGCACTCAAGCAGAGCATCTACGCCAGCACTAGAACAAATTCCACGTTGTCCAGGTGAGAAAATGGAAGATTTTGCTGGTGTAGAAGTGGTCTCCTGTTTGCTGATTACTACACTGTAATCAGTGGCAGCAGTGTAAGGCTCATGAACTTCTTTGCAAGTGCCTCCAGCAGGAGCCATTGTCCAATCGAAATAGAATGATCTTGCTCTAACAATTGAATTTCACGATGTTCTATTTCACTGAGGCTATTGCTGAGTTTTCCTTATCTTCTTCTGCAATAAAATCAACGCCACGTAAGCACATGAGTCCTAAAGATGGGGGAAGCTATTTCTCAACAACCTTTCAGAATCAATCTCCATCCTAAGAAGAAGGTTTTGTTAGATTTTTGCAATTCGATCCATTCATGAAGAAACCTATTTATCAGAAATCAAACTAGGCCACGTTGATATTTCACTCTCCGAGAAGGATGTATTACAACTTCACTAACGTTTTCCACTGAACGCTGTCATGAATCAACAATTTTAGTGAGGAAGAAGCAAGTCGACAGACAAGACATAACCCCTCTGAAGACTTTATATAACAGTTCAAAATGGCAAAATCAACAGACCTAACTAAAACCAAGAAGCACCATTAGAGGAGGAGGGATCCTAATTCATATAAATTAGCAGTTGTCAGCAAATGGAGCAAAACTAGGATGATCAACAGGTCGACATAGTGTTCTGTCGCTGTAATCCAGGCAAACCGGCAGGAATCGGACACTGAAGCAGAAAGTATTCCACTTAAATTACCCAGCAACAACAGATTCCAACTGAAAATGACACTTTCACACTTTATACCAAGATAAAACATGCCTTGTACTGCAAAATCATCCGTAAAGGGCGATTTCAATTTACGGAGAACCACTGGGGAAGCAAAAAAATGCAATATTTAAAAGAAAAAAAAAATCTAATTTTCCACCATGGGTGGCGCTGCAATTCGCTCGAATGAAACTAAACCAAATCAAATCGAAATTCCAGCCCAAGTTCCCATTTTTCAGCAAAACAACAGTCGGACCGGATATGCCGAGAGCTTACGTGGGGTTAATTCCTTCAGCTGACAGAAACGCAAACACAAACAGAGAAAGCGCCGGAATCAAATCAAGAATTCACATAGGCGCATCTACCCAGTTGAGAATTCGAAGCCCACGCGCGATCAAACTCTAAAAGACCAAACTGGGTCGACAGCAATCCACGACCGCGCAAGAAAAAAACCAGACAAAAGATCGGAAGCACGACAAGAAATCACTGTGGAAATCACTAAAGAACAAGAACCATCTCGGGAGGGGCAAAAACCGAAAAGAAAAGAAGAAAAAAAAAAGGGAAAACGCCGGGAGCCCCCCGGCGTCTTCCCGCATTACCCGCAACGGGAATCGAGAAGAGAGGAGAGAGAGAAGGGGGCGTTCGTCGCCTCGGTTCGTTGAGCCCACGAACGGATCGCCGTTGCAGAACGACGGTCTGAAGAGCGAGCGGGGGACGGTCTAAAAAGGACGGGTTTCTGTTTCCTCGTTTCCCATGTTGTCGTTGTCTCTTTCCTTCCTCCTCTCCTCCTCTTCTCTCTCTTCCCCTTTTTCTCTTGCTTTGATTTCTGTGTGCTTCTTGGGAAGATTATTCATTTCGATTCGTGCGATTAATTTGACTTTCTCGGGGTGCGCGAACAGCACAGTAGGGTCCTGTCCTGTCCTGTCCTGCCGCGGTAAGACGACGGTGTCTCTACCCCGCACGCTACGTTTGAAAATTCCGAACTCCTCCCTGCATATCGTTGACGTGTTCTTTCTAGAAATGGAATCGAGCGGCCGCTGCATTTCGCGACCGCGGCGTTTGGCCCGATGGATTCATACGTGAAAAGTATGAGTAGGAAAATCGCGTATATGATTTGATGCGATGCGTTCGATTTTATCAGCATGAGAGATTTGATGTGATGTATTCGATTTATTATCGAGAGAGAGTGTGTGTCTTTTGCAAAATACGGTTATGTAATGAGACGTTGGTGGAAAGCGGGTGGTTAACTTTTTTGTTTGTTTCACTTTTTTGTCTGTTTTCTTTTTCTTTAGTCAATTTCATTTTCCCCCTCTTTGCTTTACAATTCGGAAGATATAAATTTATATCTGATTTAAACATACTAATATAGATATAGACATAGATATATGAGATCTCTTTTTGACGATCTTACCGCGAAAATTTTGCACTATTTTTATTTGTGTTAATTGTGGCGAGTAAATTCTATGGGCACATAAAAGAGCCTATTTATCATTTTCATGTGAGACTGAAGAATAACAGGAATTTACATCATATTAATGAGATCGAAACATCACCATAAACTTCATTGCAACCCAATGGGTTACATTTTAAAATATATATAGAGTAGAATTGAGCATGAAGTCTCACACATTTTGTTTTGATTTGGAAAAAAGAAAATGCAATATTTCACTTCTAAGATTTTATTATTCTCCTTTTTGACGACTTGACCATGAGAAGTTTGCACTATCCTTACTTGTGCCGATTGTGGCGAGTAAATTCCATGTACACATAAAGGGAGTCCCTTCCCTATTTCCATGTGATATTGAAGAATAACGAGAGTGAAAGGATTCATATTGACGTTACATAAATGAAATCGAAACATCATCATAAACTTTATTGCAACCCAATGGGTTTTAAAAAAAAAAAAAATAGTAGGATTGAGCATGAAGCCTCACACTTTTTGTTATGATTTGGCTAAAAAAAGGCAACATTTTACTTCTAAGATTTCATTATTCTATTTTTAACAACCTGACCATGAGAAATTTGCACTATCTTTATTTGTACTGATTGTGGCGAGTAAATTCCATGAGCACATAAAGGGAGCCACTTCCCGTTTCCATGTAAACTGACAAATAACAAGAGCGAAAGGATTCAAATTCACATCATATGAATGAAATATCACCGCAAACTTTATTACAACCCAACATGTTACATTTAAAAATATATATATTTAGTAGGATTTAGCTTGAAGCCTTATGCTTTTTGTTTTGGTTTGGGAAAACAAGAGGCAACATTTTATTTTTAAATTTTCATTATTCTCATTTTTGATGACATGACCATGGGAAGTTTGCACTATCCTTATTTGTACTGATTGTGGCGAGTAAATTCCATGGGCACATAAAAGGAACCCCTTCCCCATTTCCATGTGAAATTGAAGAATAATGACAGCGAAATAATTCAAATTCACGTCATATGAATAAGATCGAAACGTCACCACAAACTTTATTATAACCCAGTCGGATACATTTATATATATATATATATATATATATATATATATATATATATATATATATATATATATATAGTAGGATTGAGCTTGAAACCTCACGCTTTTTGTGTTGGTTTGGAAAAAAAAAATGGCAACATTTTACTTCTAAGATTTCCTTATTCTCCTTTTTGATAACTTGATTGTAAGAAGTTTGTACTATCCTTATTTATGTCGATTGTGGCAAGTAATTTGCACAGGCACATAAAGGGAGCTCCTTCCTTGTTTTTATGTGAGATTTGAAGAATAACGGGAGCAAAAGGATTCAAATTCACATCACATTAATGAGATTGAAAAATCATCACAAATTTTATTGCAACCCAATGGGTTACTTTTTTTAATAAAAAATTATTTAGTAGGAATGAGCTTGAAGCCTCACACTTTTTGTTTTGGTTTGGAAAAAGAATTGCAACATTTTACTTTTAAGATTTCATTGTTCTTCTTTTTTACGACTTGACCATAAGAAGTTTGTACTATCCTTATTTGTGCCGATTGTGGCGAATAAATCCCAAAGGCACACAAAGGGAGCCCTTTCCCTGTTTCTATGTGAAACTAAAGAATAACGAAAGCAAAATGATTCAAATTCACATCACATAAATGAGATCAAAATATCACCACAAATCTTATTGCAACCCAATGGGTTACCTTATATATATATAATGGGATTGAGCTTGAAGCCTCATGCTTTTTGTTCTAGTTTGGAAAAAAAATGCAACATTTTACTTCTAAGATTTCATTATTATCATTTTTGATGACCTGGTCGTGAGAAGTTTACACTATTCTTATTTGTGCTGATTGCGGCGAGTAAATTCCACAAGCACATAAAAGGAGCCCCTTCCCTATTTCCATGTGAGGCTAAAGAATAACGAGAGCAAAAGGATTCAAATTCGCGTCCCATGAATGAGATCAAAACAGCACCACAAACTTTATTGCAACTCAACGGGTTACATCTTTTTTTAAAAATATATATTTAGTAGGATTGAGCTTGAAACCTTTGGCTTTTTGTTTTGATTTGGGAAAAAAAAATAGGTAACTTATTACTTCTAAGATTTCATTATTCTCCTTTTTGACAATGTGGCCGTAAGAAGTTTGCACTATCCTTATTTAGGCCGATTGTGGCGAGTAAATTCCATAGGCACATAAAAGGAGCCCTTTGCCATTTCCATGTGACATGAATGAAATCGAAATATCACCACAAACTTTATTGCAACCCAATGGGTTACTTTTTTTATTAAAAAAAAAAAAAAATAGTAGGATTGAGTTTGAAGCCTCACACTTTTTGTTTTGATTTGGGAAAAAAAGAAGGCGGCATTTTACTTCTAAGATTTCATCACTCTCTTTTTTGACAACATGATCGTGAGAAATTTGCACTATCCTTATGTGTGTATATCTATATCTTGAGGTTGCCATCCACAAGTGCTGAAAATATGAAATAGTGATATTTCTCAAATTGCACATACAAAATGCACCATTAAAGTTTAAGATAACAATTTAGTTAAAGAACATAATGTCATTTTTCTGCTAAAATAATGTGCTTTAAATGATATATGTACATAAATATCTTCATGATATGAGATTGATGACGTGCTTATTTGAGTGAAATAATTTTTTTTGCAAATTAGTTGTCTGAACTTTTACGTGTTTAGTTTGCTGAAAATGATCAGTTGACAGATAATCATTTAAGGTAAAAAAAAAAATGCATATATTTGAAGTTAGGAAAATGAAATTCCTAATTGAGAAACACGTTTTTGAGAAATTTTCTTTGAAACAAGTAAACCTTAAATATTAAAAATAAAAAATAGCGTATAATTCCAACATTTTAAAATAGGTAAGGAACAGTCTTCGTTCTTCGAAGATGGTCAAAACCTTGATAAAATGAATCCTATTTTTATAGGGCCTTGCATTATCATAAGTTATTTTAATCTTCAGGATCTTCTTGATGGCAACTATGCAAGATCCTAATGTCTCTGCCTACGTGCCGCAAATTGAATAGAGAAGCTTGCCATCTATGCAGAGAAAAGGCGGAGTTTATCGGATTCTCGAGATTCCTCCCGATTTGTCTATTTTGGATTATCTAGTCCTCTTTTAAACTAAAAACAAAGTGCTCCGTTTTAAATTATTTTCATAAATACCAATCTGATGTAGCTTTTCCAATTTACCCATTTCTTCATGCAATCCTAATTATTCAACTTAGGTTATCAATATAACCGAATCTATAAAAAATGTCGGATTCATTGAGATATATAAATAAATGAAACCGTCGATATAACATGAAATAACACGATCCAATGCACACTGCATAAGGACATATACATAGCCACGAGAAATAGTACTTATCATGCACTTAGCCATACCTCCATTACACATTGTGCGTCCGAATCTATGTCTAATGTCATTTTATTGAAGTCATGCGTATACTTGTGTTCATATAAATGGACCAAAGTTCCATGTCATTGCACATTATATGTTATTGTGGCTAGGGCACATACGATGCTCAGCACAAGGCACATTCGAGCCATATTATATTCACGTCATTTACATTTTCTCTCTCATTTGTCATAAGAAACACAAATTCCCTACATTCCCCCGGAAAATGGACACTCTAATGGAGAGAGGAGGAGGTGAAAATCGGGCAGCTTGCGATGGCGAGGCGCGGACATCGAGGTACTAGCCAGGATCCGATGCCCCTCGCTAGGCATCGCAATCTAATTATCCCTCGCTAGACTAACACGATCGCAGAATCGTTGGCCACCATTTTTAATGGGGGGTTCTTCACCTAAACATGATGAAGTACGTCCTGGCCCTCCTTTAGTGGCCGGCCCCGCTGCAATGGCCGCCGTCCACATCGCTTAGGATGCCATGGAAGTAACGCGATCACATCGGCATTTTGATTGCCTTTTTAAATCTGAAATTGTAATCGAACAAAGTGTAGATTAAAATACTGCCGAGATGATTGATCTGGTGGTAATAAGTTAATTACGTCTTTTTCACAAGGATCACGAGTTGGATTCCCCTATACGAGTAAACTTCCGAATGGCTAATGTGGATTATTAAGTTAGAAAAAAAAATCTAAAAACTCATTCGGCTCCAATAGTCGGCCTGTTAATTCGGACCGTCCGCCGACGCTCTTCCGCATCGCCACGAACGACGCTCGCTTGGCGACGGTTCTTCTCCGGCGACCTTCCTCGTCCTCCTCCCCGCCTCCTCGCTCCGGTCCACCGTCCCCTCCTCACTCTCGGTGACTGTCCATGCGCCGGTGTTTCGTTTCCTCTCTGCTCACCGGATCGGAGGTCTCTCTCTCTCTATCTCTACCTTTCTCCCTCTCTGCCCGCCGTGATGATTTGTCTGCTCATGTCTTCCATTATTACTAGAGAAGACTACTGAGAAGGGTCTTGGGATTTGCTTTGTGGTGTGGGTTTTCTATGAAGATGGCTGGAATTGGCCTGATGCCTTCAGCATGATCCTCAAGTAGCTGTGGTGGCTATGTGTCTTCAGTCCCTCTGTTGGACATTGGCAGCTGTACAGCTGTATCTTTGAGATTTGTAGTTCGCCCACCAGATGTTCGTGAAAACTGCTCAAAGAATTGGAAAAAAAAAGGGAAAACCTACAGTTTGTAGAGATACTTTCGTGTCATGAAAATTGTTTTGTGGGATTCCGGTCAAATCAATGAAACAACACTCATAGCATTGAGATCACCAGATCACCAAATAGTTTATTTCCTTATGAAAAGGAAAAAAGATCAGCTAAAATCGTGGCACGGTCAATTCTGCTATAGATTATGGGGTCATCTTTATAATTTTTAAGTGTGAAATGAGCGTGTTATATATCATGGCATCATCTCGGTCAAAGTTTCTTTAGCAAAAGCCCCCTAAAACCACATCTTGAAAAAGTACTAGCGAGATGCTTTTGAACTGGCCTGAATCACTTTTAGAAACTCATTTCTTTATTCTGGTTAATCTTGCAACACTTCTAAGTAGTACTAGTAAAAAGCAGATGCTATGCACATGATTGATCCATCTGTTTGATTTTTAATTACAAGTATTTCGGTGTTGTTACATTTAGAAATCTCAGCTTATTTTCCTCTTTTGTAAAAGCTCAATAAAGGGATAAAGATAAAGCTTCCACGTGATTGTCTGAAGTGATGTGCAAAAATTAACTAGTAACCTCGGACTTTCATTTCTATTCTTTTAAAGCTAATCTTTGTGTCTTGTCAAATGAGTGTTTAGTCTTTCATGTTTATTCTACTCTACCCTTTTTTTGGCTATTTGCTAATTTTTCCTTTACGTTTCTTGTTGTATGGCTAACCGGAATAAAGAATACTTATCCTAAATCTGAAGATTATTTGTAACTCATAAAATTTAAACAAATATTTCTGTTCCTGAAATCATCAACTAATGAAAACAAAAGGAGTCATGATAGGGGATCTGAATGAATGTTCCCAATTGTGAAATTGATTGTGGTGGAAAGTGCCACATAAGCGAAGGTTTTGACTTTCAAAATAAGCCTGAAACTGAAAATGTAAAACTGACGAGAACACGAAAAGTCACTCCTGCTCAAATCTTCCTGAGCTTTTCACAGTCATTTATCTACATCTCTGGTTTGGAGAGTGCCACTATCATGTTAATCCACTCTCAATTTGCACTTGTATGTACAAGAGGGCATAGCCTGAAAGGAGCTCCATGGAAGTGGTTTTATCTAAGGCCCCCTAGTGCTTTGGGTCCAGATATCACTTGCCTAAATTTTTACATGTTGAAAAGTAAATTGAGGGCTTTGCTGTAACGGGTAGTTCATGGCCAAAGGCATTTCCCTTTCTTTTGTGTCTCCTTTACTATTTATTATTGTCATGTTGATCATGGTTGCAAATGCACTATTGGAACATTGTCTGCCCTTTTACAATTTAAGAAAAAACTTATGTTATTTAACATGTTACAACTTTTGACTTTATTTTCTATTATATGCTTGAACACTAGTTACGGAGGTTAATTCAAATGCAAAAGAAGTGGAAGAAGAACTGATTTTGGGTGGGAAAAGAAATGATGATGCCTGTGATAATGACAACGTTGAAACGAATGAATTTAAGGAACCTTCAACAGATGTAGATGTAGAGGTCCCACACATTGGGATGATTTTTACTTCACAGCAGGAAACTCATTGCTATTATGCAAAATATGCTTATCAGCAAGGATTTGGTGTTAGAAAAATTAGCACAAAGCGTAACATTGATGGACAATCGAGTTCTTATTCTCTAGCATGTGTTAAAGGAGGTAAACAGAAACCCACATCAAAGAGCAGATTTATCTCGGGGCCATCAATCAAAACTGATTGTAAGGCGAAAATTAATGTGACTGTGGATGGTGATGGATGATGCACTATATCTCATATTCTTTTGAACCATAGTCATGCTCTAGGTCCCAAAATTTGACGATTTCAAAGATCTTGTAGGAAATTGGATTCTATTTCAAAGAGGAGAGTTGAGTTGAGTGATCAAGTGAGCATAACTTTAGACAAGAATTCTCACTCTGTAGCTATTGAAGTGGGAAAATCTGAGAACTTAGCATTTGGTGAGAAAGATGGTAGAAACTACATTGCTGAGGTGGGACAATTGAGACTTAGGATTGGAGATGCAGCGGCACTTTGTAATTACTTTGTTTGAATGCAAAGAATGAACTCACATTTCTTTTATGTGATTGACATGGATGAGGAAGGACGGTTGCTGAATGTATTTTGGGCTGATGTGAGGTCTAGAGCAGCTTATAAGTCATTTGGAGATGCGTTATTCTTTGATACTACATATCTTACAGATAAGCATGATTTGCCACTTACTCCTTTTGTTGGAGTTAACCACCATGGTCAGTCTATTCTATTCGGATGTGGTTTGTTATCAAGAGAGGATGTAGGCCCATATGTTTGGCTTTTTAGATCGTGGCTGGAACGCATGCATGGGTTTCCTCCAATTGCTATAATTACTGACCAATATAAAATGATCCAAGTTGCAGTTGCAGAAGTGTTTCCAAGTTCTCATCATCAGCTTTGCCCTTGGCACATAATGAAGAAGCTTCCTGAATAATTAGGGGGTCTAGTTCAATACAGGGCAATAGAAAAAATTCTAAAAGGTGCTGTTTATGAATCTTTGAATCCTCAAGAATTTGAAGAAAGATGGTCCAAAATGATTGAAGAATTTAATTTTGAAAAGAATGAACGGTTAAGTTCCTTATTTGCTGATCGTCATTGTTGGGGTTCCTATATATGTCAAAAAGGTATTTTGGGCAGGCTTGTCTACAATGTGAAGAAATGAAAGTGTGGATGCATTTTTTTTTATGATTATCTAACCTTAAAAACTTCATTGAAGCAATTTGTTGAGCTATATGATAATGCCTTGAAAAGCATAGTTGAGAAGGAGAATAAGGTAGATTATTTTCCTTCCAACTCGACCTACAAGTTGGTTACTAATTTTTACTCTGAGAAGCAATTTCATGAGAGCTACACTTATGATATATTGAGATTGTTCCAAGATGAATTGAGGGGCTTGCTTTACTGTTACTATGAGTTGGACAAGGATGATGGTTTGATATCTTCTTTTAGTGTGACAGACATTTTAAGGGGCAAACCCAAACGAAGAGTTGTGTACAAGGTGAGCTATAATGAAGCATGCTCATGTAATCTGTTTTGAGTTTAAAGGAATTCTTTGCCGACATATAGTAAAGGTTCTCATTGAGAAAGATGTGAAAGAGATTCCATCATGTTATATTTTAGCTCGTTGGAGGAATGGTTTGAAAAGACTCCACTGTTATGTCATAAATTGTTGCGAAGATCGGCAGACGAGTGAGCATGACCTGCCGTTTGATAGGTTATGTACCAACTTTTTCAAAGCAGCAGAGATTGCGGCAAGTTCTAGTGAAAAGTATGAGTTTTTCATGAGATACATAGATGAGGGAAAGGCTAAAAGATGATTTTGTTTCACATAATCGTCATTTCAGTCAAAAACAGTGATGCCCTATCGATTAGCAAATCACTAACTCCCTTGCGAGTTCAAAGTAAAGGTTGCCCGCCATCCAAAAAGAATCTAAGACAGATAAACGGTAGGGTTCTGTTTATTTTCTTCTTCTTGTACTTTTTCTTCTTGAATCAATGCCATTGATTTTTAAAGTTCGCAGCTTTGCAGGGAAATTACAGAAAAAAGAGTGAGCAAATTGGCTTAGCCATGCAAAATAAGAGGGAGACAGAGGTAGCACGTTAGTTTAATTTCTTTTACTAGTGTTCCTTAACTTCTCATTTGAGGTGAATCAATTCTAGTATGTTACTTACGAGACCTAAATCACAGATCAACCATGTGAAAACTAGCGCTGCAGAAGCATGTAGGCCCAGCTCATATAAACCTAGCTCTTCCATTCATTCACCGATCAGCTTTTTTATGTCTCAAGAAGGCGAAAGGGGTAAGTGCATGACGGTCATACGACCATAAAATGTTCAAGATGCTCAGTTTCAGCATGATGAAAATCCTCTGCTTGTACTTTTCCACGCAGGCAAGGGCAACCGCAAGAAATGGCATTATTGCTGGAGGAATGAGTTCAGAGGAGTAGAAATTGAGTAAATTAGCAATCAGAGTGAACCATACAGTCGTAGATTCTCCGAGAGGGCGGTATATCATGCTCATTCATGTTTATGCAGAACATCTTGACAGCCAATGTATGGTAGTAGATGAATGTGATGTTTACTTTGGAGAGTCGCTACCGTTCTCTCCTCACAAAATTGAATTCTTTTTCTTTTGTCCTATGTTCTTCAACATCTTGTTTATGTAACAGCAATTCTTGACAACTGCATAGATCAAGACAATAGTTGGGGTACTATAATCACGGGATTATCAAATATTGGTTGATTGTACACATTTGGCCTGTAGCGACAGCATCAATCCTCAAAGTTAGTTGCCAACGTATTAGGTCAAGGATATTGTTACTTTTCCCGTTTTCTGGACAAGTTGTTACTGTTCATCCATGGATTTCTCTGGCTTGCACGACGGCTCTGGTATTTCTTTTGTTTGTTCCGAATCAAGAGGACTTCTCATTTTTCATGCGGGTGATTTACGCAAGGTCCTCGCGTAAAATTCGTTTTGCAGATCATCTATTTGAATCGAGTGGGAGATTCATTGGGCTTCACTTGATCTGTGGTATCTGTATGTTTAGTTTTGCTGACCTGTCAAAATAGCAGAGGTGAATCCACATCTTTCTAGAAGATCGAAGGGTGATTGACATTAGCGAGTAAGCAAGCGAAGGTAATGCCTGAGTTCTTGCCAAGGTACTTTATGTCGACCTACAATAGAACCCTCAAATTATGTGCCCATCTGTCTTTAACCTGAATGCCCAATCTTTTCGATAGAAAACATTTGCGTAAATCCTGATTAGTGGATAATTTTAGTGTCATTAATTTTCGTGAGATCTATGTAGGAATCATCCCACGCATGATATAGTGATTGGGATGCGAATAGGAAATGATGGTGTCTACCTTTAAGGAAACTTCCTTCATTTTCCTTTGCCTTTTCGAGGGTAGAGAATGGGTAAGACAACTCCATTTCCTCTTTATCTATTGTGGAGTAAGGGTACCGAGAACATTGATTAATAATAATAAAAAATTACTTCGAAAGCTATATCTTTACATTTGAAAAAACGACACAAATAATACTTAAACTTTAATTTAATGTGTATGTCAATATAATCCCAAAATTTTTAATAGATATTCAATTTAGTTCATTAATTATATTATCTCCGAATTTAAACATTCGTCTAGAATCAATTTTAATATGTATCAAAGATTCCAGAAATAATATTATAGATTAAATCATATTAAATGAATTAAAAATTCAATTATAACGTATACATATCTGGTCAAAATCAGAGGTTTTGAGTCTTTTGACTCATTTTGAGATTTGAGAGGAAAGGGATTCTGGTCCTTTCCAAAATTCCAGCACTTCCCAAGAAAGTAAGGGCTGCATCTCCCAATTTCCCAAACGTAGGGGGGAGGAGGCCAGGCCGTGTTCTAGACTCTTCCATTTTCAGAATCCTCCAGACCTCTCTCCCTCCTTCTCTCTCTTTCCCCCGCACCTTCTATTAACCCCTTCCTCCCCCTCCTCCGTCTCGCCTCCCCCAGCAATCCCCAGCAATCTCGCGAAAGCTCCGAACGTCCGGCGCTCCTCTTCCCGCAAATTCGCCGCCAGCACCGCCACCACCACCAGCACGACCGCAGCCGCCGCCGACGACGATGGCGAAGTACGGCGAGGGCGACAAGCGGTGGATCGTGGAGGAGCGGCCCGACGGCACCAACGTCCACAACTGGCACTGGTCCGAGACCAACTGCCTCGAGTGGTCCCGCGCCCTCCTCACCAAGCTCCTCTCCGACCTCACCCTCCTCGACGGCGAGGGCGACCTCTTCGTCCGCACCAACAAGGTCGACAAGGTCGACGGCGAGGCCTACGTCAATATCCGCAAGGGCAAGATCATCCCGGGCTACGAGATCAGCGTCGTCCTCTCCTGGGAGGGCGGGGCCCGGGACTCCGAGGGGAAGTCGCTGCTCAAGGTCGACGGCACCGTGGAGATCCCCTACATTGCCGACGAGAACGCCGACGAGGACCCCGAGGTCAAGGTCCTCGTCAAGGACGACGGCCCGATCGGGCGGAGGTTGAAGGAGGCGATGCTCAGCCGGGGGAAGCCGGTGATCTTGGAGAAGGTTAGGGTTTTCGTGGAGAGCATGGCGAAGGGAGGCCCGGCGAGGGAGGATTTGGAGACCAAGAAGGTGGCTCCGAAGAACCAGGCGTCCGCACCGGCTGCGGCTGCTGCGGCGGCTGCCTCCGCGGGGAACAAGGAGGCGGAGGCCGCTGAGAACAAGGAGGCGAAGAAGAAGAAGAAGAAGGAAGGTTTCAAGACGATTAGCATGACGGAGAAGTTCAGCTGCAGAGCGAAAGATATGTACGAGATATTGATGGACGAGAATCGGTGGAAAGGGTTCACACAGAGCAATGCGAGGATAAGCAAAGAGGTCGGAGGAGAGTTCAGCATCTTCGATGGTTCCGTGACGGGGACGAATGTGGAGTTGCAGGAGGGGAAGTTGATTGTGCAGAAATGGAGGTTTGGGAGCTGGCCCGATGGTATTCAATCCACAGTAAGTTCGTTAATCTTTTTGTGTTGATAATTGTCTGCATTGATGTCGCTATTCTCTGTAATATAGGCTCATGGGTTCTTTTGTTCATGGGCTAATTGCAGGTAAAACTTACTCTAGAAGAGCCTGAACCTGGTCTGACTGTTGTCAAGCTTACGCACACCGACGTACCTGAAGAAGACAGGTTAGTTTTGGAGCAAGTTTGCCCTTAATTTGCATTGAAGAGTAAAGTTTGGACATTTGATTTAAGTTGAACTCTCATTAGAGGCTGGTGATTTACTAAATGAATAGATATGGATTGATATGTGAATGGAGGATCGAGAAGAGGGCACGAATTTAAGATGAATAAATTGTTTTGGCACTATTGATAGAATTAACTTTTTGCCATTACGTGCATTGAGATGAATTTATAACTCAAGTTTGACAGTTAAAATGGATTGCCGGCGCTGAACTTTATACCGTGTATTGATTGCACATTTTCCTTTCTGATTCCTTCAATTGTAGGTATGGGAATGCAACTGTGGTGGAGAACACCGAGAGAGGGTGGCGAGACTTGATCTTTCACAAAATACGGGCAGTTTTTGGTTTTGGAATATGACACTTGAATGTTTTTTCCTCCTCAAGTGTAGAATTTTTACCAGGATGTGTCTTTTTCAGCAATGATATAGGCTGGCTGAGATTGTCTTGACATGATTAAATGTTTGATCTTTCAATCTGATAAACTGGTCCATGCGACTCAAGCTTCTTGAAGAACCTGGATTTTGTGCCTCGTGTTTTGTTCTAATAATAAGATATTTCAATCCTGCCCTCAGGTCATGAGTTGGTTGGGATAGGCGCATTAACAAGGTTATTTGTTCGTAGTACACTATGTATCTGCACATCTGTAGTCTTTCATGTCTTGCAATCTTCTTCACATATTGCACTATTACCCTCAGGCTTTTGAGTGGCTGAAATCATTATTGTTGATTGCCTTGTGTAACCGTCAGTTTCCATACTGTTAGTATTCTAGTTATATGTTGGTACCAGTTTAATAGGTTAGTAAATGTGGTTCTACTCTGATTTCCCTGGTAGGCTAATATAGTGGTGCCATGAACTAATGTGACCAGGACTTGTGAGATCGTAGCCGGATTTTAGACTTGTATCTGATGGTCATATTCGCCTGACACTTCTTAGGGTATGGTTTGAATTAGTGACGTAGACTTACAAAAGGAAGAGAGGGAAAGTTCAAACTTGTTCAAAACTTGTAAGACTCTTGGTGTCTTAGGGATTTGGTGTACTGAAGGTGGAGCTGCCCATTTTGATGTGTACGTAGAACTGACTTTCCTATTTCTCATTTATTAGGTCATAATGGGGGTGACTCTTTATTCGTAGCCACAGTTTGCATTTCATCTTTCTTGTAGTGGGATTGATGCCATAGTTCGCCATTCTGTACATTGCACCAACTAAAAGCATATAACTTGTCAAGGAATTATGTATGTTCTTGGAATAAGTTAGATGGTTTTAATCTTGGATTGCATAATTAAGTGTTGCGGCTTTTTCTGTGCTAGAGATGATGTCTTGTTAGTAGCATGCATCTTGATGACCAGGAAGGGCAACAAGCTATAAGTGATTGGGCAATTTCGGTATAGTTTGTTTGATCTCCTCAAATTATTTAGAATGCTTGGAATTTATCGGTAGAGGAATGCAACTGGTTCACCAAATACATGGTAGACTGGAAGAGGCTGCTTCTTTCCCGTACTCTTCTATTCGGCTTGGACATTTTGCTCCAACTTCTCATAATCTTGTGATGTTTTCCTTTGTCTTTTTACTTCTTTCCTTGTCTCCCAGTGCATTCCCAACGTACCTTGAGTTTTTGTTTTAACAAAAATTCTTTATTACCTATCATGAAAGAGAAAAAATGTTTGGGAACCGTGGTGATTTTTAAATACGGATGCAGTTTAAAGAATTTTTGGGAACCATTGGGACGCTTTTATAACAATGACAGGAAGTGATGGGTATGAAACTATTTAAGGAGGAGATTGACATGGTCGAGTTGATTGCATTCATGAACTTGACTGGGAATATATGCAGACCGCTGTTTTAATGTTCATGTAGTTTAGTGATGCGTGCCCTTTAATGTTGTGCCTGCTGAATACCAACGACATTCTCAGAGCAACATCATAGCTGGTTAGTAGGTTTTAATGGAGACACTGGGGGGAAGTGAAACGATGACACGGGTAGACATTGCACCCAAGAATGTGTTCTGCTTGAAGTTGGAACTTACCATGTGGAAGACAACCCGAAATTCTGTAGTTTGGATCCTTTTCTACTGGTTGTGATCAATGTAAAAAGCGGCCTTTTACGCTGTTCGTGTAGTTTTCAGGATTATGTGGTGTGGAGATTAGTCTTCCTTTTGTTGCTCTGGACCATGGGGCTAGCGTGACAATGTGAATGAATATATGGAGTTGGATGGTTATACGAAAGGAAAATGAGAGTGGTGGAAATTTCGTAGGGACTTTCAACTTGTAATAGCAGAGTGGCTTTATCTGGGGGGAGAGACGTAATCTCTTGTGTTCGCCTAGCTCTGATATCTGCTGCACGCCGGAGTGTTTCTTATGCTCGCAGCACATTTCATTTATTTAAATTTCGGCTGTCTCCTGAGCGATGCTGCCAAAAGAGCACGTCGCTTCTTTAGACTAGATTTGAATTCGGTATAGCCAGGGTCGAGAATCGGTGACTGGATCTAAGGATGGTAGTTCAGACGGCTCACATTTCGACGATGTGCGCATGCTGAGGTAGAAAATTAGCACATTCTTTTATGAGGTGGTTAACTTCAGCGCATCTCCACAATGCCATGCTGTAATTCGCCGGAAATCGCCAGGAGGTGCCGTCGCTGGGGAAGGGCGCTTCAGCTTGCGGTAAGCACTTTACCGAGCCCGTGTTGTTAATCCGCCGTTACGGTGGTGGCAGTCGTTACTGGTTAGTGACTAGTCTTGAGTTGATCTCCTCTTTCGGCCCTTTTCGTCACCGTGGAATGAGCGATGGAATTTGTGCGGAAGAGATATCAATGACGGCCCAAAGATGGTTATAATAATCGAGAGATGGAACTAAAAACCATGTCGCCTCATTCAAATGAGCAAGGGGCTGAAGATAAAAGAGGAGAAATGGAGGTGGGCTTTTTGTTCATTTTGTTATTTTTTTTTTTCAACCTCTAGTTATAAGCAGACTGGATTTTTGCTTTACGAATTTGCCCTTCTTCGCTTGCGGCGCTCGCGACTCAATATGGTCGCTCCCATGCGGATAAGGCTTTCATCGTCATCTTCCTCTTCGTCTTCTTCGATTCTCGAATGCTCTTGAGAAAACTCGTGCCCCCCATTGACCCTTCCGAGTTCTCGTCCTTCTTACTCTCGCTCTGTTTCTGGAAGACCGGGAGAGAAATGTCTGTCCTAGCGCCGAGCCCTCACGTCCTCCTCCGAGAAGTCTGCCCCCGAGAGCAGCACCACCACCAGCAGGGGCTGAGCGGCGGCGTCGGCTCTCTGTCCCTGCACAGACCGCCCGGTCACTTTCCCTTCGGCGATCGCGGCAGGAGCTCGGATTGCCCGGGCAGGATCGCGAGGCGATGCGCGAGAGCGGGGGCGTTCTGGCCCGACTCCTCGAGCCACGCCGTCGCGGAGATGGAGCCCATCCAGGACTGCGATCAGCTCGACCAGATTCTCCAGCGCGCTCGCGAGCTCTCCCAACCCGTCCTTATCGATTGGTATCTCTCTCTCTCTCTCTCTCTCTCTCTCTCTCTCTCTCTCTCTCTCTCTCCAAAATCCTCTGCGGAAATCGATGTTAGTCTTCGAACTGGACGTCGTTTCCTACACCATTTCCTCCAGTTTTGGCTGTCGATGCATCAAGCTCTGTCGTTTTAGGTGACTGGATAGATTCGAGAGATACCATTTGGCCTTGGTCGATAATCACCGTTCCAAGATTGCGCTAACTGATGAATCGGTGACATTCTTGTACTATGTCGATGATGCTGACCGCAAAATCTACGTTTCCGGACTTCGATATTGGCTTCGCGAGTTCTGTATTAGCGATGGCTCGGGGAGATTCAATCGAATTTCAGTCTCTTCGTTTCCGTTAATTCTGCTTCCCTCTCACGGATATGCAGCGCCTGCTCAAAACGATAAATGTGAATGTTGTTTGGCACAGGATAGGGGAGGTGCTTTCTTATCTTTACTGCAAACGCATGATTCGAAGACCTTCGTCTGAATCGAAACTGCTTAAGCATATGCTGATGCGCAGCACCTGTGTTTTTACTTAATACTTTTGTGTCAAGTTGTTTGTCCTAATAGGATGGCTGCTTGGTGTCGGAAATGCATTTATTTGAAGCCCAAGCTTGAGAAGTTGGCAATCGAGTACGAAAGCAAGTAATTTCTCTCTCTCCCTCTCTACTTCTTCTCCTTCTTCTTCTTCCTCTGTGTGTGTGTGTGTGTGTGAGAGAGAGAGAGAGATTATATATGCACCAAATGCCTCACCAGTCGGCATGGTAGAATTCCTATTTACAATCACTTCCATGTAATCTTAAGCAACTAGGCTCTGGAGATCTTCCATGGGGGTTTAACATTATAGGAGCAAAGTTTGTTTGACTAATAATTTGGTCAGTTGTGATTATGAAGTTGCCATTTTGGTGATTGCTACTCCAAGAGCTCGTTATTCGTTGCCTTCAAAAGTAGTTATGGAGAGTCGTGTTTGTTGCAATGTTGTTGAGGTTTCTGCACCAAGTGTTCTTCTGCTACTGAGAGCAAAGTCACTTGACACTTGAGTATCAGAGCTTCTCACAGTTTGCTGGATTCCTTACAAACAAAAGAGGCGAAAGCCTGTAGTGGTATTGTCTATATTTCCAGCGATCTGAAAGAGCAAGCATGCTTCATTCAAACCTAGATGATGCTCTTCTTGGGAACAAATTTGCGCCATACTGATTTCATCTTTGCATTTGCTTCTTCTCATGGTACTGGCAGAATCAGATTCTATTGTGTAGACGTCAACAAAGTTCCTCAGACCCTTGTGAAGCGCGGAAACATCTCTGTATGTCAAGCTACCCAATTTTTTAAAGCTTTGATTTTTCAGGAATGAGCATCTACACCTCATCACTGACTATATTTTCTTTCAATGTTTGCGCCTGCAGAAAATGCCGACTATTCAGGTTTGCAGTACATTAGTAGTTCATGGAATTTTCATCCGTGCTTTGGGTTATTGATAGGATTGCAAATTTGACTGGACACACAATTTGCAGGTATGGAAAGATGGAGAGATGAAAGAAGAAGTAATTGGAGGACACAAAGCATGGCTTGTCATTGAAGAAGTTAGAGAAATGATCAAAAAGTACGTTTGATCGTGCAAATGGGACCTCTCTCTCTCTCTCTCTCTCTCTCTCTCTCTCTCTCTCTCATGTGCATCTCTGGTGCAGTAAAGGCAACATTGTACAGTGAAATCAGCTGTAAAGTTAGTTCGTTTAAGGTTATTATTTTCAAGTGAATCTTCATTGGCACGAAAGTTGGTGAGTAGTAATCCCTGCTGCAAAGCCTTACAGACACACTAGACAATGGTGTCCCAATTCCCGCACAAAACTCTAATCAGAGCCTTGAGCACTTCAGGTTTAAGCTGTGAATCCATCAATCAACCGTACAGGATGGTCGACAACGTCCTGTTCTGATTCTTCATGCTTCAGCAGCACAATTGGCAGCACCTCCTCAATTGATGAAGAAGGCTGATGAGCTTGATGTTTGAGCCAGGTGTCATGTCTTTGTTCTTACACAAGAAGGCTCGACCTCCCCAAGTGAATATTAAGATCGCGATTTAACTACAAGTGCCGAGAACATGGGTCGCACTTGCATGGCAATCTTCTTTATGCTTGGCTTCCTTTCGGTGCTGGTGAAGGCAAACGCCTGTCAGGGTTGTTTCAAAAGCGAAGGAAGGGTTGCGATCATTGCTCATCACCCAGTGAGTGAACACAAGCATCGGGTTGTGGTACCGCTGGCTGTACAAGATGATGATGGGCCTAGTTACTAGCGGCGAAGTCTTGTTGATCCTATCCCTTGTCCCCAAAAAAGAGAGAATACCTTGTGTCGTCAATAATGACAAGGGAAAAAATCACCAAAAATCTCAAATTTTATCTAAAGTAATAAATTTACCCTAAACTTTTTTTGTGACACGAAAAATCCTGAAATTTACTAATCGTGATACATTTACCTCAAACTATTTTTTGTGACACAAAAATCTCGAATTTTCATTTGTGTGACACATTTACCTTAAATCATAGGGACATTTTAATCTTTTTACTTTTAAAAACTTTTATCTTTTTTATCTTTTTTTTCCTTCTCTTTTGGCGGAGGGAAGCCGTCGGCCCAGGCGAGGGCTGCCCTCGCTGGCGTCGGCCCAGGCGAGGGCGACCCTTGCCGGCATCAGCCGAGGGTGCCCTTGCTAGATCTGGTGAGGGGTAGCCCTTGTCGACATCGGGCTAGGGCCTCCCTCGCCAAATCTGGCAAGGGAGGCCCTTGCCCAATGTCAACGAGGGCCGCCTGACGCCGGCTAGGGTGGACCTAGCCGGCATCGAGCAAGGGCGACCCTTGCCTGGGCCGACGCCGGCAAGGGCTGCCCTCGCCGAACGCCGGCTTTCATCCGCCAGCTATAGCAGAGGGAAGGGAAAAAAAAAAAAAAAAAAAGGAATAAAAAGACGAAAATGCCCTTAATGGGGTAAATGTGTCACAATCCAAAGTTTTGGGTTTTTTGTATCACAAAGAAAAATTTAGGATAAATGTCACTTTGAATAAAATTTAGGATTTTTGGTGGCATTTTCCCTAATGACAATGACCCAGTAGCACACTGCGAATATAATGGATCGACCCAGCACTTCGAATCGTTCATTGCTTTGATGACGTTTGAAAGATTGCCGAGAGGTTGTACCAAGGAGGGCCTCCCAGATTGTTCAGAGGCGCACGTTTGATGAGTGTACCTTAAAGGACAAGGAAGGCGGTCTTCCGGACAAAAAGCCCAAGCTGCAGATTAAAGCTGTTGAAGTAGCAGTTTAACGACGTAGGCAGCAAGGAAACGGAAATCATCCAAATCTCACGCTAAGAGCTCGATCATCTTTGGATCTATAGAAATAGGAAGGCCTCATATATTTATGGAGTCTCACGATTTATCCATCCAGTGGTTTAAATTTGTCCTAAAATAAATGAATGAAAGACACGGTGGTGGTCGTATAATTATTCAATTTGGGTCCTAAATTTTCTGGACATTTAAGCCGTTAATTATAAATCTCTCTCTTCGTGTTAATATTTCCGTCAAACTTATGGACGCGTAAATGATGTCATACACTCCATTGGCATTCTCCTTGAAGACGTTGCTACGTGGAATAAAGAACTACAGAAGCCTAGGGATGCTGTCTAGGCACTAGACGGCAGAATGGATGCTCTCCACAGCCACTAGCAAGGGTCTGTAGGGCCGACCCTACATGCGGCGGCGAGGCCACTTGCGAGAGCGCAAATTTAAATCTAGGGATGTCCTCTCCGCCCAAATTGAGGGCCACAACCCTCGCCAACATCGAGTTGGCCGAGATCCATGGCCTTACTTGGCTTGCTCGTGTGCTCTCCCTCTCCATCTCTTATGACACGCATGATAAAATTTTTGGAACAGAAATTGATTTCTCAATTTATATTTCAAAAATTGAGAATTTAAAAATTTTAGCTTCTAATTTCTTCAAATTTATTTTTGAAATAGAAATCTATTCTAGAAATATAGAAATCAAATTGCGTTATCAAACGAATTTACTGTTCCAAATTTGTTTCGGGAAACAGAGAAATAAAGAAGTAGAAATTTTATCATACACGCCTTTAGTGTTTAGTGGTGGAGACGGCATTGACGTTTGCACCAAATTCATTAGGGGCCAGCAAGGGACGCTGGCCCGTCGTTAATGCCCGGAGCAGCACGATGCCTCTCCTCTGCTGCCACAGCAACTTCCCTTCCTCTTCCCCTCTCTATTCCTCTTAATTAAATTCCATCCATAGTCTAAATCGCAAAAATCAGAATAACAATTATTCACTATTCTTATTGTTGAGCCGGATCTAAATAGGAAGGAGAGTTGCCGAAGCTGCGTCAACACTAAGCCATAGCATTAGGGTGACGAGGGAGTGACAATGAGATTGCGCTGTATTTGTTGTTATGGTCCCGTGAATTAATTGAATCCAACCCCCAATTTGCTCAAGACAAGATACATGAAAGTGTCGGACCGAGTGGAGGAAGAGTATTTCATGATTTGGATGATGGGCCTCGAACCCATACGTCGTTTTCCCCCTTTTTTTTTCGCTGTCGTTTTCTCTATACACAATAATTTCGCTTCCACTCGTTCCAAAATTCGTCCGTCGACTTAAAAAAACAGCACCGGCAGCGGATTTCCGAAGATCGCCGTCCGTCTTGCATTTCTCTATTCATCCCCCCATGTGAAAGGAAATCCAGTCCACAAACCCGTCGCACAACCTACATCGTAACCTGTTTAAGTCAAGAAAAATTATATAAATAATCCATCAACTTTGATCTCATATACAATGTAACCCATGAATTTTTGATTTGTTTAACATGATCCGTAAATTTTAGCACAATATGCAATATGGAATTCCTAAACATTTAATTTGTTCGATATAATTTTTAAATTTTTAATACATATTCAATCTAATCTCTGAATTATATGAAATTATTCAATGTTATCCTTGAAGTTAGATTAATATAACGACATATCAATCATTTCTATATAGTTCATATACTAAGTTAAAAAATAATAGACTACATTATATAAATTTAAAATTCAATGACAACATTGCACTTTAGGTTAAAGTTCATCAATCACGTTATATATCAAATCAAAATTCATAAACTAATTATGTTATTATTTCATTTAAGTCCTACCAAGTTGCAAAACCGAACGGGATACCCAATAGAATCCCTTCCTTGGCCATTCCCTCTTGGAAACTTCGCCGGTCGCTTGTCCATCGGTACCTCCGACGGGGACTCCGTCGACTAGCATTAAAAAATGACTGTGAGTGGAGATTTGACGTGCAACGCTCACCCGTTTTTAGAAATGAGACTTTGCTGGGCAATTCACTTTGACGGTCCAAAACTAATACCAATCATCAATTCATTTCCCCTCGACGTTCCTAACATCTCGCAAGGCGTGGATCGGATCTCACCGATTGTGGCAGCTTTTTCTCTGGCATCGCATTAATGCCGAAAGCGAAGTCTCCCTACCCAGTTCGTCGAGGCGCGTCATTTCTCTTAATAAAGTTGGAGGTAGGTTCAGCATTATGGACTCTCAAAATCGGTTCGTTTGTTCGAGAGAAATTTATTTTGAGGAAATTATTTTTTTAATATTAGAATGAGGAAACATTAATTACTTTTATCTTTACCAAAAAAACATTAATTACTTTTATAAAGAAATATTTTCTCTAAATTGAAAGCAATAAGTTTAGATCAAGAAAAACCAACATCTCATTTTAAATCAATAAAAATTAATTATTTTACTGAAAAATTATCCTTTTTCATGAACACTGAATTGTCGGCTGGCTATATGTTCTGATGTAAGTGTCGCTTTTTACATCAGTTTACATCAGCAACTTTGTTGTCATGAGGAGGATTTGCTAGACACATAGAGTGGCTATAAAAGTAGAATGGTTCCAATACTTCACTAACGTTAACAGAATGTTTTAGTTCTACTCCTCTTTCGCATTAATTTCGAAAACGTATGTCGGCAGTCTTTATGTTAAACCCTAGCTTTGAATCTTTAGCATTCGTAATAAACAAAAGATGACAAATTGACTACCACCCACCTGCAGGTGGCGTAGTTGGTTTTTAGGCTCAAACCCCGCGAAGGGGAGCGGTTTACGTCGCGGGGTGGCTACGCAGTGGCGCGTGTGTGGTGGGCTGAAGACGCGTGTCATTCCCAGTGGTTACTCCGTCAGATCCGACGGTGTTGCAGGTCCCGCAAAAAAAAAAAAAAAAAAAAAAGATGACAAATTGACTGTGCCGTGGCATTACTCAATCTGCAATTATCCGCATTTGAAAGATAATAACTGTCCTCCTGGCCAAAAAATTCAACAGGGTTTCTTTCGGCTTGGCTCAAAAAGCCCAAAAACCCACCAAAACTAGTTGTACTCTGAAAATTTGACTTACGTGTGACAGACGAAAGTGAAAATTTGACTGTGCAAGGTGTAATTCTCCACCGCCATCCGTACAGCTCAGCGGTGGGTCCCGCGAGCTCGGTGGTACCCCACGTGGCGCATTATCGCGACGCCTGTCGCGTCGTGGGGACCATCAAATTTCGAAACCCAATTTTTTTTATAACATTTAAATTAAAAGAAAAATGTGATCACCGACAGACCAGCGCCCCTTGGATTTTTGTGGCTCGACGCGTCCGCGCAAAATCGTACGGATTTCTTTGTGGGAAAAAAAGATGTCGTGGTTTGAAAATTGCGCAAAATCGAAAAATAAATTCATTATCAGATCTAGCGAGCGGTGGCCCGGTTAACCCTTTTTTTTCAATTATTATTCGGAGGGGAATCCAGGTAACAATCTTATAAGATGGAGTGCGTATTTTAAAGGACTTATCGCCTTCTCCGATTTTACATTCCATCGGGTCAATCTCCAGTCAACGGTCGACGTCTCTCCGAATCATCATGGAATTCTATTCAAAACTACTCGTCCAATTAAAGCTGTTGGATCTGCTCAGGTTGTATTAGATTTCTTCTGCTTTTTCCATTGACCCGACCGATAGGAATGCTTTTAATTTCATTCGAAAAGTTGGATTGCGCCGTTAGAGTGAATCTTATATTTTATCTTTCGCTTTTCTTAAATCTTGTAGCTCGAGTGTAGTAATTTAGAGACGAGCAATTTTTGTAAGAGTTTTCTCAACGTGGACTACATTAATCGATATTATAATTTACCGTTTTACAATTATCGTAAAACAGGGTTAGTCTAAGATGAGATAGAAGGCTTCTTAATTAGTTTAATATGGGGCTGGCTAATGTGGACCGAATTGAACATGACCCGTAATGAGAGGGTCTGGTTGAAAACTCTATAAATAATACTTAAATCTCTCATTTAATCCTAATTCTCATATATATCCTCACATAATGAGCATTTACTTAACACTAAAGGGTAAAGGGCCGTCTCATTGAGCTGGTGATACAAAAGGCAATTGAGGAGAAAAATTTGTACGTGAGTAATCTCTTTTTCTCTTTCGTTTTAAGAATGATGAATCCTAAAACGGGTGCATCAATATACTCAATTATACATTTCTTGTCCTGGTTATAGAAATCTTGGGATCGCGCAATTTGCATCTAACAGTTTCAAGTTGTGTGAAAGTTAGAATCAATCTGTTGAAACAAGTTCTTCATTTTCTATAACTTGAAACCTACCTTGCGTATCTTGAAATTTAAAACTTATCTTGTTATAAATTCTAAGATATACCAAAGTTCCACTTATATTACTAATTGAATGACTGCAATAAATTATCATACTTAACAATCGTCACTTGTTTGGACTAGCGATTCCAAATTACACACTCACCATCTAATGTCATGGAATACCGAAGGATCGTGTAAAGACATAAATCAAGAAAACTAAAAAAACTTATTTTAGGCTATAAGTTACAAGTTTCAAGTTCCAAATTCTACTAATTTAGAACTTTGACCCTATTTGTCAAAACAAATTCATCAATTTTTAGAATCTAAACCTACCTATCTTTGAACCTAAAATTGGACAAGTTCCTATTGACCCAACTTTTAGGTTTTAAGTTATAGTTTAGAATCACGGTCATCCTTACTTTAACTTTTATTTTACAATTCAAAGCATTAGAATGGTAAGGTTGGCAGTGGAGAATTATCAAACAAATGATTTTTCCATGCATTGAAATTAAGAAGCTTAGATTGGGAGGAAAATGATTTCCCCTCGTGACAAGAAGGAAATCACTCTCTCTTAATTATCAAACAAGTGAAAGTTAGCTATTTTTCATTAAGAATGATTTCCATGGAAAATGCTTTCATCTATCACGAAATTTTCAGAGAAACAAATGCATCCTCCTTAATCTTAAATTTGAAACCCAATGGCATGGTGGGGCTAAAAATATCCGCTTCATTTATAGAAATGCTTAGTTTCGATTAAGTTCGTCTGGCTTTATAAATCATTTGGCTCTTTAGATAGTATCGAAAATTCGAATTGGACATTCAACTGCTTATATGTCTTTCCTATGGTATTGTTGAGAAACCATCGACATTGCATTTCTCCTCTCATCCTTTCATTATATCAAAAGATTAAAAAGGAAAGAAAAAAAAAAAGTTGTCATTAAAAACAACAACCCGTTATTTTGGGGAAAAAAGCTTATTAAATGTACACACAGAGTCAAATAAATAAAACACGAGAGCTCACATTCCAAATGATTGAAAGAATGATTGACATATTTTACTCAATTTGCACATTCCACAATACGGTATTTATCCTGAATTACAATGGCGGAAACATCAATCCACAAAATACTCAACGGATGCGGCTGATGTACACCGTATCATTCCACCGCATTCACCTCCAATTATCACAAGACATGCCGCATGCATGGAAGATTTTTGTCTGGATTCGGATCCAGATCCAGCAAATCGACGGTCGCGATTTATTTGGGCCCACTGATCTCGGATCTACACAGGAATTCCCCTGTGCCCTGTATTGATTAAACAGGAGATTAGCAGGGACCGGTAGTAGGTGGGATGCCATTAATGCAAGATTTTTATTTATCCGATGCTTAATGCAACCTTAGTCTCGTCGTATGTCGTGTGATTAGCATCTCCTCGTTTTCTAATCTCAAATCTGCATCTAAACTCCGCCACAAAAAAATGCCATTTTCTTTTTATCCAGCGGCAATTTCCCAGCGACGGCCAAGGGAAACGAGGCCATCGCAATTTTGCTCCGATTGGTGGCCCCCATTGGCCGTCACGGGATTTTCCAACCATGGTGCTTCACAACCCCCTCACATCATAGTGCGCGAATACCATACCATTCACAAACCCATTTCTTCACTCAAATGTTTTTATAACGGATCTTGACTCATATTTGATGAGTCAAGTTGTCCTGCGAATTAGTTATATTTAATAAATTGATAATAAATAAATTTATAATAATAAAATCTAAAATAACATAAAAAATAGATTCACAATCTATTTAGATCAAATAAATTTTATAAATTTCTTTTGACTTTTAATCGGCATTGTGTTCGCTCATTCTGCGTTATCGCCTCGGGTTGAATATTAATTTTCATAAATTGAGTTAAATATAAAAATACTTCATGTCAGGTACTTGTATGTTTATTAAATTGTATGTGCGTGAAAACGGGCTAAAAAGACGGATTTAGGTACGATGATTTTCGATTCGACCGTTCCAACGGTTACCGAGGAGGGAGGGAGAGCGATCGGGTGAGGTGAGGCTCATTGCTTTGCGGTGATGTTTTGTCCGTCGCGAAAAGCGACAGCCTGGGGGGTAGTAAGTTAGTGAGTACGTACGCGGGAGTACCTGGGTAAGTGAAAGTGGGAAAGAAAGAGACGGCGTGGGGGCCACACGACACGTGGACCTCAACGCGCTGAAAGCTGTTTAACTGATTGTCAAAAAGGAAGCACTTTTTCGTAGCATCGGGTAAGGTGAAGCGGAAGACACACTGGCTGGCTCCACTTCCAAAGTTGGCAACAGGAGACGCGAAGCGCGTCAAGCGAGTGAGTGACCGACCCGACCAAATTACCATTTTTGCCACTCCCACTGAAAAGTTCCTCCTTTTTCGAATTTGCTTCGTGTCCCTTTTTTATTTTTTCTTTTTAATTTCCCGTTCTTTGTTATATTTCTAATAGGTATTGGTCATTGATGGACTTCTCTTATTTAATTAATATGGGGACTTGACACACCGCGCGCATCATTTACTATCGGTGATGCTAGTTAAATCGCGATATGACAAATGATTACATGTAAAAATAAAATAACTCATGAATACGCTCACTATCAATTAAAGCTATTATAATAACTTGGTTTCAATTTAATATGATAAGACTTTGCACACCCACTTATTCTTTGAGAGCATATTCATGCGCTTTGACATAATCATGAGTTAAATAGATCACGCTTGAAAAATGAACATTACGATGGTGCATCCAATTTGATAATTGTGAAAACGTTAAATTAACTCGAATGTAACAATGCTCTTTTGGGCATTGTAATTATGGAACATTTGACCAATGATGCTAGCTAAATAATTTTTTTTTTCTAGCACAACAAGCATGCCCTCAATATCCTCTCATTAACCACTGGGATTCGCCCCAATGACCACCCCTCCAACATGGAAGGGGAGGTGAGGGGTTCAAACTCCCACCTTTTCAGGGAGGGATGGGGTGGGGACGCGCAAGTTTCAAGAGTGGGTTTCGACGCCCACACCCTGCAAGAGGCAGGGCACAAGTCTGAGAGTGAGTGTAGAATAGATATAAAGTAGGACTGACAAAAAAAATATCCCCTCATTAGAAAGGAAATAATGGGTTATGCTGTTCAGATTCTATAACTATCCTACTATAATTAATGTCCCGCCATATGAATAATTTTGACCAAATCCAAATGAAACGATTGCAAATTCAAGAATGCATGTTAATTTTTTTTTTTTTTTTTTTTTTTGGCATGCTTTGCTAGTGTCATAATGAATGATTCAATAGGCACTCTCCCATAGAAAATAGTGTCCATTGAATGAGTCACGCATGATGGTACTGGTACTATACAAATATTAACCTTCTCCAAAAGTTAGTGCTAGAATTTCAAGCAACAAGATAGGGGAGAAAACTTGAGAAATTCAAATTCTTCTTAACTAGATTAGATCGTGGATAATCAAGATTGAAATTCTCAAAAATAAAAAATTTGAGCAACTCTTTGGTTGACCCTTATCTCCTATTCAGTTGCTTTATTTATCTTTAACTCATGCAATACACATGAGGTCATGCACTTTAAAATGGAAATGGAAGATGGATGTCGTATTAAGCTAATATCTTGCTCAGGGAGTTCATGCAATTTAGGATAATTACCATCATTAAGTATTTACCATTTTTTTTAGCTATTAAAGAAAAGTATGTTATCATATATTCCTACAATGTTCTATATGCTTCGTGTAAAATTATATTGCTAATAGTAAGGAAAAAAAACATTTTTTTGGTATAGTACGAAACTGGAAAGTGCATTTTCTATCATTGATCTTATAACAACTTATTTAATTTTCATCCCTCTTATCTCAAAATCTCACATTTTTTGATTAACTTTTGATTAATTTAATTAGTTTAAAATATACACCAAGTCTTTTTATTTACGATATTAAATAACCTTTTTTCCTTATACTTTTTATACAGAGCATGTAAAACATTAGAATAATATATAGGAATACACTAAAAATATTAAAGAATATCATGCATAACGAGGTATTTTAATATTTTTTCATAAATAGTTCAACAGATGACGGTGTTAATCAATCTTCACTGACATTTAAAAAAAAAGAATTATTACTTTATGCAATGTTTTGATTTAATCAAACTCCATCCATTCAAAAATTTATCCATAAACTTGGTCAACAACATAGAAAAAGCTAGACTTTTTTCAGAAATTTATCTTTTCAATGTCACAAATTTTTATGGAAGTAATTTCTACCAATAAAAGAACTATGTAACGGCTTTAACATACATGGAAAATTTACAATGAACAATGAGTTAAACATGCGAAATCTTTAAATACGATAGGTACACTCCTATATAAATATGAAAAATTCATAAAAAAGGAAAGTAAATAAATTCGGAACCACCAATTTCAATTGCAATTCAACGATAGATGTCGAGTTAGATTTAGTTATGCCAAGATTGATTGGAAATAACTCTAGCCTTTTGAAATTTCACAATCTGGAGGTGGGTTAGATCGGACAGCACCGGCCAGGAGCACAAGATCCCCTCCGGGGATAAAAAGCTTAAGATCATCTGGAAAATTCGACACGAGCTTTCGTTAAAAATACAGAAGAGTCACGTGAAGCTTCAGTGGCATTCCCGGTATTACCCCCAAACACGAAGGTCAAAGACATAGACCCGCCTCTTCCAAAACTCCATTGACGAGCGTCTTCGTCCGTCCGCAGCAATCTCTCTCTCTGTCCCCCTTACACAGTCCCTCCACTTTCACCCGCTTCACATTCTCTCTCTCCGCACAGCACACAAGCCCACCGCTTTCTCTTTCTTGCCGTCTCTCTCCTTCTCTCTCTACGCGCACTTATACCCAGAAACGCATTTCCTCTTCTGGGTCTCTCTCCTTTTCTCGCCTCCACGCGAAAAGCAGAGGAAGAAAGATACAGCCAGCACAGAGAGAGAGAGAGAGAGAGGAACGGAGCAGTGTCGACCTCCATGGCCGACCCCACCAAGCACCACCTCCCCATCGGCGGCGGGGGCGGCCTCTTCTTCTTCTACTCCGACCTCAGGTCCCTCCTCCGCACCAAGCGCACCGCCGCCCTCGCCTACGCCCTCACCTTCGCCTTCGTCGCCTTCACCTTCTTCCTCCTCCTCAACCCCTCCTCCGACTCCTCCTCCCCCTGGTTCTCCAACATCTTCGCCACTGCCCCCGCCGCCGCCACCCCAACCGCCGCGGATTCTTACAGATCTCAGTCCTCTCCCCTCTTCTCTTACTTCTTCCCCAACGACGACGGCGCCGCTGCCGACGGTGCCGTCTCGTCCCCTCCCCCCTCTTCGGACAATGTTCGAACCGGATCGAACGCCACGGCTTCTCGACCTCCGGAAGAGCGAAACGGCACTCGAGTCCCGGTGAATTCTGATAAAGATCCGATTTTTAGGCCGAATCAGACCGCTGATGCTTCCACTGCGAGCGCGGCTTCGCCGCCTCCTGCGCGAAACATCACTCTGAGTTCGCCGGGCTCGGCTGCCCTTGAAGCGCCGAAGCAAGAGGAAGTGAAGAACGCGACGCAGAGCGCGGCAAAATTGGAAACGCCGAAACCGACGACGCCTGAAGTTCCGAAGCAGAATCAGACGAGTGTCGCCGCGCCGGGTTCGTCGGCTAATCGCACCCAGAGCCCGGCGGAGCCACTCGCTCCCCCAGCGAAGAACGATACTGCCAAGGTAGCGCAGGTTGTCGGGGAGAAGCAAATCAAGCCGAACTACACGAACTCCCTGCTGAGAAAACAGGGCAATGGCACTGTTTCAGGGGCGTCGGCGAAGCAGGGGACGGGTGATTGGATCGAGTCGTTGAAGAAGTGCGACTTCTTCGACGGGGAGTGGGTGAAGGACGATTCGTACCCACTTTACAAGCCGGGCTCGTGCTCGCTGATCGACGAGCAATTCAATTGCATACTCAATGGGAGGCCTGACAAGGATTACCAGAAGTACAGATGGAGGCCTAAGGGTTGCAATCTGCCAAGGTATGACTGCGCTTGAGGTTGATTTGAATTTTACCATGATTGTTCGGGCGATTTCATTGTTCTTCTCGCTTTAGCTAGAAACCAAATAATTAATCGTGGATCTACTCTTTGGAATGTAGGTATTGTTTTTTTTTTTCTTTCCAATTATGTGTGTGCTTCTGGGGAGTGTCCACTCTGTTTTTCCATCTTTTGCTGTTGTTGTTGCGTTTTCTTTCTTTGTAAGGTCAAATCTGAAACCAAGAAGAAAAGTTTTTTATTTATTTATTTATTTATTTTAATTATGTTCTAAAACTCCTTTCGGTTGAGATTGGGTGTATCTCGATCTTTTATATCTCGATCTAAGAGTTTTCAAAATTTAAGTTTTGCTTGGCCATGCAAATAGGTAACTGAAGATCGTCAAGCTTTTTTTTTTTTTTTTTTTTTTTTTTTTTTTTATAACTTTCCTTCAATCGTTTTTAAACCTTCCTTCTTCCGAACACCGCTTTACCATTTTTGACGTCGTGCTACGTGCATTGTCCCGTGTCGTTGGAGATTGTGCGATTCTATGTTGATGTGAGAAGGTTGTGAATGATCAGGTTGAATGCAAGGCACATGATCGAATTGTTGAGAGGGAAGCGGCTGGTTTTCGTTGGCGATTCCTTGAACAGGAATATGTGGGAATCGCTGGTTTGCATCCTGCGAGGCGCTGTGAAAGATCACAAGAAAGTCTATGAAGCCAATGGCAGACAGCACTTTCGTGGGGAAGCATCATACTCCTTCATATTCAAAGTAGGTTATCGAATTGTTCTCCTTTTCATATGACCTGAATTCGCATCCCTCTTGCTCAATACGCGTCAATTTTAGCCTTATCGCTAATGCTTTGGTGGTGGTATTTGGTAGGACTATGACTTCACGGTGGAGTTCTTTGTGTCCCCGTTTTTGGTTCGAGAATGGGAAATGCCCGACAAGAATGGATCTAAAAAGGAAACACTTAGGTTAGATTTGGTAGGAAGGTCATCTGATCAGTATAAAGGTGCGGACATCATAATCTTCAACACTGGTCACTGGTGGACTCACGATAAAACTTCCAAAGGGTATGCCATTTGTTTGACCATGAATGTGGTAGATAGATATCATTTCATCGGTGATGTTTTGTTTCATATGGAAGAAGAGATCATTGTTACCGTCATTTGGATAATCTGAATGAATGATTGAAATGTTTCAGGAAAGACTACTATCAAGAAGGTAGCCATGTGTATGGTGAATTAAATGTTTTAGAGGCATTCCGGAAAGCTCTTACCACATGGGGGAGGTGGGTCGATGCCAATGTAAACCCCAAGAAGTCTATCGTATTCTTCAGAGGATACTCTGACTCCCATTTTAGGTATGCTAAGATTGTTCTTTAACTGCTCTCTCTGTGTGGGCGTGCATTGTTTGTGTGTGTAGTGTCATTAACAAAGTTGGCGCGGAAAATGTTGCTCCAAGGATTCAGGATTGTTGATTTGTGGGACAATTGTGTTTCCGCAAGCCCCCAAACAATCTATCCACAAGTTTATAGGAATTAGTGCTTAATGAGCAATGGTTGAATGTATATCTATGGTAATAGGATTTGTCATCTGATTCTAAAATTGTTAAAAATTATATAGTGTTCATAATTTAATTTTGCTGATGCTTTTGTGAAACTGATCTTTAGCCTGAAAGGTTTTAATGTTTGTCTAGTGTTCGAATAATGCTAGAGATACCGAGATTGATTCTCAACATTGGTTTGCTTATACAGGCTATCCCATTGTTCAGTGAACTAATTTTGAAGTCCAATTTTAGTATCTCTAGCATTACTAAATAAAACCCAATCACCTCAATTGGACATTAAACTTGTATGTCGAAGCACCAAAGCTCATTCATCAGTTATCTAATCTTCTGCCCTCCTTGCAGTAGTTAAACTCTATGTCACGTATCATTTTCCTCGAAGCTGCTTCATTTGGGGCTTTAGTGCGTTTTTTCATCTTATCGGCTTAAAAACTCAGTCTTTAACTTAGTCCTTTTCTCTCTGTGCAGTGGTGGACAATGGAATTCAGGTGGTCAATGTGACCACGAGACTCAGCCCATCAAGAATGACACGTACCTTCGAGAATATCCTCCGAAGATGATTGTGTTGGAGAAGGTGTTTAGAGGGATGAAAACGCACGTCAATTACCTGAACGTCACCAAAATGACGGATTATAGGAAAGACGGCCACCCGTCGATCTATCGGAAACAACATTTGACGGATGTGGAGAGGAGATCGCCGCTGAGATTCCAAGATTGCAGCCACTGGTGCCTCCCTGGTGTGCCCGATGCATGGAACGAGATTCTATATGCTGAACTCCTTGTGAAGTTGAACCAGAAGTAGCAACCGCAAAAGAGACCCTGATCAGTCTCGAAACTGCACATATTACAGAGGTGAAATTAAATTCTTTTATTACTACCACCCACAAGTGAATACTCCTTTCGGTCTTGGTATTTACACATTCAAAAGATGATTGGATGAGAGCGAGAACGAGAATAGCTACATGAAAGCAAGTTCTTCCTTTTTCCCTTATCTTTTCCCTCCTGTTAAGAGAGCGGAGGGTGATAAATGGAGTGATCCGTGATGTAACAAGGTCCTATTTTGTTCATAAGTTATGCATATGAAAGATTTCATAGATTCAGCAAACGAAAAACCTATATATTTTTGGGGCTGAGCAATATTTTGATGCTGCCGCCTCGCTGCATGCATAGGTCTCTATAGCAATGTTACTCTTTACAACTGTCTAGAATTATGTTCTTGTTTTCGGAAGAGAACTCATGAAGGATATGATACTGTAAGAAAGATGAAACTGGGTCCTCCGTGAGAGTACAAATCTCTTTTGCTGCATTTGCACTTTGCACCCATCTAGTCAAAGTCATCGAGAACGATCAATTCCTATAAACCCTTTTTTTTTTTTTTAAACGTTCCTGCTGTTTTTTCGTGGCACGTTAGATCCAGAGAGCACACATTCTCTTTATTCTGCATCATCCTCGGCTTGCGGTGCTGCAGCCACATGTGATTGCGTAATGCATTGCTAACTGGACAAATCAGCTCCCGCTTCAAGATCCGATCGCGATGCACGCGAAAGATGCCCCCCGCCCATGCAGCATGATGTTCTCTAGAAATCCCTTTGCATGTATCACGTATTCTTCCTCCTGAAGCAACTCCTGGTCAAAAGGCTTCCTTTTGCGCGATGAAGATGACCGACTGGTCCTTTCTTTCGCGATGGTTAGTAAAGAATGATATTCTCGTATTTGGTTTTAGGTTTTTTTTTTGGGTCAGTATTTGCTTTTAGGTTTAAAGTGGAGCACTTTGTCACGGGATCACATGGGACGGTTTGACCACATTTTCTGGCACTTGATTGCCGGAAAGACAGTGTCAGCGTTAATTGTGTCGGTTAGTTTCCTGTTATGACGTTTGGCTTTTCTTTATCTCGAGAATGACAAGTGTATGGTTCCTGTTCTTCGATACTAAACTAAGAAAAGTTTTCTCAAAGTACGGTCAATAAAAATTAAAAATTTAGATGAATTTATGTGTCGAGCATCTAACTTGACGGCCCGCCCTGGGCCACATGAGTCCTTTTGGGAATCGAGAAACTTGTTTAGCTGGTCCAATCTTTTTCATGTCTCTGCTGTTCTAGTAATGGGGTTGATAACGTAAATAGAAAAATTAATGAATTCGAAGAAAAAAAAATTAAAGGGTCTCTTGGCCCTGGAGAGTTGAATTTGCGATCCCGTCACGAACTTTTATTCCAATAGCACGATGCAATAAACTTCAACTTCTTCTCCAATCAAAGTTTGACGGGGAATCCAATCAATCGCAAATCACGATGCCCACTTGGCGATTGATCCGACATGCAGAAATTTGACCATGCATCCGCTGTGTCAACATTTTGACTTGGAGCAAAATGACTGGATCCTGCTCAAAGCGCATCGAACGCGAAGACTTATCATTGAAGTCAAAGTATAGTAGTTCAATTGAAAACTTTACTGAATTTCAATGACTACTTCCGGTCGCTTATTAGTCGATGGGAGAAATTAAGTGGCACAAAGAGGAGCACTGTTAATATCAACAGAACGGCGGTGGCGGCTGTCTTGGCACTGATTCTACTTCATCCACGTGATTCAACAGTCGAGAAAATCTGGGTTGCGCATCCAAAAAATGGCCGGATTGCTCCAAAGTCTCTTGCATTGGCTGACCTCTAGGCCGTACGCAATAATTCTCTCCTAAAAAGCGCAATTATTACATCGTGACTAAACATAGGCATCGAAAGCGAGATTCGCACACTCATGTCTGGAAAGTGGAAAAGGCGAAAGTAATGGACGCTTTAGCCCTGGCGGTTCTTCTTTCTGATGAGCAGCTGCTACCTTGTTCTAGCTCACCTTTCCTCTCATTTGGAATCTTCGCATGGCAGGAAGAGTTTTTCAACAACTCAGCTTGACCGAGGCCCATTGGGTTCCTCACGTGCAGAGGAAAAGCGTTCCCCGATCGTTTCCTCCATCCACATGCATTTTGCACAACCAGTGAAATGTCTACTGTCGCGTGAAAACCTGCGCAATCAACGGTTGTCCTAAGAGTTAGGTTTGACTAACGATAGAGGTTGGTAACGCCGCGAGTTCCTGAGCTACTAGTGAATAATGGTTCCTTCCTCCATGGTCCATGGGCTTATTCTTTTCTTCGTTAGTCTCCCGCCGAACCATGTGGTTGTTCATCTAAGTTGGTCCTTTTGTGGAGTGTTGGATAGTGATGTTGATGCGTTAATCTAGCGTCCGTCCAATCGGGCTAATTGTCTGATGAGATCGGCTCTCAGTGCCTCCGTAGTCTTACTACCAAAGTGGTCCGGTTGTTTCCTTACCTTCTTTCTTGGACTTTTGGGAGATATATATATATATATATATATATATTTTTTTTTTTTAAAATTGTCAAGGTCGTTCCATAGTCATATTGGATACTGGCGTGATATTTAACAGCAACTTGACAGTCATGTCGTCGCTCTTAGAGTTATTCAGTGTTTAGAGGAGCGAAGGTGGACCGTTCTCCTTAATAATTATACAGTAAGATGATCGATGATTTCCAAATAAGCTTGCTGTCAGCCAAACGAAAAGTGACTAATATTTGGAAAACCTTCTCTGTTTATTAGTCCCAAGCAATGTACATCATTTTAGTGCAACCATAGGATCGATGACTGCAAGTCGGTTCAATCATTCGGACTTTTGGAATCTATCGCCGATGAGAGCGACCCCCTCATGTTCAAGGGAGAAAAAGGGACTTACAATGTGGGTCTAGGGTTCTTGAAGTCTGCTTGGCAATCAAAGCCCAGTTAAGGATAAGATAAGGTACAAGTCCAATGATTCAATCCTCACCATAATATTCAAGAACCATTCAAGACCGTAATGATATAGAGGGATGTAGCGGTCACATGTCGAGTTACTATGGTCAACTCAAGATGTTTCTTTCTTCTCTGTCCAACAGTAAATAAGGCTGGAAATTCTTATTATTAGTGGGAATATAAGGAAAGTATGTGCAAGAACAACGTGCGGGTAAAAGGACGAAGCTTAGTCCACTAAATGCAGTATTACGCAAGAACGTCGTGGATTAGCTACCCTAAATCACCATGAACGCTAATCCTCTATTTTTTTTTTCCTAGTCATGTCGCGTTAAGGAGGAATCTGAGAATATTTGTACGGACTTATTTGGCTATATCGATCCAACTGCATTTTATAATATATATGTCGTTTGTTTTGGTACTGGCAAAAAATACAGGCTTTAAATTCCCTTGTGGTTCATGCACTGTAATTGGCACCGTTGCACATATACTTCATATACGGATCTATCCTATATTTATTTTCCTCAAAAAAACATCGCTTTTCACATGCAACAACGCCGAAGAAGCAGATCTCGAGTACATGACTGCCACTCGTGCATGATGTTTAGCTTCCTATATATATACTGGATTCACAAAAACCACGTGAACAATCAATCAACAAATATATAATACATAAATCTTTCCTAGAAAAATCATCAGACATTGGTTCCTGGCCATGTCGAAATCTATACGTCTATATAGTTAATAAGGAAAAATAGAGCAACTCAAATCTGAGACAAAGGAAGATAGAGCTAATTGAACAAGACCAAAGCTAAAATGGTGAAGAGAAGCCTGAATGTCATTTACAAGAAAGGAGAAGAGAACAGCGGTGCCCATTACTAATGCATCAGGAAGCAGCTTGAGCCTGCGTATTATTCGGGAGAGGCCGGTGGATTAAGGCTGTTCTAGGATTAGCCGATGTTAATGATGACGATGGAGCAGGCATTTTATTCGTGTTAGTGGCGGCGGCAGTGGAGGTGGAGATGCGCTCGCAGGAGGGGCACATGGAGAGAGTGGTGGCTGGAACCGGATGTTTCATGAACGAGTAATGGTGGGAGGACTTGAGAGCCCTGAGTTCTTGAAGCTCCTTGTGCAGCCTCTTGTTCTCTTCTGTCAGTCTCTCGCAGCATCTCTTCAAGTGCTCGCAATCCACCTCCGTTTGCTTCAGCTTCGTCCTGACGATACACGTGAATTACATAATATACGTCAACATCCGCTCTGTGATTCCTTTTAAGCAACCAAAAAAAGAAATATCACAGACTTTTCTTGTGGAGGTCACCAATTTATCAGCCTTTTGAAAATTGAACTTGTTAAAATAAACCGTATAGTAATATTTGATGCAGTTCTCAGTTTGTATCATCGTGAATTATGTGATAAGAGTCGATAAACTCTCCATATATGGATAATGCATGCCCTAGTGTCTCAGCTCCAGCATGAGACATGTAGAATCAGATATATCCTGTGCTAGAATTGCAGAAATATTTTCACCTTGCTCTTCTGTTCTGAAACCACACTTCTACTTGGCGAGGGCGCAGATTCAGCTGTCTTGCCAATGCAAGCTTTTCTTTCTGCACATTTACAGAGAACAAGGTTAGCCCAGAAGTAGAAACAAGAACATTAGTGCAGGTACGGTGGAAATGAAAGCCGAAATGGTACATATGTCGAAAATGTGTTTTGTTTGGGCCTCATATGTCGAGTGTGCATTACTGTCTCTTTGCATTTGCCAGTTTTCGTTGTCGCACATTTCGTGAACTCACGAGAAGCATAGTCACTAAAGAGTCCAAATAACATTTCATCTCAACAGTAAGCTAGTCGCTTTATCACTGTATATTCTCAACTTTTGGTTACTAACCTTTTCAAGAATATTATTATAGAGTACTGCTACGTATGTTAAGAGCTTGCCATGATCTTTTTGGGCAAAGTCTTAGTATACCTCAGCATTATTATTTATCAAATCCATTGTCCTTCTCAAGCAACGATAAAATGCATACTGTTTTCATAATTCCAGGAGCATGGTATTTAAACTATGGATAGGATCTTTTGCAAGTCTTCAACATAAAATTAGCTAGTCTTAATTATCTATTCTATTATACAAAACAAAAGAAAGCCTCCTACTTTTAAGGGTTTTTTTTCTTTTCCTAAATATCCTTAATTGCTTGATCTACAAATGGAAAAGTATCCTTAATTGCTTTTTCAATAAATAGATATCCAAAAACTTGGTACGAAAGTGCAGTCAAATTCTAAAGCTTTAAAAAAAAAGTGTTATCAAATCCTAAAGTGTGTTACTAAAATACAATCTAGTTTTAAAACTTTCAAAAAAGTGCAATCAATAGAAAGATTTGATTTGATTAATTTGATAAATTTTATAATTTGGTTGAACTTTTTGAAAGTTCATTTTTGGAGAAGTTTTAGATCTTAATTATACTTTTTAAAAGTTTTAGGACTAAATTGTACTTCATTGACAAGTTTTAAAACTTTCAATGCACTTATTATACCTTCGAACAAATATTGTGTCCATGGACAATTAAATTATTATTATTTTTAAAATTTTATCTTTTGCGTTTTTGAGTATTATAGTTTGGATATTTTCTATCCTCCAACAACCTTCCCAAAAATACTTTTAAAATGCCGTAATTCTTTCTTTCTTTCTTTCTTACCAAGAATACAATTTCTTATACCGTTTTTTCACATCTGTAATTTTTTAAAGTATTTAATGACTACCAATTTATTGCACGCACGTAACGCATGCACACATTTGCTAATATGTAAATTAACTATTCATTTTAAGAACATGTCAATACATGATTTATGTCACGATCGGTGGAAGTTTTCATTTACAG
This sequence comes from Eucalyptus erythrocorys, assembly GCA_014182555.1. Classification (NCBI taxonomy): domain Eukaryota; kingdom Viridiplantae; phylum Streptophyta; class Magnoliopsida; order Myrtales; family Myrtaceae; genus Eucalyptus; species Eucalyptus erythrocorys. The sequence continues at coordinate 41,259,221 of CM024597.1, read as the reverse complement.
AAGTAAAAGTTAATCCCACTATGTACGTAAGCATAAGTAAGTTGGGGTAAAATTTATTTGTCACGAGATCAACAGTTTGCGCGCGCGCAAAAAGGAGTTGTGCGTAATCCAAGAACTGAATAACTTAAAGTTCTACACCGCTTCAATCTCTTCTGCATATTATTTACACTTACAGGATTAAGGGTATGGTGTTCCTTGAAGCTCTCTTCAAGAAAAGCAGACTGTTCTTTGGAGAGCCTGAGCTTCTTCCGAGCCAAGCCATTGTCTTCATCATATTCATCGCTGCCTTTGGAACACGCCCTCTCGTTGTCGCCTTCCAACGACAAGGCGTCGACCGTCTTGCTCCTTCCGCCTGAGCCTGATCTGAACTCCAGCTGATGAAACGAAGATGCGCCGCTGTTCGGGGAAGACAGCTGCTCCGCCCCAGCATCCATCACCTCGGTCTTTGCCGCTGCCACGGTCGCCAGCAACCGGCTTGGCAACCACTTCCCTTCGGCTAGCCCATCTGAAGAATCGCCAGTGAAGGTACCATGACCTGATTTTAGTTGTGTTTCGCTTGAATATATCGAGAGAAGAGTTCTCGTACTTTATTATATGGCAGAAATTAGATGATGAATTTTCTGAACTGGTGTGAAAAGTTAGGGGATAACGAAAAGACAGAAACTCCAATCCCCAGGCAAAGAACTGGCGAAGGAATTCGATGATATGTTCACAACACTGAAATAGTCATACTAGCAGCGGAAAAGTAATTAATAAGGAAAGCAATGGACAAAAAGATCATCACATCAGTGATTTGAAGATGAGTCAGAATCGGATGATAGGATTATCTGGTGAAGCCCTTTCCATAGTCTTTCATGTGGAATCAAGTGAAGTGATTGATCCCTTTTTTGAACAGGTTTCCTTCGTGCAAATATCGAAGTGGCCAACGAAAGACAGGAGGAAAGAAACAAAATAAACAAGGTTCTATGTTATCACAGGCTATATAGACAACGTCGAAACTTCCTGTTTTGAGTTTCTAGTTTTGATCCATCTCGTGCAAAAGCTCAAATCTCAAAGCATCACGAAGTAGAAAATCAGCGAAAACAGGAGCTTACCGTTATTATCGTTGTGCTGAGGAAGCAAAGACGGGCTTCGAGAAGGAAAGAGATGAAGCTGAAGAGCCACGACGTCTCTCGGCCGTTTACTCTTATCTTCAACATCGCCACGGCTGTGATCTCTTGCTTCCTTTGGCCGTCCACAGAAGCTGCTTCCCAACCCGAGATGAAACCCTAAGTCTTCCGTCTCAAGATACGACGCATCTCCCAAGCTGAGACCCAGCTCCATCTGGTCGACGCCAAAGAGAAAGAACGCAGCAAATATGATGAAGGCTTTCAGGCTTTGGAAGGAGAAACCTAATTGTTAGTTCATTCCAATCCACGCACACCTTCACGCGAGTGCGCTTTTATAATAATTTTTATTGCCTAGTCCTAGTAAACGAGGACAGAGATGGTCCGAGGCTATCCACATTGGCGAACACACGTGAATCTACATGATTATACACGACCACGTTTTCTACACTAAAGAGAGAGATGGGGACAGAGAGAGATTTGAACTTGGTGGGACCGAAACAGGCCAAGTTGCACGTATAAGCGCGATGTATTTTTTTTTTCTTGTACCAAGTTTCGAAACTGCCAAGTCTTAGGTATTATGTATTTTCTCGTAAGAGATCCATTAAATATGCAAGTCTCTCCTAATAAAGTTCCACCCAAGTATTATGTTAAATTGAAGAGCAACGTCTATTTTAAAGAGAATGACGAAAAATATAGGTTTTGTAGCTTGAGACTTTTGTTTTTGAGCAAAAATTAGCTGGTCTAATGAAATAAATTGAATTAAGTAAAGTTGAGCGCATGAATAAATTGTTTCGAAACTTAAATGGTTAGATAACAATACGAGATATATTTTATTGTTTAACTTGCTTGGTACAGAAAAAATTATCAATGCATTTTATGGAAAAGTGAATTAATAATATATGGTATTTGTCCTTATGGATGATTAATGGAAACGAGCACAACGCAGCAAACGTGACTTACTTCTCATGATTAAGCCAATAGTGGTTTTTTTTTTTTTTTTTTTTTTCCTTCAAGGGAGTGGTGAGGTGACTTGTCTATCTATTGATTTGGGGCTGATAGGTTGATGGGCTCATGATCATGAATCATGCGCAATGTTGCTACTGCATTATTGCATGTCGCCAAATAAGAGCCGCATCATCATATAAGCTAGCAGACGAAGATTAATCCAATGGCTGAGATTTTTTTATGAGTATTATATATAAAATAAATCACCTAGCTGATAAATAGGGTAATGAATATTGAGTAGAGAAAGGACCAATCAAACAATCAAGCCGATGGAATTAGTTTGACCATTCTCTTGGTGATGAAGATGATAGCGAAAAGACCTATTGTTTGTGTTTATATAGATCATCTATAGAAATTTGTTATATTAATATATTAAAGATTGATCTGGAAAATTGAATGAACTCATGAATATGACATTTCATTAATGATTATTTCGTTGAGTTTACTATATTCAACAGAACTCATCCCCTTATTTAGCAAATCAATCTTTTGTAGACTTTGTTTTTTCCGTATAGTTAGAATCATTCCTGTTCTGTTTATTCCTTTTGACACGATTAGGATGGGATAATTATGAATGCTCAAACCCTTGGACTAACCAGCAACGTGCGCACGGGTAACTCAGCCATTGGTACACGACATCAGATTGGCACAAGTTGACCAAAAGCTGACTCTTTTTTTTTCCCCCTCCCCTTTCCTAGGGTTGGCTCTTATATTGGGCAGACAAAGTGGGCAACTTTTACTATTCCGAGGAAAGTTTTTACGTGCCAAGAAAATGAGAGTAAATTACACGACTCAATTAAAAATATTATCCTTTCCGAGGCTCTTTTCAAATCACTCAATTCAGCGATTGGATCGTCTTTAGGACAGGCTCAATGTATTCCGATTGATCCATTTCTCGAGCAGTTCTAAGTCGTAATTTCTACAAATTAATCCGATATTTTTTATAAGGGTCGAATCTAATAACATAAGAAAAGTGAGGACCTTCGCAATCTTTTACGTCGATACTTTATTAATAATCACTAAAATTGTATTACAAATCAAATTAATTTTAGTGATCCTCAAATCTCTGACATATCTTAGATTATAGAAAAACATCTTTTGTTTCATACTGCGCCAGCTTTTTTACTTGATAACTTCATAACTCGGCAACTTGTTCTTTCACCTGAAATGAAAAGGGTGAACTTCTTTTCATAGCTCTTTTGAGCAGCTTTCCATCAATGCATCTCTTCTTTTTATTTTCATCCATGGCGCAACTTGGAAGGTCCATGAATTGGCCATCGCAGCATCCGATGCCTCCCTGACAAATAAAACTAGGTTAACATAATTTTGGCTAATCCCAACTCCGGATCCATTCATATTACTAATTGAATTGAATGAATTTATATTCCTATCATACCCGGGAAAAATCAAAAGTATTTCTCTTAAACTTATGTCCCATCATGTTCAATTCTCTAGCAAGTGGGCAAATGCAAAAACAAAGATCAATAAACCATTTCAACACATACGACGCAGATGCAATGCTCTAAACTATAACTTTGCTTACTTTAAATAGCGAAAACTTAATCAATAGCTACAACAAAAAGGTTGTCCTACGGTAACGAATCGATATGTATGATGAACGTTCCATATATGAAGTTTGAATAATATGTATCTATCAATAATTTAACCTATGATTTCTCACGTCTTATTTATAGCGTTGTCTGCTTTATCTAGTAGATTAGGGGACTAAGACGGAAGAATGGGGGAGAGCAAAGTAGGCGTATGTCGGTGGTCCCCTGCGCGTGGCTTAGCTTTTTCTTTGTAATAAAGTCGTGAATGAAATCACGCATATGGACCGAGGGCTACGAGTCCATATCACATGACCCGCAATGGTCAGAGATATGCCATTGCTTTTGGGATCATTCGCAATTATTGAAGTCACGGAGGATTTCCCCCAAGGCCGGGAGGAGGCAAGAGATGGCATCGCATCTATCGCTTCGGTGGAGTCGGACCCTCCTATCGAAGAGATCGATACTCGTCCAAACTCCATCATAAGGTCGCTAGACATTATCTTACCTAACCTCGAAAGTAATGAGCATCTTGAAGTGTAGATTCATAATCTTAACGAATTGGCTGAATGGTTAAGTGCTCGATTTATGTCCGACAGAGCTCACGTCAAAAATACAGTTTTGCTCGTTTTTTTTTTTTTTTGGGTGTCGAATTGGCCATATAAACTCATATTATGAGTGGAGTCTTACTTGATGCACGTGGATGAGACGATTTGTGTGTATCGAATAAGTTAATCCAACCTAATACTTCACTTTATGGAAAAAAAAGCATATGGATATATGAATGAGGAGAGACAACTCGAATGACTATTTTACGATTGCCAAGATTAGGGCGAGAAAAGACACATTCGATTAACCGAGGCACGCAACTTGGGAATCAGAGGGATCATCTTGTTCCCTCCCGGGAACATCATGATTGAGAATATGTCATGCTTTTTTTTTCTTCATTATCAATTGCAGTGGCTCGCAATGATCTGCATCATCGTCCGTTTCATCATCATCATCATCGCGGTCATCATCAATCATCATCCCTCCCATCTTTCTTTTGCCCTGGGATGCTGCGCTAGTGCGTGGAAAAGAGGAGACACGAGGCCCTTAGAAAAACACACTAATCTTGGGGCGTTCCGATTTCGAAGAAAAGCCGAATGATGTCCCGCTTCTGTCGACGTTGATGCCTGTTGCTGCTGCATCGGGCTAGTCAAAGTACACGATCCATCATTTCTCATGCAATGATGTGAATCATGAGCAATCATGGGGATCGATTATCTTATGGGAGCATATTGCGTTTGTGTGCTGTACGCGAAGACAAGCGAGCACACGCTGCATAAACGCCCTGCGTAATCACACGGGCTTCCTAGTTAATGATTCGAACTCGGTTTTATGGGAACATATTGATGTCTATTTTTATTGCTATTCCCCATCAGATATTACCCAAGTCATCGATATTTCACGGACGTGAAATTTTTAGAATGTCTTGGTATACAATCTTTTGACTCGTTTTTTTAAGAATATTAGTGTGGTGTACCAAAAGAGAAAGGCCCGAGGGTCTTATCGTGTTTCGCTTGTTATTCATAAAAATGTTGTGTTTCAAGTTTGTATCCATCAAGCTTTTGTTGTTGTAATTGAATCAATCAGACTGAATCCGAGACAAGAGAGACATTGATGGCCTCGGATAGATTAGTTCGGATAGAGCTACTATAGGTTATCGATGGCATTTTCTTTATCTATTTTTTCTCCTAGTAGATCTAATTGGATTCTACCATCAAGTAACACAAGAAGGTTAAATTTTATATTTAAGAATAAACAAAATTAAAATTTCAGTGTGAGGTATTGATACTCACCATCTTACGTATCCAAGGACATGCTTCATGTACGTTTTTTCACCTTTAGTCATATAAGTCTCAAGAAACACATTCAATCTTATAGAAAAATAACAACAGTGAAATATATATTATAAGTTAATACCACGAAAAACCCTAAACTGATAAACTTGTGATAAATTTACTTAAAACTAAAACCTTAATCTGATATATTTATGATAAATTTACTTTTTGTTAATTTTATAAAAAATAATAAATTGATACATTTATGATAAATAGATTATACAATCCCAAATCAATACATCCGTTGGTTGTCACGTGCCCTCCAACTTAGCAATTTGACAATATAATTTACTAGAAGCTAATGGATGGTAAATTTATTATCGGTGTATTGGTTTAGAGTTTTTGATGGTAAAAAAACTAGTTTTAGGTGAATTTGTCACATATGCTAGTTTAAGGTTTTTTGTAATATTAACCCTAATATTTTCCGCTAGAATGAACAATAGATGGAAAATTTAGTTTTTTTCACAGCAAACCATTTGCCCGTTTCGTATAAAACACTAGATCTCCTAATGGTGCGACTTGGAATGTGTGCGAGGTCGCGTGAATTACGTAAGTTGAAAACGTTGACTATTCATTGCTAAGGGGCAGCCAAAAAGTTGACCCTCTCATTTTGCTGCCTTTTCGAGTCCTTTTGGCGGATGGCCATGGTGATCCTTGACTAGAAAGCTTCAAATCGATCTTGCTTGATGCTTTGTGCCATCATTGTCGATCCAGATTGATTTTGAGTATTGCCTTGGATCGCGATCCGAGCGGCTAGGTCGCGATTATCACCCCGCCTCCTTTCCAGGTTTAGTATCCAAAGGCAGGAAACAAAATGTGGTCCTATTGATCATAGTGGTTGACTAAGGTAATGTGCATGGGAATTGGAGAAAGAAAAGAAGATGTCCAAATAGCGAAGATACGCACGTTGGGCGGGCTCGGGCCGGGCCTGTTTGGGCCCGAACCTCTTGAGGCCATCCTGCCTAGGCCCGCCCATTTGGGGAAGTATTCGCTAAAATAATCAATATAGCGACTTTGGTTCGTCACCCTTTTCCATCTCTTCTCGAGATCAAAACATTTGAGGAGGTCCTATTGGATAACCAGCCAATTCTGTTATTTTATTCTCCAGAATATAAAAAAAAAAAAAAAAAATTCCGTTTAGTAATGTCAACTATTTTTTTTACTGTCAACGAATTTTTTTTACTGTCAGGAACAAATCAATGACCTATGAATAAATTTGGAACAAAATTAAAAAGTAGAAAAATGCTTTTTCTTCATCATTGAAAATAATTTTTGAATCAAGCCGTTTTTTTTCTTCTTTTCCTTTCTTTTTCTTCCTCCTCTAAGTGATGACCGAGTTCAACAACGGCTAAGTTGGGTGAAGTTAACCTCCCTAGGGGTTGGCAAGGTTGTCGACTCTTGTATTTGGTAGGTCGCTCACCATCGTGAAGGTCTTGCGACCGGCTAAAGCAGGAAAAATAAGCTAAGGAAAAAAGCAAAAAAAAAAAAAGAAAAGAAAAAAATCTTAGAAATTCAAAAAAAAATTTGACTCATATCAAACACATTTTTGTTTTTTTCTATTCCAAGAATAAAAATTTTATGCAATCATCAAAAGCGTTCAAATATTTAGAAACTCATCCAAGAAACAAAATCAAAATTAACTAGTTTTGAGAAAAAATTATTTTCGAAAATAAAACGATTATGAAATGCACCCATACTGAACATCTGCACGAAGCTGTGCTTCAAGGAGTACTCCCACACGTTCTCCAATTACCAGACATGTGCCGCAATAGTTGGCTGTGCACGCATATATACATACAAACACTGCTCGCCCTGTAAACCGGGACCCGACCTCAACTCTGAAGCCCGCATGAAGGTTAAGAAAGTACACGTTGCTATCCGCAACGTTCTCACGGAATCGAGAACGTCAAGGCTGCTGCGAGTTCGCATCCCCTGCGGATCAAACGAACAAAAGCAAATGCAAAATAGAGTTGAAGTAACGAGAGAGAGGGAGAGGGAGAAAGAGAGAGGAAACCTGATCTAAACATTCATTATTTGCACAACTCAGCAGGTAATGGTAATACATCTAATGATAGGATGTCAACTGGTCCTTATTGGCACACCAGTAGCTTTCTAGCCAGAGAATACATGACATAAACAACAATTTATGATATGGATCGGCAAAAGAACAGCGATTACATATTTATCCTTGGACATAACAACAGGTGCTAGACTTCCATGAGAATCTAGAGGATCTCAGAGCGGGGTTCAGTCAAACTTTGTAGCTCGCTAACATCTCCTGAAAAAAAGAAGTAAAATAAGTTGGAAATGTTTGTAACTCTAAAACAACAAATTGAATCAGAAGGCACGGTAGCGCTTAAGCAGGCATGATAAAGTATATGCCTTCTTTGGAAAGAAAGTTATCATGAGGGCGGGCTTATATCAGAAATGTGGTTATGATCGTGAGCGTTAAACAATAGAAACTTCCGTGCTTCCAAGAACTATTCTACGCTCCCATAATAAATTGCATAAATAAACTATAAAATTGGCAAAAAGGAACATTTTAGCAATTACATTGCTACTGTCCCAGCGAGAAACTACTCCACTTGAAACCTCATGCCCCTTCATCTGAATGAGGTACATCTTAAAGCAGCCATATGAACCAGTACGTCAATGAGAACAGTTAAATCACATCAGGTGCATGGACAAATGCTATTATTTACTCGATCAACTTCTTGCAATAGACTTACAACAAACCTAATCACTTACACTTTGGACATGGGTAGGTCACAACTTTTTGAACCTAAGTGACTGGCCCTGATAAACATGAAGAGAAATCAGAATAATTCCATACCCAGCTGGACACTGCAAGCCACTTGGAGGCTCATTTGCAAGCACAACCTCCCAAGGGCTATAGCTAAGGATGTAAATAAGTCAAGCTACTCATCTTTAACTAAAAATATGTTTCACTTAATTTTGTCGAACTTGTGTGATTTATTCTTTGTTGCAGATCATGATGTTTCTTCCTTGTTACTTTGATTATGACATCCTCAATCCAGCAGTCACAGAAGGTAATCCTTTAAGCCACGCCCATGGCTGTATTACCAGCACCCAAGCACTTTTCTTCTGCTTCGTCCCCTCTACCCCCAACCTTTCTATTCATGCAAGATATCCCGAAGGATGTGTCAACATCTTCCACTAGAAGCAAGGACTTCTAGGTTGAAACTGCTATAAGTACAAAAGATTGGCGTTTCATTTTTTTGACTTGTAGTTTCTGTTTCACAGGTATTGAGCTGATTTCGCCAAACAAGATTCTGAACTGAGATCCAGCACAAATATGATTTTGATTGAGTGCTAGGTATATAGTTCAAGTTGAGTTTTGCACAACAAGTATACACGCTAAGTCAGGTTGAAGCTCATAAACATGTTCAGCCTCAGCATCTATATCATGCATTGCCCACAGAGCAAGATTATCTATCCCCAAACAGAACTCATGAAATAAAAGAGCTTAACCATAAAAAGTTCTGAGCCAAGCACCGAAATCAGAGAACTCAAATTAACTTTTCTAGGCCTCTTATTTCACATGGTGGTGGTCGAGGGATTATATTAATTTGCACATTTGAGATATTTGGGTTAGAGCATCAGTGACAAGTTCAAAAATCAATCTAAGATCTTTGCCTGCATTTTGCAAGACAAAGGCTAAGTCATTCCTTACTGTGGATGTCCTCCTAAGAAACCAAAATATTATGGTTTGTCTGTTTTGCACTCAACTAGGCTACACCATTTATCTACACTAAATCATTTTGCAATATTTCAACTTCTCAGTCATACATATTGCCGGCCAATTTTGACATCTTTCAAAATTTTGCTAGCCATCCAAAGCGACATCTCTTACATCTTTGCTCATATAGCAATATTGGCCTTCCCCTCACTTCCTGCTATTACAAGCCACAATGCTACCCAAGCTATCTGATAATCTGCATAGCTAATTGTATCCATAATGGCTTCCACACTCACTCATCCATCATTTAAACCGAAAGAATCAAATTCTTATAAAAACTGCTAATTTGTACTAGAAAATCAGTCCAAAATTTTAGGAAGAAAAGGAGCTAAGAGGAAAAATTTATTGTGCTGCTCCTCCAATCAATGAAGTAACAACTGATGTATCAGGTCAGTGCAGAATTATTCTGAAAAAATGCCACATAATAAAGGAAACATCTTTAAGTACTGACAAATAGCACTTACCTGGTTCTGGAGTACAAACAAAGTCAAACTTTTAAGGAAACTGTTGCAACAAGGTAAGTATATCTTCAGTTTAGTCGTCTTCTTCTGGGTGCACGAGAATCCCCACTGTCCAAATCTGAAAGTCGAGCAACATCATTTCTCCTTCTGGAAGTTGAAGTTGAAAGAGAGACCATGGAATCAATCTCCACAGCAGTGTCCACCTGACTTTCTGAGTTTATAACAGCAGCAATGCTTGAGAAAGAATCTCTATCATCAACTGGAGGAGGATGCTCTTGGTTTCTTCCTATACTACGACTGCGCAAATATTCCATTAAGGCTGAAGCCGTACCAAGTGGAGTCGTAAGAGAAGAAATTTCTGCATTTCTAGATTGAGATCTCCTAAGTAAACGTGAGTGGAACCGGCGGCTTTCACCACTCTCATGGCTTGTGGTCTCATTTTGTGTTAAGTCAACTATATCATCTGGAGGAACGACTGTGTTTTGCTCCCTGCGCATCCTCCGAGAAGTTAGAAACCTGTCTATCAAGGAAGCGGTCCTCCCACCTGTTTCACGAGTACCATCAGAGTCTCGTAGATTAAAAAGATCTCTAGTCAAATCATATCTACTTCCAAGGCGCCGGATCATCTCTTCCATAGGGAAACTGAGAACATTTCTATGGATGGTTTGCCTCAAACTCTCAACACGACGTGCATGGGGCCTAACAGGAATTTTAAGACTTGGATCTTCCTCAGGCTCATGAATGTTGTTCCCACGGCCATATATAGGTGTCACGTTCTTATATGTGACTTCTCCTTTGCAAACCGGACATTCCTTGATATCCTCATGAAGTTGTAACCATTGATAAAGGCATGGCCAGCAGAACAGGTGACCACAACAAGTAACAACAGGGTCTCTAGCCAACTCCAAGCATATGTTGCAATCGAAGAAACCCCCATCAGTCCCGTTATTCTTTGAGACATTGTCCTTATCTGTTGCTCCGTCTTCTAAGAAGTTGTTATTATTTTCACAAACTTTGGGGACATCACTTGCTCTCTCCTCAGCAGTGACACTACCTTCACCCGCTTGCAGTGAAGTCCCATCAACAGAATTATCTATCAATTCACTCAACTCCATTGAAATGTTCTGCGCCTCAGGCGCCTGTCGCCATCTTGACCGTGACCAACCCCTAAACCGAGCAGCTTCCCTGTGCCCGCGAAGAGGCTCTCCAATCCAATCTTCCAAATTCACAGCTTCAACAGGTACAGATCCTGACCCTGGCTCGGGGATAGGCCCCAAATTCAAATCAAGGTTCATCACACCAGATGTCTCCTCCACCATCACAACCCTTTTAATTTAGGGTTTGAGTTACTTCTGATAAAGAACTCTCTCTCTATACATAACACGTCAAAATCCAGCTAAAAAAGAAAAGCGCCGAATTATTGAGAGTACGATTATTCAGACGACAAGAATTCAAATTTATCGAAATCAGCCCCAAAACCCAGATTCGATAGGTCTTTCCCCATTCCAAACTCAGCAAACCCAGATGGAAAAATTGCACCTTTATCACCTATACGGAACAACCCATCTCAGAGAACAGCTTTTCTCCGCCGCAAATCGAGAACCCAGATCGCACTTCCCAATCCCATGAATGCCGAACCAGCGCAAACCGGAAAATTAGGAACCGACGACGACCCTGGCCAAAAGGGTTCACCTTTGAGGCCGCAGCGATTCAAACTCCGGAGACGAAACCGATTCCGACAACAATCGGCGTCTTTAATGAAAGGAGAGCCGGAAAAGAGACCAAACAGAAGGGGAAAAACCGATAATCAGGAGCTGGAAAAACCTGGTGTGTGAACTTTCGAGCCTCGGGGCTTCTTGTCCCTCGGGACGACGGCGAGATTGGAGGGGAGGGTTAGCTGGAGTCAACTCGAGCTGCTTGGGATCCTATGGAATTGGGTGGAAGAGGGGAGGGAGGAGAGGGCTTACGGAAGAGGGGAGAGAGCGCGTGAAATGAATTTTGGCACAAGTTCCATTGCGAGAGGAGAGAGCTCCGTCTTCCTCTTCTGCATCAGCAGCAGCACCACCCACTCCAAAATTCTACGCGGGGCGCTGGCTCTGGCTCGCTAGCTAGCTAAACGGATCCCAAGTCTTGCCACGGTATGGAAACAATGACCTATCAATTTATGAGGGAAAAAAAATCCAACATTCCAATGCCTTAATTCTCCACAGAGCCCAAAACTTTAGGTCCAGTATTAATTTTGCCCCAAACTTTTTATTTGATTAAAAAGATTACCCAACTTTGGATTCAGTTCCAAATTTACCCCATTTTTTCTTTTTTCTCCGAAGAACGTCGCCATTTAAATCTTGTCCCAAATCCATCATTATTAGCCATTCATTAAAATATGCCGTGACTCGTCCCTGATTTCTCTAATTTTCGTAGCATAGAATTTCGTTTTGGAGATAATTTTCTATGTCACATTGCTGAAGTGCATTTGTGACCATCATGAAAATGCCAAGTCAAATAATTAATGACAATTTTTTTATGGAGGGTTAATGGAGCCAGACTTGAGACTAAATTAAAACACATGATTTTTCTTACAAAGAAATTTGGGGCAAATTATATTTGGAACCATAGTTAAAATTTGTGATTTTTTAAGACAAAAATAGCTCAGGGTAGATTTGGGAGTAAATATAAAGTTTGTGATTTTTTTTTTTTTAGAATTGTTTTGGTAGAATTATAACTGAACCTAAAGTTTAGGATATAATTGAGACTCAACCTAAATTTTGAGATTTTTATTAAATAAAAAAAGTTCGGGGCAAAATTGGAATTGAACATACAATTGAATTTGTTTTAGGGAACTAAACTGAGATTCCATCATATTAAAACTCAAGATCTATATATAATAATATACTAACACATTTTTGTGAGTATCTAATTCAACTTACTTTTGTGAGTGTCTGATTCAACTTTCTCTATATTTATGACAAATGCATATACTATTTCAAGTGAAAATTCTAGAAACAAATTCGTGCGATTAGCATCTTTGTTTTAAAACATGCCTCATAGAGTGTCATTTTTTATGTATGAATAACTTGGGAATTATGACTGATTTTATAGTTTTCTATCTAACATGTTATGACATGGTGAATTTAAAATAGAGCCCATTAGGGAACACTCCACTTGCCCCGAATCCTTTTCTAATGAGAGCTTTGAGTGAGCCCATATTTGACCCAAGATGCTCGTGGCACCTGACAACTGGCCAACTGTCATTGGTTTGTGTCCTAGTGGTACGCGGCAATCTACCACCCTTTGATTTTTGTAGGCAATATATCGCCACGTGGTAAGATCTCATTGGTTAAATATTATCTCTCTGGCCATAACTACCCATAATTTCTTCGTTCAATGCATGGGAGTAGAGAACGTCAAAGTCACGACCAACGACCGTATTCAAAGACCTAGCGTTTCCAAGCGTGCCGATGACTTTGTTTCACTCAAATCCAACAAGAATCCGATGAAGCATCTTTTCATATAACATACATGCGTACATAAACGAATAGTGTCCAATCAAGTCTGACAATTTCCACTTCAGTCCACTTTAGACATTGATAAGAAATTTCTTGAAAAAAATACTCTTTCGAGACAATTGAGTTGCTTTGTTGATTGCAAATAAGCTAAAATGATATCTTATGCAATTGGTCTCAAGCTCAACAAGCTAAAACTAGTCTAAATGCCAGAAAAAAATTGGGATGGGTCACATGACATCTGATTCACAAAAATTAGTAGTGTTGACATAAGTTGCTCCAACTATTTTGGATTATTTTTTTATTTTGCATAAATTTTTGAGAAAAATCGGGAAAAGGCATCCTCCAATTAAAAACGACACAGAGAAGTGAGAAAAAACTGAAGGGTCTCACTAATATCAAAGGAACTAGAAGAAGAAAGAAGACATTTTGACACCATCCCTACTCTTTGGTCCGCGAGAGACTTGAATCAATCCAAACCTCTCACTTTCACCCAATATTCTAATTCATTAGAATAGCATGCTCCTCCTTTGTCCTTACTTTATTTTTTATTTTATAAAAGCATGTAATTTGTCTCCAAGCAAAGTAAGGTATTTGTGTAGAGTTTTTAGACAGTTAGTCCAATCTAAATAATGTCGGGTAAATTAATTTCTAGGACAAAGATGAAGATAATGATAATCTTATAGGTCACCTGCCTTTTTGCTTTGTCAGGAAGTAAGAAACTTTCGCATTTAGGTGAGATATGGAAACCAGTCAATCAAGCCAAATCAAGAATAATCACAATAATACAATGGATGCGACAAGAGAGGATTTAAAGAGAGTAGTAATGCCAAGATTCATGTGAAACCCCCAAGCAAAAAAATCCTGGGTCGACTCAAAAGTACAAAGGGGTTTTGTCATATTAAGAACTACAAAGATACTACCCTTCTAACAAACATGTGCTTCCACTCTCTAAGCGCAAACCCAACTTGATTTGAAACTTGATACAAACTATTACTGATACAACAAAGTCTTTCATCAATTTGAATGCAATTCAATCTCGAATGTGTATGAAACTCAAACTTCTCCTTCTCTCTTGTGTGCTTTTTATCGCTCTTATGTTTTTTCTCATTTTTGCAAGACCACACTTTAAAAGACCAGTAAGAAGCTATCTTGAAAATAGACTCACTACGACACTATGGGCCTAAATTATGGATCTTACTCATTTCACAGACATACACTCAGTCCAACAGTATTGGACTACCTAATTATGTTTTCTATGCATAATTATGAGATCTTATGACTATGTTTGGTCAAAGATAAAACGAAATGGATTGATAAGTTTCAATTACAATCCTGTGGGAATAAAATTGTCATTTCAATTCTTTGCCAATAAACCAAAAGCCGTCATTTGAACCTATTGAATAGATTAAGAATGGAAAAGGTAAAAAGTTCTTTATTTAGAGAGAGGGTTTAAGGGTTCTCTAGCAAAAGTATGGTTTTAACATTTTAAAAGTGATTATTCGGCATTTGCTATCGCCTAACTTATGGTGAGATCCATAACAGCGAAAATAAAAGTGTGAAAACCCAAAAACTTAGTTTGACCCATAATTTTTTAGCCCAAATAGATCGGTCTGTTTTTTGAGCTTTATTATATTTTTTATTTTGGGCTGGCCGGGTTCTCATGCGCGCATTGTGTAGCCTAAAATGGCTTGGCCTGCCCCATTTTTTTTCCCGGTAGAAATTTCTATATTTGTAGTATTTCATTGATAAATCTAGTCTTAAATGGGAAAAATGGATTTTAAGAGTGAACAAGATAATTTATAATACTTCTGAAGTAATAAAAATTACTCGCAAATTTGTAAAAATTAAAACTTTACAAGTGAACACACCGTTTGCAGTTTTTTTAGTTCATCATGTCTGGGGCGTAGCCCAAGCCAGTATCCCAAAAGCCCAAAATAGAAGATGGGCGGCGTATATAGTTTGTTTCGGGTTCAAGTTGTTTTGGGCCTAAAAATTTTAGGTCCGAAATGTTGGGCCGGTAAAAAAAGGCTAGAAGCCCGATCTGGCCCGCTCATTTAGAGCCCTAGGGATTTAGAATTAATGATCGGTGCTCTCATCAACACACACCACTATCTATATTTATCCACTACCTAATGCAAATCTTTCATGGGCATATCTTCTTGAGAAGTTTTTAGCATGTAGTAATTTATGCAAATCTTCAATATCTACTGGTCGGAAGAAAATTTCTACTCAATACAACAATTTCACACTCAATTTAGATGGAGTGATTAGGAAAGAAAAGAATGGATTTAGTTAGTTATGAGAGAAATGAAAGGAATTGAGTTATAATGTTGTTTGAACACTAGCAAAGGGAAAGAGATGAAAAAAATGTATTATGACCATAAAGGCATAAGTGAGAAAAAAAAATAAATTTGTCAAGTAATACAAGTTTCCCTTGGAATCTCTCCAAATGGAGAGATTTGGAGAGATTTAAGATGAACATAAAATTGATCAGAGCAATCTTTCCTCTCTTGTAATCCCTTTTAATGATAATGTCTTTCCCTCCGTTCAAATACGATTTTGTCTTTAGAACCCTTTCTCTTCCCTCCTAATTTCAACATGCAAAATATTATGAAAGGTGTTGCCCAAGAGAAAAGAAAGGGGGAAGCAAAAAAGTTACAGTTATGCCAAACCAAAATGCTAACATTTTTCTCCTTATTTTTCCAGGTTGACCTGTAAGATGAGGCCCTCCACTTCTTTGCACTATGGCAAAATTATATTGTCCTTATGCTTAACAAGATGATGACCATTTGATGGAATATCTTACTTATGAGTAACATCATGAGGGCTTATTATCCATTGGGAGGCTAATGGTTATCGTCTGTACTACGGCATGGGAATAATTCTCCTATTTTATGTAGGGAAAAAACCACGAAAAACCCCAAACTTTGCCCCGAGTGACACATTTACCCCGAATTTTTTTTTGCGCCGTGAAAAACCCCAAACTTTCAAACCGTGACACATTTACCTCAAAATTTTTTTTGCGACACCAAAAACCCTAAACTTTCCAAGTGTGACACATCTACCCCAAAATTGAAGGGTATTTTGGTCTTTTCATTTAATTTTTTTTTTTTTCCTTCTTCCCTCCGCCGGCCATGGCGGAGGAAGCGAGCTCCGGCGAGGGCCGCCCGACGCCAGATCTGGCACGGCCCTCGCTTGCGTCGGGCGAGGGTGCCCTCGCCGGATGGGCGAGGGCCGCCCTCACCCGACGCCGGCGAGGGCGGCGCGGCGCCGGCTTCCCTCCGCCGGCTTCGCCATGGCCGGCGGAGGGAAGAAAAAGAAGGAAAAAAAAAAGAAAAAAGAAAAAAGAAAAACTAAAAAGATAAAAATGCCCTTATGGGGTAAATGTGTCACAGATTGGAAAGTTTGGGATTTTTCACGGCGCAAAAAAAAGTTCGGGTAAATGTGTCACTCTGGATAAAGTTCCGGGTTTTTCGTGGTTTTTTCCCTTTTATGTATGATTTGATGCATTCTTGTCTCTCTTGCCATGGTTAAAGTCTTTCTAGGTGTCACATCTTGTCCATCTTGACAATGGGGTCCCTATCATCTTTTAGATTAGGCATGAGCCTAGTTCCTCCATGAACCACGCACCTTTTGAAGATGATCTTAGTTTAATATCTATGTAACGATCCTATTTGTTCCTAAGTAAATAAAGTTTTAATCTTCGAACTAATCAATACGAAGGAAGTCAGCGCCTTTTCCTCATTCTCCTCCCTTAGACAGCCTTGAAGGATATCATCAGACGTCACGATGAAAACAGCGGCCAGTTCGACCACATTTATTTATTGAATCGAGATGTGTCTAAGCCCAATGTGATTTTATCACGCTATTGTATATGGGGTATCGATCATTGTCTCATGTACCATCACCTTTTTTCCACGAACTAAAATATTATGCGGTTGACGGTAGTGCGCGTTTATAAGAGTTCCTAAAGAATTCTTCGGGGATGATTAGTATAAGAAGATCTCAACAAAGACGCGTAAAACCGTGTAATAAGTATTTTAATCTAATCGACTCTTAACACTGCACGCTTTGACAAGAAGTACAAACCTATGGCTCGCTCCCCGGTAGAACTGATGTATATTCAACCATGCCTGATCTCTATTTCTCATGCTGCTTTAATATCACATACACGCAACGAAAACACCAAAAGAGAGAGAAATAAATAAATAAATAAATAAAGAGCTTTCAACTCCCGTTGACCTTCCTGCAATTCGATCTGATCTCCCCACTACTTCCGGTGAGAGGACTAATGTTTCCCATGTTTATCATCGATTGAGCAAAGCTCTGGAAGAAGGCGCTCTGGTTGCCGCTGAAGCTGTTGACAATGGAGATCGTTGCGGCGCCAGATGTCGAGAACAGCTCTTGATCGGACAGAAGAAGCCCTTGGTTGTTCTGGAGGTTGGCGTAGTAGTTGTTGTCGAACGTGTTCGCGGTCGTCGGGTCGAGGTTGGCGAGGACGGTGCCGCTTCCATTCTGTGGACAAAGTTGTTGGAGAGTGGTCAAGTATGAAGGACTTATGGTGGGATCAGGGCCGCCATTCGCGGTGAAGTTGTAGAGCCTAGGGCTGAATGTCCTGCACTGTGCACGTCCAAAGGTGTGAGCTCCTGTTTCATGATCAGATGCACGAAAAGTTAGCTGAGGCAGAACAAAGAATCTGCAAATGCTCAGTTATGGAAGTCGATGAATAGAGCAATGCTAGGTATGCTTAAAATAAGTTGTATACCAAATAAATGCGACAAATTCATTAGAATGCATTTGAGTAAGTGGGTCATGTTAAATGTAAAATAATTGCGATCTACGATGTTACTTGATATATTAATTTAAAACGACCTTAGTAAACTTATCATTTAGCATATAAATCTATAAGTTTGTATGCAAATTTTGACACCATCCTTTGGATCTTCATATGCAAGTTCAAAGATACACTTTAGCTCTTCTTTTTGTCTCTGGTTCTTTACCGGAAAGAGTGACGAGGTCATTGGTGTCCAAGCCAACAGCGGCGAATTGCGAAGTGAGGTTAGCCAAGGAACCAAAAGGGCTAGGTATCGATGTGTTCGCTCCTGCTTGGTTCGCCGTCAAGCTGTCCCTCCTCCCCAAGAGCACCGTCCAAGATGGACCTCCTGACTGCAATTTTATAAGAGTGACGATTCGTAAAGCCAAGTATCAGTAGCCAACCCTAGATATGCTTTGAATTTATATTTAAAGTTTCATTGACTATAGCTATGTCTACCAGAACGACGGAAGCTTGAGCACCGAGGGCGAGAATGTCGGCGCATGACACAGTCCCAGGACAAGAGCTCTCGATAGCTGATTTGATGTTGTCCACCACATCGAACCCTCTTGTCGAGTTCGCATTCGAGCTGCGTCTTTCTCACTCGTAATGTTTGCGCTGTTGTCCAGCAACAACGATCCATCACACCCCTGTCAACACATAGCATGCTCAGACATCAGTTCAAGTGACTAACCACCCGATAATCGGATTGAAAGTCAAAACGAAAAACGCTAAATTTAGGACACGCTGTTAACGGCGCTAAATTTAGGACACGCTGTTAACGGGAGTTGACCAAGACCAAGCTTAGGGACTCACGTCAACAAAGCAATCGTGGAAATGGAGACGGAGGAGGCTGGCGGTGATGCGCGGGTCGGATTGAAGGGCCTGCTGGATCACGGTTTGGACGATGCTGGACACATTCGGGCATGATGAGGCATAAAAGTTTGAGCTTAATTGAGCACTCGACGGATGGAGGAGAAACAACAACGCGGCGAAAACCGCCATCCCCTTCAGCGAGGGAGGAGCGTGAGAACGGACCATCATGACTATTAAATTGATGTCGTTCGGAACGTGGAATCCTCTCAAAAAACAGTGGAGAACTTGAATCGCAAAGCACGTTGCTGGTCCTGTATATATAGTGAGGATGCGTCGGTGCTCCTGGGGCTCGAAAGTCGTCATGAGCGCGTAAAAATCATTGAAATTATTGCTTGCCAGCTCCGCCGATCGAAGACTCTTTCCATCCTTACTCCGTAAGGTAACATTATTGACGTCCGAATTAGGCGCAAGGATCGAACATATAGAAAACCACGGTGGGAAACTTCGGAGATGATTCCGTGGGAAGTGACGATCGTAATAATGATTAATCAACGTTTTAGGGCAATGATCATCCTCCACCCACACCCTCTAGAGCTTTGAAATTTTCAATACATGGCGCCTTTTTTTTTTTCAGCTCAGTTCCAATCAGAAGCAAGAAGGAGAAATCGAGACGGCAAGAAAAAGCATATCCCGGACCCCAAACCCATGTTCCCTGCCAGGATGCTTTACATTGGGTAGTTTATTCAAATTAGGTAAATAGCTGTAGCAAAACCAGAATGCTTTATCAAAATAAAGAATTAGTTGGTCGCTGTTTCTTCCGCAATCATAGGGGAGTGTGTAAGTTACATGTGATGTGTACATTTGGAGCGTTTCTCTTCGAATCTATGACCATTACATGTCGACTTTTAACGGAGCTTGTGCTTTATCTATTAGACCGGCCTGCTAATGATAGCGATATGCTTCATTATTGCAGTTTTTGTGAATCGACTAGAGTTTACAAGCCAAAGTTAGGCTGTGACATTAATTTAGCAATGATAAATTTTATTTTAGATTGCATACATGGTTATTGTTTGGGGCTAGGGTAATCTACTCGTTTTTGTCTAGAGAAGTTTTAATAGCCAAACTTATAATAAGGGACGTGGACACAATTAGTGAAAAGTGAAAGAAGTTTCGCATAAGTGACAAATGCAAATGCAGGCTGTAAACAAGAATCCGCTTGAACACAATGTAACTTTTGATCAAACTGGAATTTATTTCGAGGATCATAAGTAGAGGTCGAAATCTCACTTCAAGTGCCTTAGAGCTCATTTTTTAACCTCAAGATCCACTGTTTTAGGTGGGTTTTTGGGGAAGTTTTCGGAATTCATCCCTCTAAAGTGCACTATCTCAACTCATTTGTTATTTTCCCGTTCTTTTTATTAGTTAGGTAATTTTATCATTGTCCATGCTTTTTCAACGCCAGCTACATGGCTCGTGCTTAGTCCGGGCATGTCTTTGTCCATACTTTCTTAGAATATATAAAAATGTTAGTCAAAAGAGATGTGATGTGAGAAACTGAGGGTTAGTGAATTATAATATTCACTGACCAAAAAAAAAAAAAAAAAAAATTATAATATTCATAAATTCGTAAAATACCATAATTTAAGGAGATCGATGATTGATTGGAGAAAGAAAAAGCGTCACAAAAGTCATGCTCCGTAAACCATGGAAATATAGCATGAATTATGAATGTTTTTTTTTTTTCAAGACGATATTAACCTAAGAATGCAAGGACAATATAATAAATGCAGGAAATTAAATTTCAGAACATTTCTTCACTATTTGTGAATTTTGTTGGCATCTTTTTGCTCCTGTTCTGTCTTTCGAATTTGTTGCATGCAGGATCTCTAAACAAAAGCAAGGCCTACTATTACGAAAGCAATATAGAAGAAAGGAAGATGAATACAAAAAGTCTTCCATTATTATTTTTATACACTAAAAGGGAACCACCATGTATACTAATAGGTTTCCATCTTGAAGTTATCACGCCCAAGCTCTCTCTCCGCTTTTCAATGGGATGAATTCTTGTAGGACATGCTGAGTGGCAGCCGTGGGTGTAGTTCATGCCCAAACTCCTATTCAGTGGCAAAATAGCTCCTAGAGTCAAACATTGACGATGACACAGAATCTGGAGAAAGAGGCCTAGTTCCATATATGTAGAAATTAACATTGATGGCAAAAAGTCACTTCTCATTATTTGTATTCGTTAGGATGTAAGACTCTTCCGCACTAGGTGATACACGAAAGTAATCAATTAGGCCAACCAAGAACAACCACACTAATATGGTGGAAGCAATGAGAGAGAATTCAAAGAGAATAATAATTCCGATATTTCCGTGGAAACCTTTTCTATATGAAAAGAAAAAAAAATCATGTGGTGACGGAGTCCATTACCTAACTTCAATAAGGAGCACAAAGAAGTCTAGTCACACCAAGAATTACGGAGACACAAGCTTACCCTTCTACAAGACACTATTCCACAAAGTCTAATTGCAAAGCATGTGCTACCACTCTCCAACAGTAAACACAACTCATTTGAAGATTGATAAAACCATTTAGAAAAACAATGAATACAACAAACTCATATGTCTTCAATTTGAAGGCAATGCAAACTTGAATGAGTACAAAACCCTGACTGCTCTTTCTCTCTTTTCTCTCTTAGGTCTCCCCTCATATTTGCAGGACCACATTATTAAGACTAAGAAGCTATCTTAGAAATAGACCCACTACAACACGTGCGATTGAGTTACAACTCATGGGTCTAGCCCATATATCACATAGACACTTAGCCCAACAATATTGACCTATCGAATTATATATTTTGGGTTTAATCACTAAAGATGATAAAAAGATAAGATATTTTCTGATTATATTTTTCTAAACAATAGATGATTATGGTGAGAATCCAAATATATATTGACAAAGGGTAAGTAATATATTGACTTTTGCATAAAAAGCTATACAACTGTACAATAAGGGGATCCCGGCACTAGCTTACACTTAGAAAGACAGGAATTCCAAATGAGTGGAAGGGGGCCAGGGGGAGAAAACGAGAGGGAAGAGCCGTGAGAGAGATACAATGCAAATAAAAACAATAGCAAAAGAAGGCCAAAACAGCGGCCAACAAAGGAGACGAGGGGGAAGAGCACACAACACTGTGGCCCGCACAAGGAAAAGATACAAAAAAGAACGGAATAGGAGGGATGCCAAGCTGGAATCACAAGCCGCACCCTCAGCGAAGACTCGGGAGAATTCCATCAGAAGCATCACCAAGCAACAACGAGTGAGAATCTAGATATTCATTTCAATGTTTGGCAATAAAACGAAACCAGCCATTTGACCCCATTAATTAGATTACAACTCAAAAATGATAAAAAAAAAAAGGTCTTATATTTGGAGAGAGGGTTTAAGAGCTCTCTAATAAATGTACGGTTTCAACGGTTTATAAATTATTATTCATCTGCCATCTTCATGAAATAATTTTGACATGTGCTATAGCCCGACTTATGATGAGACGGGGTGAAGATAAAAGTCTGAGAACCCGAAAGCCTTGCCCAACCCGAAAATCATTAGCCTAAATAAACCGATGGAGTTTTCGAGTTTTATAATATTTTATTAATTCCACTTTTGTCGCTATGTGGAGAGATTTCGGGCTAACCATGTCATTGGGCTTCACATTGTGTAGTTCGAAATGGCTCGGCCCATCTGACTTTATTAATTTTTTATATACGTGTTTTTATGTTTGTAATGTTTTATCAATATTTTTAATTTATAGATGGGAAAGAAATGGAATTTTTACAAGTGAACATAATAAGTAACTATATTACCGGTTAATATCACAAAAAATATCAAATTGGTAAACTTGTACTACATTTACCCAAATTAATTTTTGTGTCAATAGTGCTGCATTTATTCAAAATTAATTTTTATGTCATAAAAATATTTTACTGGTATACTCGTGCTTTATTTACTCCAAACTAGTGCCTTTGTATCACATTTATCCTCTTAATCACAATTTGAGATAAATATGACACACGGGTATATTAGTTTGGGATAAATGTGACACGAGTGTATATGTTTGAAATTAGAGTAAATATAGCACAACTATAACGATTTGAGAGTTTTTGTGATACAAAAATTGATTTTAGGTAAATATGGCACATATGTATGAATTTGGGATTTTCGGCGGTATTAGCACTTATATAATTGAAGTGTAGAAAGTCATTTGCAAATTTGAGGAGAATAAAACTTTACGAGCGAAATAAGTTACTTGCAATTTTTTATGTTCGTTACGTCTTGGGCCTTACTCGCTATTTTGAAAGCATGGGTGAACGAATCAATCCATCTTGTCTTTTTTTTTTTTTTTTGCCTGGGATTTTTGGCCTGAAATTTTTAGTCAGATCAAGTCGAGAATAGGCTAGAATCTCAGCCTAACCCGCCATTTACACCCTTAAAAATCAGGAATAAACTATCAATAATCTCATTAATACACATCACCATTCATCTTCATCCACGATTGAGTGCAAAAGTCTATATGCATATCATTTTAAGGAACTTTTTATCATGTAGTAGTACTTCACACAAATCTTCGATATTTATTAGTCAGAGAAAAAGTTTACCTAAAACAACTTTACACTCAGTTTAAATGGAGTAATTATGAAAGAAAATAATGTATTTAGATATTTGTGAGAGAAAATTAAAAGTAAAAGGAGTTGAAGGAATTAAATTACAATGTTAGTTGAATGCTAGCGAAGGAAGGATGAAAAATTGTTTTATGACATTATTGTTTCATTTGCTGGAGCAGCTCCTAAAGAATCTCTCATAACTTCTTTACTCTACCCCATGCACATTATGCTATCAAAGATCTTATCGGAAACCCGGACAACACAACTTAATTGATTGATGATGACAAGGAAATTTTAGCAATATCTTTGATCATATCTTTTTGGGAAAAAGTCACGAAAAACCCTAAACTTTGTCCCGAGTGACACATTTACCCCAAACTTTTTTTTTGTGCCGTGAAAAACCCCAAACTTTCCAAACCGTGATACATTTATCCCAAACTTTTTTTTTGTGACACCAAAAACTCTGAACTTTCCAAGTGTGACACATTTATCCCAAAATTGAAGGGTATTTTGGTTTTTTCATTTTTAAATTTTTTTTCTTCTTCTTCCCTCTATCGGCCATGGCGGAGGGAAGCCGGCGTTCGGCGAGGGTCGCCCTCGCGGCGTCGGGGCGGGGCCCTCGCGGCGTTGGGCACCCCTCGCCGGATCCGGCGAGGGCGGCCCTCGCTCGACGCCGGCGAGGGCGACCCTCGCCGGACGCCGGCTTCCTCCGCCGGCTCCGCCATGGCCGGTAGAGGGAAGAAAAAGAAAAATAGAAACTAAAAGGACAAAAATGCCCTTATGAGGTAAATGTGTCATGGTTTGGAAAGTTTGGGGTTTTTTACGACACAAAAAAAAAGTTTGAGGTAAATGTGTCACTCAGGGCAAAGTTTGGGATTTTTCGTGACTTTTTCCCTATCTTTTTTTTTTTTTTTTTCTATAAAAAAAAATCTCGAGGTGAAGAATTGCAAAGTTTCAATGCATCTTATAAAAACCTTACATCAAGAAACCTTATAATTGTAGATAAAAATGGACGATATCCTAAAATAGAATTTAAGATTACCTCAATTTTGAATCAAAATTACCTATACTTAATCTAATCAGCCACCATCTTGGAACTGATCGATACAGAAGAGGACATGTTTTTTGCTTATTCTCCTTCTTCAGACAGCCTTTGAAGAATATCATTGCAAATCATCCTTAAAATACTAGCCTACACTGACCATCGAGCACCAATTTATTACCGTACCAAGATGTGCCTAAGTCCAATATAAATTGATTAGCGAAAATGTATTCAAGCTATCGAGCATTATCTCATGTCCTTTATTTATTATATAACCACATGTTTTTTCTAACTAAAATACTACATGATTCATGTTAGCCGACGTTTATAGAATTTCTAATAAACTCTTCAGGGATGATCAATATAAGAAAGTTCTCATTTATTTTATGTGATCTCTTAACAGAGATGCACAAACTTGTACAATACTTCAGTCATTTCAACACTTAACAGAACACACACGACGTAGAAATACAGACCTCCGGCTCTCTGCCCAATAGAATTGACATTTCCAAGAATGTCTGAATTTTATTACACACGCTGCTATTTATTCACGCGCACGCACTCGGCCCAAACCCCACAGAAAACACTTTCAAATCTTATTGACCTTCCTGCAATTGCACCTGATCTCCCCGTTACTTCCGGTGAGAGGACTGATGTTTCCCATGTTTACTATCGACCGAGTGAAGCTCTTGAAGAAGGCACCCTGGTCGGCACTGAAGCCGTTGACGATGGGTACCGTCGCAGCACCGGCTGTCGAGTACAGCTCTTGATCAGTCTGAAAAAGCCCGTCGTTTTTCTGGAGGTTGGAGTAGTAGTGGTTGTCAAACAAGTTCGGGGTCGTCGGGTCGTTGTCGGTGAGGACTTTACTATTGAAGTTTGGAGGGCAAAGTTTCTGGAGAGCCTTCAAGTACCACGGGTTTAGGGTGGGATCGGGGCCACCATATTTGGTGAAGTTGTACAGCCTAGGGGTGAATGATTTGCAATGTGCACGTCCAAAGGTGTGAGCTCCTGTTTTATTGTCATGTGCACAAATAGTTAGCTAAGAGAACAGAATATCTGCAGATGCTCAATTGTGAAGGTGGATAAATAGACCAATACTAGGAATGCTTAATAGA
The DNA here is from genome assembly GCA_014182555.1 of Eucalyptus erythrocorys. NCBI lineage: Eukaryota > Viridiplantae > Streptophyta > Magnoliopsida > Myrtales > Myrtaceae > Eucalyptus > Eucalyptus erythrocorys. The sequence continues at coordinate 41,233,500 of CM024597.1, read as the reverse complement.
ATTTGTATACTAAACATATGCAACAAACTCGTTAGTGAAAATATAAATAAATAATAATGATCCGTGGCATTTCTCATACAAGTATATGAGGGGCTTGCAAATTTTGATAGCATCCTCCCCGATATTTATACTCTTGTAATGATATCAGGAATATAAAATTACCCATTGAAAAAATGAATAAAAAATGAATATATTTTTCAAGTTTGTAATAAAAAAAATTACACATAAAAGTACACTAGTTTGATTGAAAACAATCACTACAAAGGAAATATTACATTAATTCGATGGTTTCAGCGCTATGAACCTCGTCATGAATTGAACGATGAAGTGTCATCGTTGACCACTTCTTCGTCTTGATATCAGAAGTTATACTAGATAAGACTTAAGAGTTGCTGATACGGGCTTGATTTAGATCCATTTGAATTAAAGATAAGTGTTATCCACGCAAGGTGATTTTAACTTTACTTATTCAGTTCAATCAAACTAACCCTATCTGAATTACCATTTTTATCAAGGACTAGCAAATCATGGACCTGCAAATGTATGAACCCCTAATTTCTAATTTAATGAAATTACGTATCATCGGCTTCCTCTCGTTTTTTAATTTACTGAGGAGATACGTCTCGGTCATGCAAAAAATTGTTTTTAAATAATCTATCTTTTTTAGAGTAGTGATGATACACAACTGCTCCTGAAATTAAGTCGAGGGCAATCCTTTTAGATTGAAAGAAACCCTTAATCCTTTAGCCAAAATTCCTTCTAATATATGTACATACCCATGCACAACATGGCATGGCCCAGGCATAACGCGTGCACGTCAGTCGATCTCAAGTCAAGGGCAATCCTTTACTTTTTCAATTTTTGGTAAAAAAGAAATCATTAATCCTCAGCCAAAATTCCTTCTAGTAAATGTGCATAGCCCATGCACGACCCAGGTACAGCCTAGGCACAACACATGCACTTTAGTCGATCTCATGTTTTAGGACAATTCTTTACTTAAATTCAATTTTAGATAAAAAAAAAAAAGTACCCCTTAATCCTTAACTAAAATTCCTTCTAGTAGCCCATGCACGACCCAGGTACAGCCTAGGCACAACACATGCACTTTAGTCGATCTCATGTTTTAGGACAATTCTTTACTTAAATTCAATTTTAGATTAAAAAAAAAAAGTACCCTTTAATCCTTAACTAAAATTCCTTCTAGTAGATAGCATTGCCGGGGCACGGCCCATGCACATGCACAGCCCATGCCCGTCAGTTGATCTCAGTGAAGAAGAGACCTTGATCATATTAGGAAGTTGAAATGTGCTAAATGAAAGTGATGCCATGTTTCTGCCGATAAGTTATGTGACAAAAATCTAACATTTTTCCCCGTTAATCTATTTTGTGCATCAATATCTGTAGTTGCGTGTTTCGTATCAAAATGCAAGTCCAACCGTTCTATTTTACCGGAAAGTGTGACAAGGTCGGTGATGTCCAATCCCAAAACAAAGAACTTGGCAGTGAGGTTGGCATAGCTTTCAAAAGGGGAGGGTATCGATACGTTCGCTAGCCCTTGGTTCGCCGTCAAGCTGTCCCTCCTCCCCAAGAGCACCGTCCAATATGGACCTCCTGACTGCAATTTCATAAAAGTGATAATCAAGAGAAACACAATTATAATTCGTGTAGGCCAAGTGACAATAACGAATCCTAAGTATACTTTAAATATGTTTTATGTTTCTTTGACTAAAACTACATATACCAAATAAACGGAAGCGTTAGCAGCCAAGGCGAGGATGTCAGCGCAAGACACAGTCCCAGGACAAGTGCTCTCAATAGCCGCTTTGATCTTGTCCACCACACCGAACCCTCTTGCAGAGTTGAAATTCGGAGCGGCATCTTTCTCGCTCTTTATGGTTGGGCTATTGTCCAGCAGTAGCGATCCATCACACCCCTTTAAACACGTCATGCTCAAGCATTAGGTTACGTGACTGATAACTCAATAATCAGATCGAAAGTAACGTAAAAAGAATGCGGTAAGTCGGGACTCATTGTCAGTGGGAATTGATCTATTGTAGGAACTCACTTGGACGAAGCAATCGTGGAAATGGAGACGGAGGAGGCTGGCGGCGATGCGTGGGTCATATTGAAGGGCCTCATGAATCACGGTCTGGACGATGCTGGACACGTCCGGGCATGTCTTTGCATAAAAATCAGCGGTTAGTTCAGCATTCAATGGATGGAGGAGAGACAACAATGCGGTGGCGAAAAGGGCCGCCACCGTTGGCGACGAAAGAGTAGAAGAACGGGCCATGACTCGGTTCAGTATGGTGGTCTGGACTAATCGGACACCTCTCCGAAGTTGGGCAATTTGAATCCCAAAGTACCTCCTTGGTCCTATATATATAGTTAGGATATGTCGAAGCTCCTGCGGTTTCAAAATCATCATGAGCGCGTATTAAAATAATTGCTTGCTAGCTCTAATGATCGAAGACTGTTTTCCGACGTCTCGAGGCGAAATTATTATTGTTGGATTGGGTGAAAGGATCGATTACTGATGCAAGTTTGGAGAGAAAATTCGGAGATGCTTTCGTAAGAAGTGAGGATCGAGATAATCAAAGGTTAAGGGTAATATACATCCCCCACCCACCACCCTCTTAGCTTTGAAGTTTTCAATACTTTGAAGTTTTCAATACGTGGGGACTTTGGTCAGGTCCAATTAGAACCAAAAGGCATGCGAGATTGAGAAGGCAACTGTCGTCGCGTACCTCAGACCTAAAACTTCATCCCCTGCCAGGATATATGTGTAACTAATCATTGCGTTTGGTCATCTATTTAATTTGGGACAAATAGGTATAGCAAAACTAGTATGCATTGTGCATATTAGCTAGCAAATTGAATTATTTGACCGATAATGTGGGTGATAATTATATATTAAATAGGCCATTGATAAATTTGCTTTCTTTATTGTTAATGTGTCAGATTGGATCACGTTTTATTAGAAGAGCAACGATGTAATTTTTGAATTTTGTCCATTTTCTTACCAAAAATATAATAGTATTCATTAGCATAATCAAGTTTTAGACGTTTAATGTTTCTTTCGCAATTAGAGGGAGTGGGGAAAATTATCTAATCAATCACAAATCTATTGTACGACTGCCAATTCAATCTTAAACTTTTTAATTTTGCCAATTGAATGTTAAACCTTTGTGTGAAATTCCAATATAGTTATTTTGATCAATTTTCAGTCGAAATCGCTAAATCGGCGGTTCAATTAATTTCAATATAATCATTTTGCCCAATTTTCGCTTGAAACCGCTAATACAACCGCTTGGTCGTCATACATCGTACGTGATACATCGCCACGTCAGGGAATTCTAGCGAGATTGGCTATGAGGACTACATTAAAATTTTAAGCAAAGATAGAGAACTCTATTGGAAAAAAATTAAAAAGTTTAAGAATAAATTGACATTTGTACAATACACTTAAGATTGAATGGACAACTTCTCCCAAGAGAGTGTATAAGCTACGTTTGATGGATACATCTATCCATTTACGAATGTTTCTCTTCGATACATGCCAATCTTAACTTATTTTGTCTAGTGAAATTCAAATGCCTAAACTTAGAATAAATGACAAGGATGCAATTAGTCACAACTGAAGAAGCTTCTTATTAGTGAAAAATGCAGTTGGTGGGCGAAAATAAGAATTGTTTTGAACATGACCTAACTTTTGATTAGGTTGTTTTAAGGATTATATAAGTAAAAAGATGAAGACTTATTTAAAGTGCCTCTGAGCTCATTTCTTTTTAACTTTAAGATCGACTTTTTAGGTGGTTTTGGGGAGGTTCTTCGAATTCATCCCTCCAAAGTACGCTATCTCAGCTCATTTGTTGTCTTTCTGTCTTTTTAATTATTAGGTTTGTAATTTTATTCTTTTCCGAGCATTATACAGACAAGCTGTTTGGCCCGCGCTTCTCCCGGACATATCTTTTGTTCATAGCTAACAGTGTCAGTCGAGGTCATACCAAAAAAATAAAAATAATGTTAGTCAAAGATGTCAGATGTGACATAAGGAGCTGAGAGTTGGTGAATCATTACTTAATAAAAAAATCATTATTTTAGGAGGTCACGGATTGATCAAAGTCAGAAGAAACGTGGTAATGTCATGTTTCGTAAATCATAAAAATAAAGCATGAATTCCGAATGAATTTTTTCTTTTTCAAGGTACTGTTAACCTGAGAATGCAACGAAAATAACAATGAAGTAAATCCAGGAAATTAAAATCTAGAATTTGTGAATTTACTTCAACTCTTTTGGCTCAAGTTCTGTCTTTCAAATCTATGGCGTGCAGGATCTCTAAATAAAAAGCAAACTCGGGTGAACGCTAAAATGAACCTACAATGGTGGTTGAGAACCCGGTTGGATCTTTCGAACCGAAATTTCATTTTATTATTTTGGCATTGCCGGCCACGATCTTGAACATGTAAGCCTGCAGCATGCTTTGGGTCCACAAAAATTTTATGTTCGCAGCAGTTGAAAATCGATGTATCTCGATGGCAGTTGAGAGGGCATGATCAATGTTCGAAATCTTATATCACATGGCTAGGCAGCTACTGAGAGTATTCAATGATATCCTCATTGAAAAAGTTTCAACTTCCAATATGAATTACATCACATAAATTGGGCCCAGATATTCCCTCTAAGGAGAGGAGCACGATCCATCTGGTTCTGGGGATGCAGCTTAGAAGATACCTAATTTCGAAATAACACGGTTTGAACTGAGTTTTGTCTGCATTAGGTGATCCTAATGTGGTGCGTTGGAAAGTCTACGTTGAGAATGGCACATGGAGGGGACAAACGAGAAACGAAACTCGCGAAAAGAATCTAGGAGGAACCTGATTGTTATATTAGTTTAAAAAGTCCAACCCAAAAACTTAAAAATGAGAGGAAGAAATTTAAGTCCCATGGATAAGCGATCCATGTGCAAAACTTTAGCATGATGGGCTAAGGAAAATCATATTACTTTTTATTTAGATTCTGTTTATTTCGATGAAAATGAATGATTTAAAAGGAACTTTTTTCTATATATTATCGCTTGTATTGCTTGACATAATTAATCAATGAAAAATGTTTTCTTTATAAAAAATAATCTATGTGAAAGTATCTTCGTGAACGATGAATGTAGTTTTCATCCATTAATTTTTGTAAGCGATGCAAGCCACCATTTAAATATATATATATATATATATTTTCAAATCATTCATTTTCTTGGAAACAAATGCACCTGTAGTATCCAACGGAATATGCATTTGCAAGCTTGCAATCTAATCTAACCAAGGACAATGATAGGAAATAACTTAATTTCACCACGATAGGTGCAAATAGTTACCTGTGTGCAATTTTATTTTTGGTTCTGCACTTTCTGTTAAGGCTGGACGAATTTTTCCTTGAACGGAGATTTTCTATGTCAATTTAGTGCCCTCATCCCATTTTTCCTTGAATGGAATCATTTTGTTTTACAAAAAATAATTAGAGTTAAATGTAACATGAGTATACCGGTTTAGTCGTTTTTATGGCACAAAAATTAGTTTGGGATTGATGTGGTGAGGGTGTGCCAATTTAGGGTCTTCAGAGGTATCGTCACTTATATTATTGAAGTGAAGAAAATTGATTACAAATTCGAAGAAAATAAAACTTTACAAGCGAAATAAATTACTTGAAATTTTTTATGTTCACTACGTCTTGGATGGGCGAACGGAACAATGCATCTTGGGTTTAGGGGTTTTTTTTTGGTGCATGGATATTTTAGGCCCAAAATTTTGAGCTGGGCCGTCAAAAACAGGCTAGAAGCTCGGCCTAGTCCGCCATTTACATCCTTAGAAATCAGGAATAAATTATCAATAATCACGTCACCATTCATCTTTATCCACAATGAGTGCAAGTCTCTATCGGCATATCTTCTTAAGGTAGTTTTTATCATGTAGTAATTCACACAAAACTTCAATATCTATTAATCAGAAGATAAAAGTTAATACAACAACTTCACGCTCAGTTTGAACGGAGTGATTAGGAAGGAAAGTAATGTATTTACATAATTATGATAGAAAAGAAGTAAAATGATTTGAAGGAATTAAGTAATAGTGTTAATAGTTGAATGCTAGTGAAGGAAAAAAAGATGAAAATTTATATTTATAGTATATCGATAAATAGATGTGAAATAAGGGTATAAGTAAGATAGTAGAATAAAACTGATTAAATAATACACAAATCCCTCATATTCCCTCCTAATCCATCGAAAGGGATTTTTTTTTTTTTTTTTTGGTCAGTCATCGAAAGGGATTTAAAACGTACATTAAAGTGACCGGACAATCCTTCCTAATTTCTCCTAATCACTACTAATCACACTATCTCTTTTTCTCTAACTAAACACGATTTTATTCATAAAATTATTTATCTTCCCTTGAATTCCCTCGTCACCAACAAAATGTTTATGTTATGAAGTGTAATATCAAATGGAAAAGAGAGGGGGAAACAAATAATTACAATTACTGCAAACCATAATGCTAACATTTTACTCCTATTTTGTTTTTTGTTTTTTTTAGTTTACCTATAAGTTAAGGCCCACCGCTTCACATTATTGTAAAATTCTATTGGTCCTATGGTAAAAAAGATGGCGACTATTTGGCGGTAAATCTTACCTATAAATAATATCGCAAGTTTTACCGTCCATAGTCCGTCTAGTGGTGTCACAAACTCTCCCCTACAAACCACCAACATTCTCATTATTGTTGGTCCATAGTATTATCGAGTGATACCCCTCCTATTCAATATATGGTTTGGTGCATTTTGCCTTCTCGCTCTAACAATCACTCTCTACTCTTGTCGGATCAAGGATGGGCCTAATCTGTCCATGGTGGATGATCATACTCTAATAGCATTTGTAACTATCATGTCCATTTTGGCATGGGTCAAGCCTTCAAAATGATCCCTTTGAATAGCAACACAAAGTAGTGACCTTTCAAGGGTGTGGGTGGATCTTAGGGTGTTTGTTTTGCGAAAAATAATTTTCCGGAAAACGTTTTCCTCATTTTCTAGCATTTGGTTCATTTAGGAAAATGAGTCAAGGGAAAATGTTTTCCTAGTCAACGGAAAATGCTTTCCTTCTAAAGCTTAAATTTAGGAAAACGATTTCCCCTTTAAAAACCGAAAAACGTTTTCCAAAATATTTTAAGATCCTTGCTTAATGAAAAAATTATCATTAAAAATAATTTATAATTAAAAATTTTGAATTTATTATTAAATCTTTACTTTTCTTTCTTCTTTATTTTTTTTATTTTATTTTTTTTGTTTTCTCTTCTTTCTTTCTTTCTTTGCCCGTGAACGTAAACCCTAATTCCTCCTCCCCTCTCTCCTTCATCACCATTGCCTCCCTTTCGTCACCGCCGCCTCCTCCAACCCTAGCCCCTCCTGCGCTCTCGTTAGCTTCGCTCCCTCCTCTTCCTATTCGTCGGCGTCTTTTACACCTTCAATCATTTTTCAAATACAATCCAAACATCAAAAAATATTTTCAACTATGTATTACCAAACAAAGAAAAACTAGCAGTTTTCCTGGAATTCCTAGAAAATGGTTTCCCGGAAAATATTTTCCAAAAACGTTACGTTTTCCATGAAACAAACGCACCCTTACTTATAGATGACATCACAATAATGGTTGGAAGTTAGGTGACAACAAATCAACAAAATAATGCTTATTGGTCAAATATGGATGACATGGCAAAGCTATGCCACATGACAATCACAAAGATAAAATTAAGTGTCATGTGGCGAGCACATGAACGATCATTCTCTTAACTTTGACTTTAATTATGTATAATAAATCTATCCTACTTTCTTTTCGTGAGACAAATACTTTTCTCAGTGAATCGAAACCAAGATTTTCTGTTGCTGGTCTGGTTCGAGTTTGCAAATTGATTTAAACATATGGATTGTCTATTATTCATTTGTTAGTGGGATAAAAAGTACTCGGTTCATCCGCCGCCGCCGTCACCGCTACAACGTCTCTAAAGACCACCCAAACGCCTGTCTCGTATATGTCCTAAGAATACTTATTCTACCTGTTTTCTTTATTTTGTATTTATACATGTATCATCTGGAGAAGGAAGAGAAAATGCGGTGGTCACTGTTGACCATTGACGGGTCAACAATGACCAACACACGGTGGCGTGAGCGAAATCACGTTTCACAACAAAATCGAATGGTTCGTCTGAGAACGGTTGCGCGGTTCAAGTTTAATTTGGAAGAGAGGCAGTTCGTCTGATATTTTACTTAGTGAAATATCAAATTTTAGGAGTCAAAGATTGATAGGAGGAACAAAAAACGTCACGATGTCATGTTTCATAAATCATATGATTTTCTTTTAAGATAATACTAACCTAAGAACGCGGTGAAAATAAAAATAGAGTAAATTTGAGTAAATTAAAATCTAAAATATGTTTTCATCATTTGTGAATTTACTTCAATTTTTTTGGGCTCAAGTTCCATCTTTAAAATCGATTGCTTGCAGGATCTCTAAACATAAGCAAACCTACCAACCCATGCAAAAATCGTATAAAAGAAAGGAGGATGAATATGGTAAGGTCTTTCATTTTTACTTTCATACTCAAAAAAAAGGAATTAATATATACTAAAAAGCTTAATCTTAAACGATTACTTAGTTTAGTTAAAATATTAACTAAAGATGATAACTCTTTATCAATCATTTCAAACTATTTAAATGCGAGAGAGAATGAAAAAGTCGTAACGCAACGAGCTAGAGCAGGTAAACTAGAGTTCATGGAGTTGGTCCCGATCAATACATTTCATTTTTTTTTAAATATATATGTCAACTCACGGCAATATCAAATCGCTTAACGTGCACCGTGATTTTTCTTTCTTATTTTAAAAGAATTTTTCCACGGTAATTATTTGCGTGCCTTCTCCTCTGATTCTTTTTTTTTCCTGTTTTTATGTTTCTCGTTCTTGATACGTGCGGGTCAGATGGTAAAGTTTTCATCGGGTTGCACTCAAAAAAGGAACCTGCACTGCAGTGGTGGTTAAGGTAATGGTTGCATCTTTCGAGCCGAAATTTCACTTTGTTACTTTGCCCTTCCCAGATACGATCGTGATCATGTAGGCTGCAGCAAGCCTTGGGTCCACAAGAAATTTGTTCGTAGCAGTTGATTCAATGTAACCTCAATAAGAATTGAGGAGAGGCCTCGATCAACACTCAAAGCTCCTTGATAGATTCTGACTATTAAATGATATCTTCATTGAAAGAGTTTCGACTTCCATTATTGACTTACACCAGATGAACTGAGTCCAGATATCCCCTTCAGGAAAGAAAGGCAGGATCCATTTTGTTCCGGGGATGTTGCTTAGGACATACCTAACTTCGAAATAACACAATTCACAATGAATTTTGCGTAGTTTTCCTTATCTATACAGTCGATACCTGACCTTTATATGCAGGGAAATCCTCCAACTAATTCTTTCTGGAAATTCTAGGAACAGAGAGTTCGATGCATAACTAAGATGCTTGGATCCCTATGTTCGTGGAGGTTCTGATAAATTGATCAAGGTGCTGTTAACTAATACCCTCAAAGAACCTGTCAAGGATACTTATTTGAAATAATTAAATATTTAATGCACTGGCTGTGCATGACACGAGACAATTGATGAATTGAAAACCAAAGAGTTTCATTAATTGATTGCTTAACTAATATAATTGAGACACTCAGATAACAAAATCCAAATTGATAAAAGCAGTATATTCTTTGCGTAGGAAATTCTCATTCTCTAATATGGATATATGCTGTTGCATATTATAGTGTTGGATTAGATACATCGAGCCGAGAATACCGTAAATCAAAGAACTCATGATTAGAGAAGTAATTGAAGTAGTTGTGAAATAATGCGGAAGATAACGAATCTTGCAATTCGATGTCAAACGTGAGAGAACAAGGAAATAAGGACATCTGAAGATTTAAGTGGTTCAATCCAAACTTTAGGTGCCTACGCCACAGAGAGAGTCGGCAACAAATAAATCCCTTATAAATTTGTATCACTCATCTTATTTATTTCAATACGCAACTTACGAGCATAATTAACTTACTAATTTTTCTCCTTATTAACTAACAAACCGATGTTTAAATACCAACTCTCAGGTCAGTTATCAACTTCTATTTGATGTTTCCATTATATCAAAATTTCTAATTTCTTACTCATTGATTTTGACTAACTTTATTTGGTGGTCACATATCAACTTTATTTCGCCCATGAATTTACCAAATCATTTTAACTTACCAATTCTTTGGTGGTCACATATCAACTTTATTTAGCCCATGAATTTACCAAATTATTTTTCCTTACCAATTCTTATTCGAGTCACTTACTAATGTTTATCTAATTATTTCCAAATTACCAACGATTCTAATAATTTACATTTTTTTTTTTTTGCATAAAATCGATCAAATCAACATTGGCAAGAGTTTTTAAGATAAGAGTTGGTAAAGCAAGATTAATTAGTGACTTTCTTCAAAAAAATTAATAAGAAACTCAAATAAAACTGGTAACTTTATATAAGAGTTGGTAATTATAATAGAAGCTGATATGTTATTACTAATGAGACATTTGCATATCAAAGATCTTATTGGGATTCCATATGACATAACTTGATTCATTGATGATCACAAGAAAATTTTAGCAAGATCATCATCATATCTTCTATTTATTTTTTTTTAAAAAAATCTCCAGGTGAAGAAAAGTGCAAATTCTCAAAGCATCTTGTTAAAATCTCATCTCAAGAAACTTTATAAGCTGTGTATAAAAATGACTGTTGTAATAAGATAGAATTTGAAGTACTTCACTTGGAAACGAAACTGCGTATACTTGATGTAGGTAGCCACCATCTTGAAACTGATCAACACGAAAGAAGGCGTGCCTTTTCTTATTCTCCTCCTTTGGATAGGGTTGAAGAATATCATTGTCATTGTTAAAATACCACCCTATGCCGACCATCAAACGCTTTTCTATTACCATATTGAGGGGAGAAGTACATTATCAGTGCCATAAGTTGTGTACGCCGCTCACTTTGGTACCAAAAGTTTTCGTCGGATCACTTAAGTGTCAAATTAGAGGAAAAACGATTACTTTGGTGCCATTGGTGAGAATTTCTAGCTAAAATGATTACGTAGCTTTTATATTTAAAAAAAAAAAATCGAGAAACCTTTTGAACGACGTTGTTTTGCATCCTCTTTAGGAAAATGACATCTTTTTGCCTTCAGATGTGGATGGCTTCACAAAAACGACATCGCACAGCTCATTTGGGATTGAAATTAGGGTTTTCTTTTTCAATCCTCGCCAACCTAGCTTGCTCGGCCACCGTCGCTCGGCCACCGTGCTCAGCCACCGTCGCTCGGCCACCGTTCTCAGCCACCGTCGCTTGGCCTCCGTCGTAGTTGCTCGACTAGGTGAGTAAGGAGAGGCTAAGGTTGTTTCTCGGGCAAGAAGCGATGGGAAAATATGAGGTGAGGGCGGAGGAGGAAGACAAGGGTTCAAAGGTGGAGAGAGAGAGAAGATGAGGAGTGTGAGGGAAACGAGGAGGGCACAGATGGAGATGGTGGATTGGGCTCTACTCAGAGAGTGGCTAGTGTTGGTGTTGTTCTTCGGGGAAGAAGACGACGGCCATGCTTCTCTCCCTCTCTCTCTCTCTCTCTCTCTCTCTCTCTTGATTTGGGGATTTAGGGTTTCAACTTGGGGGATACATGGCCAAACGACGTCGTTTTGTGGTTTATATGCTGATTGTACTCTCCGGTGAGTCATATGAGCATAAAAAATTAATAAAAAAGTACCACGTCGGATTTCCGGTCAAGCTGATCAGAGTTGGCACTAAAATGATCGTTTTTCAAACTTTTTGGCACTTAAGTAATCCGATGGAAACTTTTGGCATCAAAGTTAGTGCCGTACATAACTTATGGCACGATAGTATATTTCTCCCCCATATTGAGATATGCTTAAGGCCAACATAAATTGATTGAACAATTATATTCGAGCTATCAAGCATTGTCTCATGTAATTTATTTACTATATAACCACATGCCTTTCACATACTAAAATATTACGAGATTGCTGTTTAGCTCACGTTTATAAGAATTTCCAACAAACTCTTCATGGGAGAAGATCTCATTTATTTAATATGATTTCTTTAAAGAGATGTGCATTTCAGCTAAATACTTCAATCAAATCAACTCTTAACATGTCACACTTGACGTAGAAAGACAAACCTCTAGCTCTCTCCTATAGAATTGACATTTCCAACAATGCCTGAACTTTTGGTTTACACGTTGCTATTTGCTCACATGCACGCACCCAAAGCCACCCGAAAAACACTTTCAACACCAATTGACCTTCCTACAATTGGACCGGATCTCCCCGTTACTTCCGGTGAGAGGACTAATGTTTCCCATGTTTACTATCGACCGAGCGAAGCTCTCGAAGAAGGCACTCTGGTCAAAGCTAAAGCTGTTGACGATGGAAGTTGTTGCGGCGCCAGCTGTGGAGTACAGCTCTTGATCGGACAGAAGAAGCCCTTCATTTTTCTGGAGGTTGGAGTAGTAGTGGTTGTCGAACGAGTTTGGGGTTGTTGGGTCGAGGTCGGCGAGGACACTGCTGTCGCCATTCTGGGGGCAAAGTTTCCGGAGATTGGCCAAGTACCACGGGTTTATGGTGGGATCAGGGCCACCATTCGCGGTGAAGTTGTAGAGCCTAGGGTTGAATGACTTGCACTGTGCACGTCCAAAGGTGTGAGCTCCTGTTTTATTGTCGTATGCAGGAAAAGTTAGCTAAGAGAACAAAATATCTGCAGATGCTTAGTTATGGAGATGGATGAATAGACCAATGCTAGGAATGCCCAACGGAATTTGTATATTAAACATATGCAGCAAACTCATTAGTGGATATATGAATAAGTAATAACGATCCGTGACATCACTTAATTTATTGATTCTGTAAACTTAGCATTTCTTAGATAAGTACATGAGGGGCTTGCAAATTTTGATACCATCTTCCTGATATTCGTACTTCTGTTATGAAAAAGAAATCCTTAATCCTTAGCCAAAATTCCTTCTACTAGATGTGCATGGCCTATGCACGATACAGGCATGGTCTAGGCACAACACATGCATGTCAATTGATCTCGAGTCAAGGGCAAATTACTTATTCAATTATAGATTAATAAAAATGATATCCTTAAACCTTAGGAAGACATGTCGATAGATCACAATTAATCTTAGACCATGATCATATTAGGAAGTTAGAATGTGTTAAACAAAAGTGAAGAGATGTTTGTGCTGATAAATTTGTGACAAAAATCCAGCATCTCACTCTGTAAATCTTTTTTGTGCATCAATATCTACAGTTGCACGTTTCGTATTAAAATGCAAGTCCATCTGTTCTTTTTTACCGGAAAGTGTGACAAGGTCGGTGATGTCCAAGCCAACAGCAGAGAATTTGGAAACGAGGTTGTTATAGCTATCAAAAAGGGGAGGGTATCGATGTGTTCGCTCCGGCTTGGTTCGCCGTCAAGCTGTCCCTCCTCCCCAAGAGCACTGTCCAATATGGACCTCCTGACTGCAATTTGGTAAGAGTGATAATCAAGAGAAATATAATAATGATTTGTGCAGGGTAATTAATAATAATGAACCCTACATATACTTTAGATTTATGTTTATATTTCTTTGACTAGAACCACATATACCAAAGAGACGGAAGCTTGAGCAGCAAGGGCAAGAATGTCGGCGCAAGACACTGTCCCTGGACAAGCACTCTCGATAGCCGCTTTGATCTTGTCCACGACATCAAACCCCCTTGCGGACTTGAAATTCGGAGCTGCATCTTTCTCGCTCTTTATGGTTGGGCTATTGTCCAGCAGCAGCGATCCATCACACCCCTTTTTAACAAATATGTCAGGCTTAAACATTAGGTTACGCGACTAGCTACTTGGTAATCAGATCGAGAGCACCGTTGTTAATGGGAATTGATCTAGCTTAGAGACTCACGTCGACGAAACAATCGTGGAAATGGAGACGGAGGAGGCTGGCTGTGATGCGTGGGTCAGATTGAAGGGCCTCCTGGATCACGGTTTGGACAATACCGGACACGCTCGGGCATGTCTTCGCATAAAAATTGGCAGTCAGTCGAGCGTTCGACGGATGGAGCAAGAACAACAATGCGGCGAGAAGGGTCACCGCCGTCAGCGAGGAAGGAGTAGAAGAACCGGCCATGACTCGTTAAGTGATGTTGTCTGGACTTAATCGGATCCCCCTCAAAAGTTGGGTAATTTGAATCCTAAAGCAGGTTCTCGGTCCTATTTATAGGTAGTATATGTTGAAGCTCCGACGGCTCTAAAATCATCGTAAGCGCCTAAGACTTGTTAAAGTAATTGCTTGCCCGCTATAATGATCAAAGCCTTATGAATTTGACCAGACCGCTTCAGCCTCGCTCCGTCGCCTCGATGTGAGATTATTAAAATGTGGGATCATGTGCAAGGACCGAGCGCAGTTGCAAGTTTGGGGAGCGACTCCGGAGAGGATTTCGTGAGAAGTGAGGATCGAAATAATAAAGGGTTGAGGGTAATGCTCATCCTCCACCCGCCGACCTCTAGCGTTGAAGTTTTCAATTTTGGTCAGATATAATTAGAAGCAAAAGGCACGCGAACTTGAGAAGGAAAGGGTCCACACGAAAATCAACAGTCAACATATTTTATAGATGGTCCGGCAGTTTTTGGGCGTGTTAGATGATACCTCCTTTGAAAGAGATTCAACTTCCATTATCAAACTACAGCAGGTGAATGAAGTCCGGATATTCCCGCAGAGGAGAGAAGAGCACGATCTATCGTTTTCTGGGGATGTTGATAGGGATATACCTAACTTCGAAAGAGCACAGTTCAAACTGAATATATATATATATTTTGTGGGAGTAGGTAGTCCTACTATTATGTGCTAGAAAGTCTACGTTAAGAATGGCATGTGGAGTAGACAAACGACAAGCCTCGCCCATGGTATAAATTTGGGTGGAACTTGACTGTTAAACTAGGTCAGAAAATCCTAGAGAGAATTACCAAAAAAGTCCTAAACTTATTACAATTGTGACAATTCAGTCATAAACTTTTTTTTGGTTAATTTAGTCTTAAATCTTTTACAATTGTACCAGTTTAATTCATTCACCCAAAATTGGCCGGTTGGTGGTAACGTGGACGCCAACCATCCAAAGCGAAAGCTAACATGACAATTTTTTTAACAATTTTTTTAAAAAAATTTCGAATTTTTAATATTTTTGAATTTTTGAATTTTTTTTTTTTTTTTCTGTTTTCTCTTTCCTTTGGCCAGCTAGCATCGGCTAGAGGTGAGGGCCGACGAGGGCCTTGCTTGCCGGCATTGGCGAGGTCAACCCTCGCCAAATCCAAGCGAGGGTCGACCTTGCCCGGACCCTCGCCTTGGCCGGCAAGGCTCCTCGCCTAGGGACGGCGAGGTCGACCTCGCCATGGTGGGCGAGGCCGCTGTCACTAGGCAAGGCTCGCGCGTCGCCGGTGGTCGGTGGGGACGGGCCTTGCCCCTTTGGCGGTGAGACCGACCTCGTTGGCCGAAGGAAGAAGAAGGTAGAAAAAATTTAAAAAATTAAAAATTATTAAAAAATTGCCATGTCGCTTTTCGTCGGACGCCGGCATCTATATCGCGCCGACTGGCCAATTTTGGCTTAATAGACTAAATTGGCATAATTGTAAAAGGTTTAGGATTAAATTGGCCAAATAAAAAGTTTATGATTAAATTGGCACCATTACAAATAGGTTTAGAACTTTTTTGGTAATTCTCCCTTTTATGAACCAACCCTACAAAAAAAGAATAGCGGCCTTAAATGGAAACGGTCAATTTTATATAGCTAACAACTTTACTTTCGGGCCATGTCTTTCCCAGGCATCACATTCCTTGGTAAGCTATCATAAATAAGCTGATGTTATGGTTACTGAAATAGCTTGTCAATGATAAAAACACCTTTTATTTATATATGCTAAGGTAGATGGGTTACTCAAAAGGCTCTTTTGTATAAGTATATGCAGTAATCTAAGACGTTTTGTATCGATTAACACTTAAGTAAAGATACGGAGACACCGTAGAACGGGCCGTCTTCCTTTTCTTACTCAGTCGAAACCTGACAAGCTAGAAAGTTTATAAACAAAGTTCGTTGTATATTGTTAGATGCTTGGAATCCTATGTTCGTGGAGTTTCTGATAAATTGATAAATCGTTTGGGTGCTGTTAATTAATATTTCGAAGCACTTGTCAAGTATACTTACCTAAAATAATTAGATGTTTAATGCAACGATAGTGCACAACACGAAACAATTGGTGCATTGAAAAATGTGAAGTTTCCCTATTGGTTGCATGACAAATGTAATTGAGGTACTAATCAATAAAAATACAAATCGAAATCGCTCTTTATACTTCACAAAGCAAAATCTCACTTTCTAATACAAATATATACTTTTACATATTATATACCTTTACGTATTATAGCGTTGAACTAAATATGTTGAGACTAAGTTTATCTCAAGTGTCAATATCAAATGTGAGAGGACAAGGAGTAAGGGCATCTAAAAATTTATGTGGTGCAATCCAAATGATAGGTATCTATGCCACAGAAAAAGTTGACTGCAAGGAAATTCCTTACGAATCCGAAGGTTAATGGAGCATGTGATCAATCAATCGCCCACGTAGTCCTTGCTCTTAGATTGCATTCAAGTCAAACCCCCAAATGTATTCCCTCATAATCTCTGTAAGGACCTACAAAAATTTCTACATGTAATATTATCCGCTTTGGGTCTCTGGCCCTCTCCCTTAGTAATGTTGGACTAGAGATATGCGCTTAACCTTGCTCGCTTTTGGGTCACAATTCCCTCATAATCTTTGTTCGAACCTAGAGGCTACTTCTATGTAATATTGTCCACTTTGGGCATAGTGCCCCCATTGTGCTCTCACATGTTGTTAGGAGGCAATTGTGATACAACTTGTAAAAACTTGGGGGTTACTTTCGTGTAATATTATTTGCTTTGGGCCTCTAGCCCTCATAACTTTAAAACGAGTTACATAGATGAGAGAACCTAGTCCTTATCAACTAACTCAGGACTCCCCCTTTGGCAATGTAGGATAGGAGACATGTGCTTAACCTCGCTCGCTTCTAGGTCATAATCACCCGTTGACGTAGCCTCCCTTCCCATCTCCACCTCGCTGTCCACCTTTAGGGTCTAGGTCGTCACAATCTCTCCGCAAGAACTTACCCAGAAAGTTGACAGAGGAGTAAT
The DNA here is from genome assembly GCA_014182555.1 of Eucalyptus erythrocorys. Lineage (NCBI taxonomy): Eukaryota > Viridiplantae > Streptophyta > Magnoliopsida > Myrtales > Myrtaceae > Eucalyptus > Eucalyptus erythrocorys. The sequence goes on along the minus strand of CM024597.1, from coordinate 41,216,127 downwards.
TCATATCGTTCATCTTATTTGTTTCAATTCGCAACTCACGAGCAGAATTTGACATTTGCTGCCTCGGATTTTTCAAATGTGTTCACACTGATGCAAAACTCAAAAACACGAAAAGCCCTGTTTTTCTTCCTTTAGTTCCAAGTTCAGCCCCTCCGAATTTGCTTGGACCACAAAGTCCAAGTGGGCTTTTCTTAATCTATCGCATCGGGCTTTGCATAACGGGCTCTAGGTTAAACGTTTTCTTTACCTGACCTCGATACTTACAGCTAAGCTATGATTCTCGTCATTCATGCCGGCTCCATCGATGCCCCCGGGTGGACGCTCGACCACTCCATACGTCTATGAAGCCCTAACTACGCTCGGACTTCTCCTGAGCAATGAACTCGGTCCATGAGATTCGGCATCTCCCGTGTTATTTCACAGCAAAAGTCATCAAATTAGTCTCCGTTTCTCGAACGACTGTAGCAGCTCTAGAGCTCAACTTAATTGGGAAGAAAAAGCAGGGTCGTGTTATGCCGAGCCTCGGCGATAATCACGCGATGAGCTGGTCGCTTTTATGACTTTCAAATCATCAATTAATGCTCAGATTGGACACGAGAAGAATTGACAGTGTGCCCTAGGCTGAGGAAATATCTCCATTGAAAAATCAACACAATGTGCGCGAAGTTCGCCGCCACGAGACCTTGTAGAGAGAAAGCCAAAATGGCAGAAGAAGGCTTCCGGGATTGGTCTAACGTTTTCATCTTTTTATCGGGTGATGCGACGTCACTACACCAATTAATTTAAGGAAACCAGTTCAGTCTCTCAAACAACGATGGAGACGCCTTTTATCTCGTAAAAGAAGAGATTCTTTCCTTGTCAATCGGTTTCCTCCAAGGTAAGGGATGCTGTTGGGGAAAGCCAACCGGTAACTTCCTTGGCCGCGATTTACTTAAGGTCTAAGTCTCTTTGACGCATTTCCATCGGTTCACCACTTCGGGTGGGGGAGAGTGAGAGTCGAGCTGTAGGATACGTCGTCAGATGATGCGAAATAGTGGTCTTAGCAAAATCAATCAAAACAAAAACGAAGTTCGTGATTAAGTATTGATATAATTATGGTAAATTCGCATTAGCTGAATGTACATAACTCCTCTAATCAAGAAATTTTTTTTTTTTTTTGGGATCAAAATTGTCATCAATGATAAGTGCATGAAGTGGGTCCGTGCACTTTCGGGAATCCTCTAAAACGAGGGAATCTGAGGCTTCAGCAGCCTTGCGATGGAGGGCAAAAGCAGTAGAGGAGAGAAGGAAAAGGTGGGAACAGCAGATAAGACATTGACTTTTCATTTCCAGTCACGATCCGACAACTCCCCTTTTCTCGGCCCAACCGTTTCCTTTCTTGCTTTATTGGGCCGATATCTTAGCTGGGTAAATAATGCCCCCACAAAAGTTCGGTTCTCCCTTTAGGTTATAGTAAGTTCCCGCAATCGAAAGCGTTGCAGTGAGATTCTTGAACCGGATAGTGGTCAATTGATCATAAGGAGGATAGATTGCGAGCTAGTTGATCGATCGGGTCTTGAGGAGAAAGCCAACAAGTCCCGATGCTCAGCACATAGAGGATGTCCATGCGCATTCATACGACTCGAAACGTCTGGATCTCATGTTCTTTTAGAAAATTATTGTGTAGGCTAAGTTTTAACATGTTATGCCATTCGTATATCAAACGACTGTGCTAGAAAAGCATAATAGACAGAGCAGGAGAAAGTAATAATAAGGCACGTAAAGGACCTATAACCGAATCATCGGTTTCAAAGACTTGTTCTTTCGCTTCTTTTCTCATGGAGCGCAAAAGAGTTATGCTCCACTAATCAAACGTGCCACCAATCAATTACATGACCTTTCAATGACTTGGTAATTCTTTGTTTTAGGGTTCTCCTAATTTGAGAATAGATGGAGCACGAACGCTTTCTTTCTAGCCCTCTAGGTCTTCTTCGTTACCTTTGGCGGACATGGGGTTTGCCTTGTCCGACGCCGCTAAACAATGTTAGCGACGGAAATACTTCCGGACACGAGAAGTTAAGACAAAAGGCATAATGCGCCCGTCACTTTCTTAACCTTGGTAGTTGTTGATTTTTCTTCGCTTTTCTTGGTGCAGATCCGAGGTGTGCAAAATAAGCAAACGTCCTTTCGTTCCAAGACTTTTCTTGAGGTTCATCGGAAGCCTCGGTAGCACGCCGACGCACAAAGACGAGATGATTCGTCGAGTAATGAAGAGGGGTTCAAAGTTTCGCTTTTCCTTTGAAGACGTATCTCCATACATCATCAATGTGTACCGCAAGCGAGAGCGTGCATATTTCTTGAATCCGATTGGTTGATCGAGTGTTGTATACCTACATTCAACTCGAAAAAGAAAATCCAAAAACACGCATGCCATTAGGGCGTGGATCCTATGCGTTATCCATCTCTCTCTCTCTCTCTCTCTCTCTCTCTCAAAAATTTCTGCTTTTCTTCTCTTTCCATTTGCCAATAATTGGAGGTGTGGGCTGCGCTTTTCTTGACTGCGTACACACATTTGAATAAAAATAAACGGAGTAGATAAAAGGGACTTTGAAAGCATATGCGCTTTGGCAATGGAAAACAATTAGATAATGCAAAGCTAGGAAAGATGACCAGCCCCTCTGTGAAAGAGATGGAGAGAAAGGAACATGGCATGCACTCCTAAGCAAAAAGCCAAGTTGGATGTATGAGCGAATTTCAGATTCCACTGGACAAAAGCTTCCTGAGAAATGCTCTCCATTTTGGCTCAATCCCGGCGCCGTTTCGAAGGCCCTTATTTTGTGGAGATGTGAATGACGAGCGATCTTCTCCGTCTGGAGCGATGAATTCATTTGAACCAATGAATATGTTAGATCAGGCGACAAATTTATTGAAATCCGTCCGAGTTCGATTGTGTACTTGTGTCTAAATGAATGAACCGCCGTACGCAAAAATCGGTAGGGAACTTTGCTTGGTAGTCGATTGAGTTCCGCCACCACCGCGCAGCACTGGCGAGGGCCGCCGTGCCTTTGGTTCAAGCAGATCTGGCTGAGGGTTCCCCGGTGTTCTGATATGGAGCAAGATGACCGACTGGTTTGAGCTCGACCAAAGTTCATTTCTTCCGGCTTAAGCGGAAGTTCCGATATTCCTTTTTCTCCGTTGACTTCGTGATCTTCCAGGGAAGTGAAGGAAGATAGCGTGGTGGTGTTGGGGTGAGATCGCAAGGGTTCGCGACCGGGAAGGCCGCGCCGCTGCCCAGCGTCGGCGAGGGGCCGCCTACACCGCACGCATCGCCGCCGGCGAGGCCTAGTGGTCGCCGTCACTGCGTCGGCGGCTTGCAGTCCGTCGCCGAGCGCCTTGTCGCCGTGGCCTATATTTGTTGAGGGCGGTCTTCATGCCAAACGAGCGGATCTCGTCATATCCCGATCACCATCGCCCACGTCGAGCCCTCCTCCAGCAGCTTCCACGCCATGTCCTCGCCCTAGAAGCGCGCACTCATGTCCGAACTCGTCTCGTCGTCGGAAGGGTTCAACTCGCAACAGCCGTCTGTTAGCGGCGACGGTCGTGATCTCGCTCAGATCTGCGGCGAGATCTCTCTCTCTCTCTCGATATGTATGTGACGCTGCAGCGCCGGTAGTGGAGGCGCCACCTGAGCTCCGCAACGGCGCTGGGCCTTCGCCAGTGCCTCCGCAACGCCATAGCCGCCGCCGCCGCCGCCGCCGCCGCTTCCTCCCCGCCACAGCCACTTCTCCCTCCCCGTTTTTACCTTGTAACTTTTTTTCTTCTTTCCAAAATTACCTTTTCTGATTTTCAAAAAAATTGTTTATGTAATTTATTATGTTTCACCCACACCAATATTTTCATTTATTTGAGAGAAGGATCAGCTCCAATATATATATAAAATAAAATCTTTGAGGCCTAATCAGCAAAAAAAAAAAAAGTTCAGAGATTAGTAATGTCTTTTAATGCAAATTGGTAGTAATAATGAAACGTTAAGCACAAGGATTTTAGCCTTGGTGATTTTTCATCCTTAATAAATTCCCTTTAGGTCTTTGGCATTTATTCCAATATTCTCCCTCACTTATCTCACCCACCGATGGAAGTAATACTCCACTAGTAATGAACCCTTGCCGTCGGCACATTGAGATTAGTAGTACATATAACTATTTTAATCAAATTTTTTTTCTAAGATTAAATGATGTGAGAAGAGCAATCTTTTGATAAATATATACAAGTGAGAAAGTTATATAATAAATTCAAAATATATTTGGTATCTTACACCAACTTATCATCAGTGAGACGGGTGAATAAATATTTGGAACAATCTTTTCCTTCGATCTTTTGAATGGGACTTTACTAATATATATGATATTACCTTAAAAAAAATTCAAGACACCATGTATTTTATTAATAGTCCACATATTTCTTTTGATCTATTTAATGTAACTTTTTTAATATGTGAGAGATCGTTAAAAAAGTTTGAGATGTGCCACCTAGTTATATTGATAATTTTTCATATATTAAGTTTAGGTAGCTAATAACCTACTTTCCATTAAAAAAAAATAAAAGGTCACTGCCTTCCTACCTAAAAAGCTTGGAAGTATATATATAATTTGAAATACGCCGAATTAAAATAATATCGACCGACAAAATTTTTGATGTGAATACAGTTTCTATAAACACACTTTGTACATCTCATCTTTAGAATAAACATCACATGCACATCATAAAAATATCGAATTAAGTGCACTTAATGTGAATCCAAATATGTTTTTTTTCTTTTTATGTCTAATCAAATGGTATTCTCGTATTACACATTGTTATATATTGTAACTTGTCATGTCAATCATTGTCAAGTACATTCAAAAGTACATTTTTTAGACAATTACACCCAAAAAAAACAACAAAAAAAAAAAAAACAAGGGAAAATTCCATAGAAAAGTAGGGCAAATTTTGGGAGGGATGAAGCGTAGACAACGGGCAGGACGCAAGTGGGCGAGTAGCACTGAAAGCTACTTTCCTTTATTTGTGGTGAACAAATTAGTCAACTGGCCCTTTCATGAATATAGATGTTATGACCATGTCTTTTTCGATGATATGTGTATTGCCATTCATGTCATAAGCGCAAAAAGATAAAGTCTAATTGTACGTCGAATCATGCCAATGTCGCGATAACTTAAACGCACCTATGTGATTATGGCGCTTAGGAAAAAATAAGGTATACGTGTTGATAAGCGTTACCATGATCTGTCGCATTCGAAATTTGCGTTTATGGAAATATTTTCCTCAATAAAAAGAATTTTAACTTAGAATTTGATTAACCAAAAAATAAACTAATATTAGACATGTAAGACATTGTTAATGTTTCTTCTAAGTTAGATCATGGGATAATTAAACCATGAAGACATCCCCCGAGATAGATAATCTCTCCCCCGTGCGTAAGAGCACCTCATTTGCCGCAAAGTATCAACACGCATCCTTCGTCGTCGTGTCCTTGTTGCTGCCTAGCCTAGTTGCACTAGGTTATAAAAGGTTATTACTTGTTGCTATACATCTCGTCGCTTCATAATCCTCTCTACCCTAATATCACGAGCCCAAGTTAAACCTCGTGACACAGGCGAAGCTCAGTCTTATCAACCAAGGATATAGGATGAGCAACCAATTGAGAGGCCTAAGCGAAACTCAGTTTTGAAGTTATCGTATTTCACCCCAGATGCAAAGAGCTACTATACTTCTATATCCAGCGGTAATCCGTATTTGAGTACTGATATGGTGTCTACTCACCGCCGATAAGTCTCTTAATTCTCACATGAGCTTTTCTTGAGTGAGTGAGAATACAGAATGTGATATCATGAGGTCTTCTCAGATCTCCTACTTATTTCTTCTCCCTTAGACCTTTTAAAAAACCTTCTTAAGTCCATAACCCGGACCTCACCAACATAGACATATAAAAGAAAAGTCAATTAACCAAAAACAAGAAGGGGAGAGCGGAAGGGGACTTGAGAAATGGGTTAGCGACTCGGGTAGAGACATAATTTCGCTCGGACGGAGAGACGGCGAGACGGGGCAGGAGAGCAACTGATCTTTGGCTGGGGTGCCTCCTGGTGCTGTTCGCGAGCACAGGGGGAGGAGGCGGAAGAAAAAGGGAAAAAAAAAAAAAGAAGGTGGAAATAAGCTTTGGGACGCGAACACGAAACGTATCCATCGGATCGAAGTGTCGACACCAAAGAGGAATAACTCCACCATACAAACATCCCTCAACTTTCAGGCCAAATCCGAATCCGAGCGGAATCGGTCCTACTACGACCGGGTCGATCATATGGGTGGTGCAGGAATCGCATCTAAGCCAGAGGCCGAGGCCGGGAGACCGGGCCCGCCCCGGCCTAATGAATTTCGGCATCGGACGATTTCTCCTGCCGAAAAGCCTGTACTGACCGCCGGCCTCGGGCAAGAGAATTGCACCGGCAGGGGGGGGGAGATTGGTCAGGTGGAAAAAAAAAGGAGAGAGGACAGGAAAGGCCGAGGGGAGGAGGCTTTCTTTAATGGCAAGGCAGGAGGGAAGCAATGAGGAGCATCTCGGTCGCTGCTACACCAAAAGGGTGGGGAGGGAAGGGAGAGGAGGGGGGGACCCACTTTTGCTTGTGTTGTTCCTATGGTTATTATTATTTATTTTAAAAAAATAAATAAATAAGAAGGAAAAAGAAAGGGGGAGGGTGCAAACGATAAAACTACCCACTCCCATCATTTTGTAGCATTCCCCTCCACAGCCAGGAGCATCGTCCCCCCAATCCAATCCAATCCCCCACCCCCAAAAAAAGAACAATTTGGACCAATAAAAATATCATGTCATGACAAGGTGACTGAACGTCTTATAAAATTTACAATGTTAGATTTTTCTCATGAAATGCTTGAAATCTTTTAAAAAAATATCATGTGTCGATATATTGAATCGTTGGCGAACTTTTTATAAGATGCTTATCTTATCATCAATTTAAAAAAATATCTTGTTGTGATGAGGAATTTGATAAATAGGGTTGAAGGGTGGATAAAATGCACCCCTGAGTGCATCTTTTTTAGTTATTATTTCTCCAACGTGCGACTGATCAGACATGTAAAAATTCCCAATTGTACGGTCGCCGAAATCCCGTCTTCTCCAACCACGCCGTGCCCTGTCTCCCTGCTCCAACGATTAACCGGCCACCAGCTCCAGCCCGTCCCACTTACGTGCTTCCACACCCCACGTGCGACCTCCCTCAGCTCTCTCTCTCTCTCTCTCTCTCTCAGACTCTCTCTCCTCTCTGCTCCTGTGGTGCAACAAATAAAGTTAGAGAGAAAGCTAAAGGCATTTTCATTTTGTGTCTTCTGTGTATGGGTGTGTGCTTGTGGTGTGTCTGCTGTGTGCGACTTGTAAGGAGATTAATATATAAAAGAACAATTTTTTCCCCAGCAGGTCTTGGTGTTGTATTAGCAAGTATTCTCTTTCGGTCCTCGCCCTGCACCCTCTCTCCTCTCTCCCCCCTCTCTCTCTCTCTCTCTCTACAGCGCCCCATCTTCCTTCGTCTCCTCCAACCTCATCACCGTATACCAGGGCCTGAAAAGATCGGACCTTGGTGTTGTCCGAGCTGGTGGGTCTGTCCTCCGTTGGCCGTTCTTGCAATTCCGGTCAAGCGAAAATCGCACCTTTCCCTTTCCCCCGCGTACATGGATATCGGCAACCTGAAGTAAACGAGCGGCATGAGGATCAGAAAAGCAGCAGGTCCGGCTCCCTCTCTCGCTCTCTCCCCCGGTCCCTCTCTCAGATCCCCTCTCCAGCCGCTCTTGCCTGGTGCAACTCCGGCCCGCCCATGACGACGACAAAGCCGGCGGCCCCGTTGGTGCGCCGCCGTCTGAGTCGACCCAATCGGCCTCCCAGCCGGTCGTACCTTGAGTCGGAGGGCCGGGATTTCGTCTGATTCCGCTGCTGCTGGGGAGGAGAACAGGAGGAAAGATTTTTCACACGCGGTGAGTGGAGGGGAAAGACGTTCATTTATGCACTTTCCTTTTGTTTTGCGAAAGGGGTTGCTCTCGATTTTGCATCCTTCTTTTTGCTTTTCGTTGGGAATAATGCAATTCTTGTTCAATGATTTTTGTAGCGAGACTGTGTGCTGTCTGTGATTTGATCCATCCTTTTCACTTGGTGGGGTAGTAGATGCATGTTGGTGTAAGTTTTGCGGTTGAATACTAGATCCTCTATGGTGATGCGTGAGTTTTACAGGAGTTGCTGCAAGGAGAGGAAGAAGATGGAGGAGAGAAGAAGGTAATGATTCCAGGTAAGAACAGGAAATCAAGATAATTAAACGAAAAGTCAGAAGAAAACCCCAAATTTGTATTTTTTCTCTTCATGGAAATTTCTTTGTAATGCAAAAGTTGAAAAAAAAAAAAAATAGAAGAGCTTAAGATCAAATTGACCATGTATTCACTTGATTCACGTTACACCCCCACATAAAGAAGAAAATAGGAGGAAAAAAGATTTAAGGGAAAAAAAAAGAGACAAAAATACCTGTATATTTATTATATATTATTATCAAAGTGGAAATACTGTTTTAGGAGATTACATATATAGATCAGCTTTGGCTAGCGCAATATAGCTTCCCATCTGAATCTAAATCTCACCCTCTTCTTTCTTTCTTTCTTGCTTCTTTCTTTTTGATTTTCCTTGTTATATATATTTGGCCAACTACTATATATGTATAGAGCCATAGAGATGTATATAATGCTGATGTGGTGCGTTAGCATAGGATGCTGGTCGCATCCAACGAAAGACACAATCATTTCATTTTTGCACCCTTCATTGTTTGTGCACCCCTCCTCCATTATTATTATTAATGGGTCGTTCTTTTTTCCCTCGTCCCTCCTTCTGTGCCTCGAGTTTCTGCGCACAAAATTGCGGTCGTCGATCTTCTCTTTTATGACTCGCCATGCTCATTGGTTGTGCTGTGTGACTATCTTTTGCCCAGTGCGTCGGCCGTGAAGTATCCCAGCTGGGCTCTCGCGAGAATTCATCGCCTTCCTATCAAGGTGAGTCCTTCATTTCCAAAAAGCCTGAGAGCACGGAAACGTGTGTGACTGATAGAGCACAAGCAGGGATGACAAATGTGGCTTGTTGTGTAATTATTGGCAGCGGAGAGATGGGGCGGGGGGAGCGTTCCCGCTGAAGAGAAGGGAGTTGGGGCGGAACTGCACAATGCTGGATGGTAAAGATAGTGGCTTCAAGAAGATGAAGCCCGTCAAGTCAAGGAACGCGAGAACAAGCAAGAAAGATGCGAGGGCAGGACGATGGTGGGGAGGATGATGACGGCGAATTTGAAGAAGGGCGAGGCCAAGGTGGAGGGGAAGAGAAGAAGTTCGTGGTGGGCATCGAGAGCTCCGGTGCAAAGAAGAGAGGGAGAGGCGGCGTGCTCATGGAGGGTTCGGGTGCAGCCGCGTCAACGGGAGAGGATGGCGGTGTTGCCAACAGACTCTGGTGGGGTATTCGTTGTGCGAGCATCACTTAGGCAAGGGAGGCTCAGGAGCATGACGAGCGTCCGGAGCAAAGCAAGAGACCCAACTCGTCGTCGTCGTCGCGACCCAACGAATTACTTCCAGAAGAGAGAGCTCTAGATCCACTGTCGAAAGCGGAAGGCACCGAAGATGGAGATGAGGAAGATGATGGCGATATCGAGGACAAGGCGGCATTGAAGAAGAAGGTGAAGCTCGGGATGGTGAAGGCTCGCTCCATGAGCAGCTTGCTCGGCCAACCGAGCAGCGCGACCGCAACTGCTGACGCACCGTGATGATGTTGGGAGCATGGACGAGCATTCACGAGTGCCAAGTCTAGGTTAGCAACATGCTAGCCATACTATAGGATTAGCGTATGTATCGGTATGAAGCGAGTGATTTAACATACCCAAATCGGGGGTCCACTTGTCTAAATATCGACTCGCCGTCTGACACGTCACTTAGCCCGTTAATTTTGTGTGAAGAATATTTGTGTGTACCCAGTAGCATTCGAC